>OV049871.1:2607500-3207500 GCA_920104075.1 Melanargia galathea | reverse complement strand
TTTAAATAAACGAAATTAAATCACTAATATTTTAATGCGAGAGAATGTTTGTTTGTCGGTTAGTCATTCAATCACATTGATTCTACGAATCAATGTGATTTTTAACCCCCGACGCAAAAACGACGGGGTGTTATAAGTTTGACGTGTCTGAAAACTCCCGAAATTCGTCATTTTCTGGTGGCGGCCATCTTGTATTAACATAGTGCTACTCTACTAGTCAAGCCCTTTCATTTGATACCCATCTTGGACCGATTTTCATCAAACATAGCTAAGAACACTCCCGACTAATTCACCTTTCAAACAAAAAAACCGCATTCAAATCGGTTCACCCGTTTGAGCGCTACGGGGGAACAGACAGACACAAACACACATACACACACATAGACACGTCAAATTTATAACATCCCGTCGTTTTTGCGTCGGGGGAAAACAAGATTTGATGTAATTTTTATATTGATTATGAAATTGCAATGCAAATTATTTTCCAAATAAATAAATTCGATTGTCGTTAAACAAGCGTTATCTTTTAATGGAAAAGGCAACTCAATGTTTCTTCTTTTAAAAACTCAAGAAAATCTCGACGCACATTGACGCACAAAAACGCAGAGAAACGTCGCGACGTCTTTCCAAAATGTTTAAATCTAGCTGACGCCCGCGACTACATCCGCTTGAAGTTAGGTTTTCAGAAATTCCTTGGGAACTCTATGATTTTCGGAGTAAAAAGTAGCCTATATGTTAATCCAGGGTATAATCTATCTCCATTCCAAACAGCCAAATCGGTTCAGTAGTTGCGGCGTTAGAGTAACAAACATACATAATAATATACACACAAAGTTTCGCCTTTTAAATATTAGTGTAATAAGAATATTATGTCTTACTTAGTAGAATAAAGTTCAAGTTTACCCCACTACGTTATGTGCTTACTTGTGTAGGAAATAAATGTACACCTAAGGCCTCTTATTAACACACGTTTTTTCCACGGTACGGCGAAAAGTGGAACCTTGTTAACGACACGGCGAGACCACGGTTCCATACATTTCTGTGACCGTAAAACGTCGAATGTGGCCTTGTGAATCAAGGCCAGGTGTTACGTTTTACGGTCACAGAAATGTATGGAACCGTGGTCTCGCCGTGTCGTTAACAAGGTTCCACGTTTCGCCGTACCGTGGAAAAAACGTGTGTTAACAAGAGGCGTAAGGCGTCGTCCTAAATTCCTAATTGGCTAACCATCATACGATCAAACGATGCGATTTCGTCGTACGATGAAAATTAATACTGCGATCGCCTTGTTATCATTCAGGTTTCATAAAGTGATAACGTAGCGTTTTTATCACGAATTAGATTATTTTGGCGATTTCTCATACGTACTTAGTAGGTAACGTACCTATTACTTGGTTAAATTTGAAAAAAAAAAATTTACTGCGAATGCAATTTATTTCTAAAGCCTCCAAACATCGCTGCAACATGGTTCCTACTTCCTATTCCAAAGTCAAAATTAAAAAAAATATATAAATATGTATGAAACAAAAGTAACATGAAGATTATATATTTGTCAAACAAAATATTTGATAAAATTACTATCAATACATTAAGCTCACGAAATGATGCAGCTTAAAAATTTTAAGACAATTACTTAATACTTAAAGTGCAATGTGTTATTATTTTTAACACAAAAAATGTTAAGAAAGCATTATTTAAACATGCCTCAGATAATGCAACAAATAAACATGCAGACAATAGTGCAGACACTTATAGGTACCTGAACTTCGAGTTTAAGTTTTTAAGTACGACATTTAGCGCTTGCTCAAGTGAGCAAGTTTGCAGTCAAAAACTTACGCTCGAAGGTAGGGTCTCGCATTTACGTTCACATTATAAGAACATCAAGATACAGTTTATGGACTGAAATGCTTGTCTAGATGGGCTTATGTTAACCCTAACACCCGAGTTTAGAAATTTCGAGCTTAAAAAGAAACAAGCTTTTGCTTTTCGACAAGAAAAAATTAACAAGCAAAATAAAAGCGTGCACCACATCATGCGAATAGTTAACAAGTTACCTGTAGGTTGACCAGGCTACCTCGCGAGAGAATCCGGCTGAAGTTAATAGTATGTACGCAAAACTAAAGCCGGCGGATATTCCAATCACCAGGGTTAGCACAAAGCGGCGGCCCATCACCCTGCCCTCCGCCTGCACAGGGGTGTACATAGCCAGGTTTTTTTTGTGTGGCCGAAAAATTACAGAAAAGTTTTTAGTATTTTTTTTTAAGTACATACATAGGTACCGAGTAAAGTCAAATTATCTTAAACGAAAAACATCCACGATATTTGTTTACCCAAATTCGACATTTCAATAGAAAAAATTCAGGTTTAAAAAAAAACTCAACGAATGTTTTTTTTTCAATTTCCCGCGACGCGACGCGGACGTAGTGTGTTCACGCAATCAAAGTTTTTTTTAACAAAAATTATAACGTTTGCGTTCACAGAAAAAAAACAACAATTATTTTTTTAATTTCTCACGATGTCTAGAAAAGTCTATAAAAACTTTGCCGAAAAAGTCAACTATAATAAATTACATATTTCCAATACAATACTGATTCGAATGATATCGATTAAACACTAAACACAGCAAAAAAAATTATTTACCGAAAAAAGCTATTTTTTTAATAATTTACTACCGAAATAAAAACGACAGTCAATATTTATCGTAACGCAGTGCTTTCGAGCAACGCAATGGTAACCGTCTGAAGCGTCGATAAAATTTGTATTGTTATTATCATATATTTTTTCACATTATCTACCTTATCTCAGAACAATGAATATCATAGAAGGAACACAGAAATATTATCAAGGATATAATATATCTGTAAACTTAACTTATATACTACTAGCAGACCCGGCAGACGTCCTGCCCGCTATTAGCGCCACCTATTTTTCCACTTACAATTTTACAAACTTTCCTCTTGAATCACTCAATCTATTTAAAAAATCCGCATCAAAATCCGTTGCGTAGTTTTAAAGATTTAAGCATACATAGGGAGTTAGGGACATAGGGATATAGGGACAGAGAAAGAGACTTTGTTTTATACTATGTAGTGATGATATCCCTTAGCTTTTGGCAAACATAAACAGTGATCTGAAAAATATATTTTATGTACAAATTATGTATTTATGGAATCCGATTATGGAAGCATCTTTTTTAGGCTTCCATAATCGAATATATTATAACTGTACTGTTTTTTGTTGAAATGTTACACATTTTCAGCTTCGCAACGTTAATTTTTGCAACCAATCGGCCGATTGATGACGAGATTTTCAAGCATACGCCGTTGAAAAAGCGTCGGGTAAATGAAACAATTAATCAACCACGTAATTATTTATGTACCTATACTCTCGTGCAAAAGGCTCCTTCTATTTGTCTCGTTGCTCTGAGGCATCTAATATTCGTAGGCTAAACTGTGGCGACCGTGTCCGATGCGTCTACAATTGAAGTTATGAGAGTTTCATCTTTTGTTGAAAAATTATACTTGTTGTAAAACATCTATTATCACACTGCGCTACACATATTATATTTTAAAAACCGTAGAAATAGTTGATGAAGGTCTTTTTTATTTTTTCCTATATATAAATATGTATACTGTATTTGGCTTTTACGCGAGGACTTTTTCGAGGTCATTAATATATTATACGTACAAATAACAATAAATGTTCTCTTTAATTAACCGGAAAACAGGAAAATATGGCCTATTTAATTAATACCGTGTGGTCAGATTAGTTTTTAAGGTTCATCTTTAGTTTGATAAGCAAAAGCAGGACACCAAAAAGTTTTTTATTTTATTTTACACTAGCTTCTGCCCGCGGCTTCGCCCGCGTGAATTTCGGTTTTGAACAAATCCCGAGGGAATCGTGGAGTTCCGGTTCCCGCTCCCATTTCCAACCTTTATACTTAAAATATCAAGCAAGGTCGCTATAGTAATCTACCTATAGCTGTAGATATAGATTTCGGGTTTTTCAAAATCCCGTGGGAACTGTGCATTTTTCCAGGATAAAAAGTACTTATATGTGTTAATATGTGAGCGTGATTTACCTAAGAACAGTCAGTGCCCTCTATGGCGTTTTTGGAGGTCTATATTAAGTATCTATTTTAGTCCCACAGGAATACTTTTCCGGGGTAAAAAGTACTTTATATGTTAAGTCAGAGCATAAGCTATCTCCATTCATTTCAGCCAAATCGGTTCAGTAGTTGCGGCGCGGCGGAGAAGAGGAACAAACATACACACAAACTTTCGCCTTTATAATATTAGTGTGATTGTTATTTTCCTCGCTAGAGAGCTCCGGATAATAAACGCGTCCGATCGCTGCTAAATTCAAAGTGCTAGGTAGGTATGTATACATATAGGGAGAACTTTACGCGCCGCCCGGCCCCGGCCGGCTGGAACCGCCCGCGCCGCGCGCAAAGGCTACGTCCCGCAATTTTTAAATCTGTAATAACTTCGAAAATATTAATTTAAATCATATGCTGTAAAGGGCCATATAGATCTATAATAAATCAACAATACTTAAGGTATTTAATTAGATAAGGATTAATGCTGTATTGGTTAAAATCGCTTCGAAAATTAGCCATTATTTGTCGTAAAAAGTAAATGACAAAAAAATGTTATTGTGGGATATCCATAAGAGATAAACATATACCATAGCGGAGTTTTCTATAGATCTTTTCAATGTGTACAATACTTAGTATATCTATACTAATATAATAAAGCGGAAAAGTTTGTTTGTTTGAACGCGCTAATCTCAGGAACTACTGGACCGATTTCAAAAATTCTTTCACCGTTGGATATGTACGTAATCCTTGAGTGCTATAGGCTATAATATAATATGTACCACGGGCGAAACCGGGGCGGACCGCTTGTTATATTGATAAATCTCGTAGGGTTCAACCTGCGTTTGCAATGTAAGCGGAAAAAATGTAATTATTTACGACATCACATTAGAAACCTCAAAAATAACAGTATTTCTCCACTATTTAATGGATATTATTATACATATAAACCTTCCTCTTGAATCACTCTCTATTAAAAAAAAACCGCATCAAAATCCGTTGCGTAGTTTTAAAGATTTAAGCATACATAGGGACATAGGGACATAGCGATATAGGGACAGAGAAAGCGACTTTCTTTTATACTATGTAGTGATAATACTTGATATTAGTAGATTTTACTTGATGATTCGAAACTCAGTCTTGATCATCATAAGAACCACAAGTTAGCCTAAATAATTTGATTGAATTGAATTACTTATTTATTATCTATACTATCTATACTTCTATACTAATATAATAAAGCAGAAGAGTTTGTTTGTTTGAACGCGCTAATCTCGGAAACTACTGGACCGATTTCAAAAATTATTTCACCGTTGGATATGTACGTGATCCTTGAGTGCTATAGGCTATATATTATGTACTACGGGCGAAGCCGGGGCGGACTGCTAGTTATATAATAAAAACCCGACAATGGTATGGTATCTCTACGTTATGATGCATATAGTTCTTATTTATAAAATAGGACAACGGTTCAATGACTGTCAATTCACTTTCGTTAACAGTCCGAAATTAGGCCTTGTTTATCTCAAACACGTTTTGTACACATACCTACCTAGAGATCAAATTTTACTTATATTATTGCGCAACACTGTTTTTCTTCATTGCTGGAAATTACAAATTGTCCTAAGAACTCAGTTTTATGAAAAAAAAACAGACGGAAGTATAATACTTTACTGGAATCAATATATTATTTATTTATGATTACTAGAGTTCATTTTCAAAGCGACAGATACTATAGGGTGGGCAATTCTTTTTTTATATATATATTTTTTTTAATATTCTTCTAGCCGATGCCGCCAGCTAGATAAATTAAAAAGAACTCCTACTTTCTGATTCTCGCGATTAAAACTATCTCATGTCCGTCTCCGCGATGTGCTAATTATAACAGGTGCCACGAATTTCGTCACGATCGGTTCAGCATCTGAGCCTTGAAAAGACAGACGGACACACACACATTTTTATTTATAATATTTGTATGGATTTCTGTAAGCATACCCAATCCGTCAGTTTCGCACTGATGTTATACGCATCTACGCGGCGACAAGATTATTATTTATTATTTATACATGTCGCGCTTCTTCGGATGGTGTCGCATTTTAAAAGTATGCTTCCGTATGCGTATTGCGAAGGCGCTTTAGATATAATTGCGTGAACACACTTACGTGGATGTGGATGAGTTCAAAAGACGTTAGACAAGTGAAATGACCACCACCTTACAGAAATGTTACTGGAAGTTAAACAAAAAATACAAACAGTTTACAAAGCTGATCGCACATCTAGCCGCGCCGTAGGCGTCGCACGCGCCACGCGTAAAATGAAACCAACCTAAGTGTATTATATAACATTCGTAAGTATGTAAAACAAATGTATACCTACAAAATTATTTTTTTGTTAATGGGAAACCTGAATATAAGTTTTTCACAATCAGTAACCGTAATCGATTTCGATAATTTTGAAACCATATTACATATTTTTATCTCTCAATGGAATAAAAACGTAAGAAGGATACACTACTTTAGTACTACGTTGGCGCGCTAACCCCAGGCGTTGGCGCAGGACCCGTGTGGGGTTGCTGGTCCCCCATCGGGCGCGTCCCTCCGGTGGCGGATGGGGGAACGTCTCCCAGATATGGGAGGTACCGGGGAAACCCGGCGCGGACCAAAACCAGCAGGGGGTTGCCGCTTGGAGGATCCTGGTACTTCTCTGTTCATCAGAGTGGACTGTGGAGACTCCGGGCGGCGACAATTGGGGGGGAGGCTTTCGGGCCGTGAGGAAGAAAACCTCGTTAAAAAATTACAGGAGGGGGTGGAAACGCCCTGCGCGGCGGGTCCGCTGGTCTTTTTGGCCGGTGGGCGCTGGCTTAGGCCACCGTCGGGCAACCCGTAATCCGCACTGAGCGGAACCGGGGGCCCCACGCACTGAGCGAGGGGCCGCGAGGAAGAAAACCTCTATAAAAAATTACACGAGGGGTGAACCTCTTGAGGGTCGCCTGTGGGTGTGGCCCTCTTGAGGGTTGCCTCTAGCGGGGAACTCCGGGTGATGGAATGGTGTATCCGTCGCCCGTTGAGACGCCTCGGGTCGGGGGGCGCACCATTATGTTCCTGGTGCGCCTCAGACGGTGTTAGGGGGCCTTTAGGTCCCCCGGTGGAGGGTCTGCCTCGGCGGGCGGCGCCGGCTGGGTCGCGGATGATTGCGCAAGTGTACCCGTAACCCAGCCACCAGGCGACACGGAGGAACATCGCTGGGTTTTAGTGGGTATTCTGGTCATCGGCCTGCTTGAGTCCCACACTATCTTCCGGAAGCATTGCAGTCCGCTGTAGGGCTTCCGGAGGGTGTGCGTAAGGCGTTGGCGCAGGTCGGCGTTTGGTGAGTAAGACTGCGCGGACAACGAGCTAACAAAAGCGGACAAGTAGCTTAAAACTTAGATAATATTCATATTTATTTATTTCATTTTTGAAAAAAGAAATACACAGATTCGTTGAATGAAAATATTTTATGACATGATTCGGCTTTATATTCATAAAAAATAACGTAATATTTTATATAGTAAAATCATTAATTATTAACACAACACTGCCACAAAAAAAAAAAACGCGTCGAATTTTCAAGTCAGTTAAGAATGCATTGTACATAGCCCTTTCGTCTAGTGTGGCTCGTTTAAATGTGCGATCAGTTTAAGACGAAAAAATGGAACAGTTACAAACATTAATTGCTTGTTTAGACACAGTGATATTTTGTTTATTTGCTTTGTGTTTGCTTGTTATTTACCATTCACGTTATTTGTAAATACTTAAGCTATTAGTCAAAGAACTGCTGAACAATTTGATGTAAGTAGGTGTTTATATAGATCCAAATAATTCTATAATATCATTAGACATTAAAATATTATAAAATATATATGCACAAACTAGGTAACATACAGAAATCTTTTACCTAAAAGTGTTTTTATATTTTTTACACAGTAGATAAAATATTTCTAACTTAATTTTTTGACTAATGAACAATGCCTTTATTGTGAACAATTTGGACTTGCATAAAAACTTTGAACAAATTATCCGGAAGCTCTTAGTGTATGTATATTTAAATTAGTTCTTTAACATTAGTTTCTTGTTAATTGTGTGTTTCTCAGTGCTTTACTTACAAACTGTAATTAATTCTACTCCCTTACTAAAATGCTATATTTAAATTAGTGACTATAATTATGTCAATCTTGTACCTATAAAAATACTAAATACTTTTGTATGCGGAAGGATCTGGAACCTGACCACATTGTTATCACAAGAAAACCCCCACCATAATGTGATGAATGGAGGGGGTAACAACCTGCAGCTATGAGACTTATGATGCAGGGAGAGAAAAGCAAAATAATCAGAAGTTTGTAATTGAAAGAGGTGATTAGATAGCATCACTAAACACACAAAGGTACATTTCAATCAAGATGTAATTAAAAAAAATAATAAAATTGTTTTACCTTACGAATGACTTTACTGTAATTGAAATCTTCTATTTTATGATTAATAAACATACCACCACTCACAAAATAAAATCCCAGTTTTATAAATTTTTTTTATTCAACATCTCACTTTAAAGTAGTGTTTTTTTTTGTGTAGGTAATCCATGGTACAGTACAAAATGATCAATTAGAACTTTGTGGCTGTACTAATTGCCTTTTTTATGACCAATAAAAGTCTTACAAATGCCTAACATGATTGGTATTAGAGAAATATTGTAGCTATAGGTATAGTATGGCTACTTTCATAAGTTACATCAATTTACATTTACAATATTTGTCAGTACAGTAAGGAGTTATCAATAATAAAAAATATCAATAAATTTAACAAAAAAATCTCATAATATTAATCTCAGAAATAAAGATAAACTTGTGTTGCCCACTACTAGACTGTGAAAAGTTGGTAATTCAGTTGTTGGTAATTCTGTACTTTTTTATAATGGGTTGCCAGAGGACATTTTGGATGTCTCTCAACAAATTTAAAGTTTTTATAAAACGCAAATTAATTGAAATTCTTATTATAGCATAAAAGATTTTTTTTAATGACAAAAAACCATAGACATAGATTGCTCTAAAAGCCAATAGTTCAAATAATTTATAATGCTAAACCATATTGTGAGATGGTGATAGTAAAAAAAACCCCGGCTGAGTTTGTTGTTGGCTCTTCTCAAAAATCTTACATCTTTAATTGGCATTCTTTAAGTGTACAGTGTACCAATTTTGAATAAAGTTTATTCGACTGATACCAATTACAAATGATTATTCAGCTACAACAATTTTATTTAAAGCTACGGCCTGTATTTCACTGGTGTTTACAATCAGCATTACATTACTCTTTTCTGTGAAAAACAAGTATTATCTTATAACATACCTAATATATTTAAAAAGTACTATACTGTTGTAAAATACTACCTAATATATACCTAATGTCTAAATCTGTATTTACAAGATTTTTTTTAAACACCAGAGGTGTCTTTTATATTAAATTTATTTTGTAAAAAAAGAACAATTTACATGAACATGTCATTATTTTTATGACAAAATCCTCACCTTATTTTCCCAAAACAATAGGTTATAAAAAAGTAACTACATCTAAAAATTTAAATTATTAATTTTATGTTTTTAGATATACCTAGGTACATAGCCTCAAAGCTCTCAATACAAACAGAAATTGAGGTGTCTCCTTTTTTCATTAAAAAAACTAATTTAGTATTACAAATAGTACCTAACTAAAATAAATACCTAGTTCAAAATGTTATTGAGAAACAAGTCCAAACAAATTGTATTATTCACGAGATAATGATGTGCATTATTATCAGGAGGAAATAGATACGGGATGTTAAGTATAGCTGGCTAACACAAAATATCATTCTAGAGATAGCGAAAACAAAAATTTAAGGCAATACTCACGGTCATATTTGAGTTAACGTCTTTCTTCTAAGTTAGTAATATCCGAGATATCAGTAATAATATTCATTTTACATTACTAAATTAGCTAACTAATGAGAATATTTAAATTAAATATTAAATCAAAATCACTAAAACAGTCTAATGTTTAGAATTGTTTAGAATTATTTGATTATTATTTACTAGATGATACCCACGGCTTCGCCCGTGTGGATTTAGGTTTTTAAAAATCCCGTGGGAACTTTTGATTTTCCAGAACAAAAAGTAGCCTATCTGTAGTAACCCGTCACCAAAACGGAAAAATTCCGTGGGATCCCCACGATTTCGGAATGCAATTCCTTATATCATCAGGGTTGAGGAGTTGAATATGTACCTACTCGAGTTCATTCAACGATAAAGTCTTTATTTGGCACCCCCAATATCAATTTAAATAACCGACAGTTCCTAAATCCCATTAGTTTTGGGGATCAGTTCCCCTACAGCATCAGGATTGAGGAGTTGGAATCCAAGTTTTTTGTAGGACAGTGTGGCAATGTTTCTCTATCGATTAAAAAAAAAATTACGCAAATTACGGTTCAGAAATCTCGGAGATATCGGTGTACATAGGTAGAAAAACACAACTCCTCCTTTTTTGAAAGTCGGTTAAAAAAGTAGCCTATGTTACTCCCTGGTTAATTCTCTACTTGTATGTGAAAGTCCCGTCAAAATCGGTTCAGCCGTTCCGAAGATTAGCCCGTTCAAACAGACAGACAGACAGACAGACAGACAGACAGACAGACAGACAGACAGACAGACAAAAATTTTAAAAACGAGTGATTTGGTTATGGTACCGTTCAAATAACCATATGAGCTTAAATATGAGGTAGTTATTTCGATATTACAGACAGACACTTCAATTTTATTTATTAGTATAGATTAGAGAATATGTCAAATATATCAATTTGACATTGACAACATTAATCAATCTTGAGTCTTGACATCTGTCAAAGAGACAAAATTATCTATGATTGCGTTCCAAATCACAGCCGCATTGACAAAGAAGAGGAGGTACCTATTACTTTATCTTAGCATTGACGCAATTGATTGGATGTACCTATTTAGGTATAAACTGGAAGTATTTTGTGTTCGCGATTATTTCAAAAACTAATGAACCAATTTTGATGATTTTTTCACTGTCGTAATCTACACACTTTCAGGAAGGTTTTAATAGGCACTGCCTAAACCACTGAAGCTAGAAACTTGAAATTTTCACAGTAGCTTCCTTTTATGATGTAGGCGCAAACTAAGAAAGGATTATTGCGAATTATTCCCCTAAGGTGGTTAAATAGGGGATGAAAGTTTAAATGAAAGTCCGTCATTTATCAAATTATGTCCATTAAAATCGGTATTTGTACCTATTGTCAGTTAAAAATACAGAATTACGTGTTTCTGGAATTTTGGGAATTCTACCCCCAAGTGGGTGGTAAAGATAGAGGATGACATGTATAAGAACCCAAGCGAACATAGTCGCTGGCATCAGCTAGTGTACACTACATTTACTTTTTGAGCAGCGATGTCGAAAGAAAAATTTAATAAAATATAATATAACTAGCGACCCGCCCCGGCTTCGCACGGGTAGTAGAGCATATTATGCGTAGGTAGAGTCTAGCTAATGAAAGATGAGCCTGGGCTTTTTTACAAACTTTTTAGATGGCAACCCTAAAACGTCGATCGGGAAAAAGAAAATGGCGGCTGTTGATGATTTTTTGTGAGTTTGTTTAGTGATTATTTTTTGTGATCGAGTCTTAAAATGAAAAAAACGATAAAAGTGGAGTGCGGAAGTTGTTGTTTTGCATGATATCTAAATTGAAGGAAAAACAACGGGAGAAAGAGGACGTATTCACACAAAAACAAGATTGTTTACGTGTGATAAGCGATTTCTTTGTAAGTAAGACAGTTGATTTTGATACTTGGTTTACATTCGTAAAAGTTATTAATGATGTTTTCTAAAACCATATCTCATGCTAATAATATATTACACCTAGCTTCTGCCCGTGGCTTCGCCCGCGTAAATTTCGGTTTTTCAAATTCCGAGGGAATCGTGGATTTCTGGTTCCCGTTCCCGCTCCCTTTTCCAACCTTTAAACCTAGCCGTAGCTATGGCAATAAATTTCGATTTTTCAAAATCCCGTGAAAACTGTGGTTTTTCCAGGATAAAGTGCAAACGCATACAGATGCATGCAACTATTGTAATAAGTTCAGTAGTTACGGAGTTAAAGAGTAACAAACACACAAATACACAAACACACACAAACTTTCGCCTTTATAATATTAGTGTGATTTTAAACGATACGATATTATTACGATATATACGATTTATTACATCACTGATTAAGATTTGTGATTTTAATACTACAATATGTATTTTCTTTGACAGTAAAACTGGAAGATGTATTAAGGACGGATGAAATACTGAAAACAATCGATACACTTTCGGATTTGGAGCAGAATAACTACCCAGAACGAATACATGGAAGAAATTGCTTCACTGTAGCAAATAAAACATAATTATTATTGTATTGTTGTTTTTTTCCTTATACTAATTCTAATGTGATAAGTAGTTTGCATTATTCATCTCAACCCCTTTCATTCATTTCATTCAATTCATTTATTGAGCACGGGTCTCCTCTCAGAATGAGAGTTATTTGGATGTACTCCACAACACTATCCAAGGCATGTAGGTTTCCTTATGATGTTTATTTTCACCTCTAAGCAAGTAATATTTAGTTTCATAAAACGCAATTACTCCTTAAAGCCAGAGGTGCATGTCAGGTAATCCAACCCCCTGATGAGGTCTGAAAAACGTAGATGTTTGTAAAAGTAGAAATGTGTAAAAACATTACTATGCTGTAAATTAAGCAATAAAAAAATTAATTAATTGCAAGTATCAAATTGAGTTATTCAAATTTTTTCACTATAATCTTGGGGATGCCCTCCGAATTTTTTTTAAATTTGCCGGGCGATTTCAGGCTCATCTTTCGCTAGCCAGACTCTACTACCCGCTCAGGGATTAGGCAGCGTTTTCGATGAAAGCTCCCAGGCGGCTTGACTTTTTACGATATTTTCCACAATGAACTTACTATATCTCACCTTATAATTACTAATTCCGTGGAATTCTGACGTTTCATAATGTTACCAGAGATAAAACAATTCCCACAAAAAAGATAAAAAATTCAAAACTTATGCAAATAGGTACAAATCAACTGCTGCATGTAGATATGACAAATGCCTGACAGACACTTCATGGTGATAATGTCATTCGACTTCCATTTTTGAATAAATTTTTTCAATGTGCTTCTTTTGTTTTCTATTGCTGATAGTGTGCACTTTCTAGTTTCCATTCTTAGGAATTTCTATTTTAGGGCAAAACAATTAGAGCGGCTTAGAGCTTTATATGTTGACAGGGAATTAAAGTAGTTTGGGGTAAAATCGTACTTCGTAGATGTTAACCCTGTTTTCCATATAAATAACTCACCTGTAAATGACAATGACAGCTGTCAGAATTAAGTCGATATTAAGTCAAAAATAAGGAGAAAAACTAAATATTTCAAATCAAATAAATTACAGTGTATTTGGGACATAAAAAGGTAAGTTTTCACCAGATTCCGTGAAAAAAAATATATTTATTTTAAAAGATAAAAATAAAAAACCAAAAACTTGGTTTTTTGAACTTTTCACATAAATTTTGAGGTTATGTGAAAAAAGTGTAAATACAAAAGTAGATCTTTTTATTACCTACAACTTTGCTATTTGATTTTTTTCCATAGGACTTCTAGTTTTGTCGGAAATCGAGATAAACCGTTTTTTACCCATAAAACTCCCCCCTTTTTTTCCCCAGCTCAGATCGCCCGTAAATTATTTTTCCTTGTATTTTTATAATATTCTCCTCCTTTTCCAATGGGTTTCATCCTACGTACTGTGATTTTTTTTTTGGTTTCAAAAATTATCGACACTGGGCTATATAATAGGGAGAACCGCGGCCACCGACGCGCTTATAGGCACGCTCCCGCCGCCGCAATTTTTAAATCTGTAATATCTTCGAAAGTATTCATTTAAATCATATGCTGTAAAGGGCCATATGGATTTATATCAAATCAACAATGTATTTAAGGTATTTAATTAGATAAGGATTAATGCTGTATTGGTTGAAATCGCTTCGAAAATTAGCCATTATTTGTTGTAAAAAGTAAATGACAAAAAATGTTATTGTGGGATATCCATAAGAGATAAATATATATAGATCGACCAGAATCTCATGAAAAATAGGGAAATTAAATTTTGTAGTAAGCAACACTAGGTTAACTCGGCTGCCCTAGTGATAAACAAAGTAATTACATTCAGAACACCTTACCTGGGATCGTTTCTTCTTCTTCTTCGTTTCACTCTTGACAGAGCGGTCGTGGTCATACAGAAGTGACGTCTTTAAGGGCAGATGTTATGCGCCTCACGAGTGTTCGCCACTTCTCCCTGCTGGCCGACAGCCTGGTGCACTCGTGCAAGGGACCGCCCACAGCTGATTTGATTTGGTCGGTCCATCGCATGGGCGACCTTCCTCGCCCTCTGGTACCCTCTACTTTGCCCTGTACGACAAGTCGCTCTATGGAGTCACTCTCACGCAGGGACTGAAAGCGGTAGAGCATACCGGTACATACCACCGTTATCATACCGGTACAAAATAGGTACCAAAATCTCAACCTTTATAAAATATACCTTTATTTAACCGGTTTGCGATTTCGGTACCGAAAAAATACGAAAAGGTGCGCGCGCGGGGTGAAGAATTTGACCACGTGCCGCGCGCCGCGCGTCCCCCGCTTCCCGTCGGTTCCAGTGTTTGTTAAAACGTAAGGATTTTAAGAAATTCCAAATGCTAGTTTTAATCTAAAAATAAGAATATTAAAGAATATAGAATGCCGAAGTGGTGGGATTCATTCAACGGCACATCAAAGTAAAGCCTTATTAGATAAAAATATCGATATAAAATTTCGGTACCGAAATTTTATATCGATATTAGTATAGTAAACTGAAATATAAAGGTACAGAAATAAAGAGATACCGAAATGAAGCGGTACCGAAATTATAGGTATTTAAACAATTCGGTACTTTTATTAAAAGGGTAGGCCCATTACCGCTAAATAAAACTACCATTAAATTCCGGTTATTCAGTCCCTGCTCTCACGCCGGGAAACGTGTCCAAAGAACTTTAATATGCGACTCTGTACTAATGTTGAGAGACGCTGTTTAATGCCGAGTTCATGGAGTATAGAGACGTTGGTGCGAAATTCGGTCCATGAGACTCCCAGCATACGCCTCCAGCACCACATCTCCAGAGCATCGATTTTCTTTTTCTCGACTTCTCGCAAAGTCCACGTCTCTGCAGCGTATAAAAATATGGGGAAAACAAGTGATTGTACGAGCCGGATCTTCGTGGCTTTAGTCAGGTTCCTGTTCTTCCATACTTTCTTCAGCCTGTCCATCGTTTCACGAAACGAAAAATCAAGCAACTGCATTTTAAATACAAAAACAAAGTAATCAACATCCAATTACTTTGTTTTTGTGTTGTGCTTGTTGTTTACTTGGTTTTTGCATTTATATTCTGGGTTAGTGAGTGCAGTTACTTTGTTTGGGCAATTTAAATTTCAGTAAATGGTTCAAGTTATTTGAAATATAAAACTGTGGTAAAAAACTACTCGACATAAAACTTTTGTTAATGCAAAAAGTCAATTTCACAAAAAATGTCAGTTACTTTGTTTATCGCTAGGGCAGCCGTAGTGTTGCTAACCTTGGAATTTCATTTCCCTATTTTTCATGAGATTCTGGTCGATCTATACCATCGCGGACTTTTCTGTAGACCTTTTCAATGTGTACAATACTTAGTACATTATTTTGATAAATCTCGTAGGGTTCAGCCTGCGTTTGCAATGTAAGCAGAAATCATGTAATTATTTACGACATCACATTAGAAACCTCAAAAATAACAGTATTTCTCCACTATTTAATGGATGTTATTATACATATAAACCTTCCTCTTGAATCACTCTATCTATTAAAAAAAACCACATCAAAATCCGTTGCGTAGTTTTAAAGATTTAAGCGTACAAAGGGACATAGGGACATAGGGACATAGGGATTTAGGGACGGAGAAAGCGACTTTGTTTTATACTATGTAGTGATTCGTTGTAGATAGTTTTTGTCTTAAAAGCAAATATTTTTTTATCCAACACTTCCTGCGTCTTTTTTAGGGTTCCGTATTAAACAAGGAACCCTTATAGTTTCGCCATGTCCGTCCATCTGTCCGTCTGTCCGTCCTCGGTTAATCTCAGAGACTATTAGTGCTAGAAATCCGTAATTTGGCATGAGTATAAATATTAATCACGCCGACAAAGTGGTGAAATAAAATTTTGATAAATATTTTTTTTAGGGTAGCTCCCCTACATGTAAAGTGGGGATGAATATTTTTTTCTCGTCTACCCCATAGTGTGGGGTATCGTTGAATAGGTCTTTTAAAAATACTGTGGGTGTGGGAACATCATTTTTAATATGATGTTTTAAAGTGCAAATTTTTATTAGAGTCAAGTGTCCCCCCCCCCTCTATCAGCCAAATGGCAGTATATAGGAACTTGAAAAAATTCACAGCAGTAGGGTATATAATCAATTTTAAAGGAAAACTATCACGGCTAAGTAGGGTTCACAGGTTAAGGAGTTATATCTGTTTTTCGAGGATTGTGACTACGGAACCCTACACTGCGCGTGGCCCGCCACGCACTTGGCTGGTTTTTTATTAATTAAAATCGAGATCGACGCAACCATAGCCAAGGCGAGCCCTATTCTTTGATACTTTGATGGTCCCATGAGAGCTCTATAATTAAGTATACGTGCGACAGTTTCGGAATCCCTGGTTATATACTGAGTTAGCTAGCTAATTAGATTAAGTGTAAAGAGCAAGCTCTTAATTCGCCAGGCTTAGTGTCTGAATTCAGTTACACTGAATTCAGCCAAATGTAAAGCGGGTTTTATTAGTAAGATACTCTAGGTTCTAGTTTTTAGGGTTCCGTAGTAAACAAGGAACCCTTATAGTTTCGCCATGTCCGTCCGTCTGTCCGTCTGTCCGTCTGTCCGTCCTCGGTTAATCTCAGAGACTATTAGTGCTAGAAATCCGTAATTTGGCATGAGTATAAATATGAATCACGCCGACAAAGTGGTGCAATAAAATTTTGATAAATATTTTTTACCCGACTGGGTTATGTGTTTCACCTGTGTGTATGTATGTCCATTCCTATGTCCGCGTGTAACTAATAAACGGCTCAACGGATTTTG
Organism: Melanargia galathea; assembly: GCA_920104075.1. NCBI lineage: Eukaryota > Metazoa > Arthropoda > Insecta > Lepidoptera > Nymphalidae > Melanargia > Melanargia galathea. The sequence continues at coordinate 3,190,134 of OV049871.1, read as the reverse complement.
ATAAATGATACGTCATTAGATTTGTCTTCATGACGCGAGTGTTATAGGGTACCTAAATTAAAAAAAAAATTAAAATGGCGGACTTTATGCGCTTTAATGTGCGAGCTGAAAAAAAATTTTTTCCTCAAGACCCTCGAGTGGGGTATCAAAATGAAGGGATTTAAAAGGCAAATACAAAAATGTATACAATTATATATTTGAAAATAAGTTGGAGTGATAAATCACAGAAAATGACCGTTTCCTATGTCAGTTCGTAACTACTCAACGATTCAACTTATTTTGATAAATGATACGTCATTAGATTTGTCTTAACAGCGCAAATGTTACTGTGTACATAAAATTAATAAAAATTCAAAATGGCGGATTTTATGCACTTTAATGTGCGAGCTGAAAAAAATTTTTTTCCTCAAGACCCTCGAGTGGGGTATCAAAATAAAGGGCTTTAAAAGGCAAATACAAAAATATATACAATCTATGTGTTTGTAATCAGTTTGGAGTGACAAATCATAGAAAACAAAATAAATAACAACTACACTGTGAGTAAATTGGTGGTAATTTATTTAAGATCCCTTCCCACTCCACTCTACCACATTCCACATAATCCCCCCTACACCTCCCCCCTTCCCATCAATTATTGTAACACTAATAATTTAACCTTAAATCGCCAAACACTAAAATATGTAATACAATAATATTATGAAGGACCTTATTAAAGTTTCTAGTGTTCAACAGATGGCGCTAATAGTGGTCTTAAACGCGCTATTACCTACACGCGGAGTGACACAGGCCTGTCTCTTGTAAAAATATGCATCTAAAAATTTTTCATAGTTTTGCACTAAAAACCAAGAAATAAATTACGTAATTAAAAAAACTAAAAACCCGACTGCGTAAAACAAACTAGTTCTGGTAACTGAAAAGCAAAAAACAAGCTTTGTACTTTATAAACTAGAATTTGATAAGATCATAAACATAATTAATTTTAGAAAATGTATGGCAGGCGGGGGCATTACTTAGCCAACTACTCAGGACTATTAGTTCGCCCCCGCATGCCATACATTTTCTAACATTAATTATGTTTATGATCTTATCAAATTCTAGTTTATAAAGTACAAAGCTTGTTTTTTGCTTTTCAGTTACCAGAACTAGTTTGTTTTACGCAGTCGGGTTTTTAGTTTTTTTAATTACGTAATTTTTTTAGGGTAGCTCCCCTACATGTAAAGTGGGGATGAATATTTTTTTTCTCGTCTACCCCATAGTGTGGGGTATCGTTGAATAGGTCTTTTAAAAATACTGTGGGTGTGGGAACATCATTTTTCGATTTCTAGATCCGTTCGTAAAATATGATGTTTTAAAGTGCAAATTTTTATTAGAGTCAAGTGTCCCACCCCTCTATCAGCCAAATGGCAGTATATAGGAACTTGAAAAAATTCACAGCAGTAGGGTATATAATCAATTTTAAAGGAAAACTATCACGGCTAAGTAGGGTTCACAGGTTAAGGAGTTATATCTGTTTTTCGAGGATTGTGACTACGGAACCCTACACTGCGCGTGGCCCGCCACGCACTTGGCCGGTTTTTTTATTTGAAATCCAAATATGCCAATGAATGTAACCAGTTAAATCAAGAAAATAATAAAATATATTTTTTATTAACCACTACATCACTACATAGTATAAAACAAAGTCGCTTTCTCTGTCCCTATATCCCTATGTCCCTATGTCCCTATGTCCCTATGTCCCTATGTATGCTTAAATCTTTAAAACTACGCAACGGATTTTGATGCGGTTTTTTTTAATAGATAGAGTGATTCAAGAGGAAGGTTTATATGTATAATAACATCCATTAAATAGTGGAGAAATACTGTTATTTTTGAGGTTTCTAATGTGATGTCGTAAATAATTAAATTTTTTCCGCTTACATTGCAAACGCAGGCTGAACCCTACGAGATTTATCAAAATAATGTACTAAGTATTGTACACATTGAAAAGGTCTACAGAAAAGTCCGCGATAGTATATGTCTATCTCTTATGGATATCCCACAATAACATTTTTTTGTCATTTACTTTTTACGACAAATAATGGCTAATTTTCGAAGCGATTTCAACCAATACAGCATTAATCCTTATCTAATTAAATACCTTAAATATATTGTTGATTTAATATAAATCCATATGGCCCTTTACAGCATATGATTTAAATGAATACTTTCGAAGATATTACAGATTTAAAAATTGCGGCGGCGGGAGCGTGCCTATAACCGCGTCGGTGGCCGCGGTTCTCCCTATACCCAGTGTCGATAATTTTTGAAACCAAAAAAAATCACAGTACGTAGGATGAAACCCATTGGAAAAGGAGGAGAATATTATAAAAATACAAGGAAAAATAATTTACGGGCGATCTGAGCTCGGGAAAAAAGGGGGGGAGTTTTAAGTGTAAAAAACGGTTTATCTCGATTTCCGGCAAAACTACAAGTCCTATGGAAAAAAGTCCAATAACAAAGTTGTAGGTAATAAAAAGTTCAACAACTTTTGTATATACACTTTTTTCACTTAACCTCAAAATGTATGTGAAAAACTCAAAAAACCATGTTTTTGGTTTTTTATTATTATCTTTTACAAAAACATTTTTTTTTCACGAAATTTGGTGAAAACTTACCTTTTCATATCCCAAATACACTGTAATTTATTTGATTTGAAATGTTTATTATTTCTCCTTATTTTGACTTAATATCGAAAAAGCACCCTAATTTTCAATCGAAAAATCATCGGTCAAAATGTCAGCTTTTTTCAAAAAGTAGGTGTGCTTTCTGTTCGTTGCAATCTCTACTTTCCGATGGTGTAAAAAAAATTATATATTACTATAGTAAATGTTTTCAGAAAATGCAAAAAATCGAAAAACCAGAATTCGAAATTTATTTTAATCATTATATACAATTTCATCAAAAATGTGACTGTTGCAATTTTTTTCAATTAAAAATTTGATTTATTAAATGCTAATTACATTTGTGTCATAGAAAACTCATAATATATAAAAATAAATGTAAATCGTACTATATTGAATTTAGATACTTTATTTTGATTACGCTATATACCTAGTCATTACAATGTTTTTAAATGCATTAATCTGGTTATTCAAAATTACTTTATCTTTAATAGAATAGAATAGAAATGTTTTTTATTCAAATAAACTTTCCAAATAAACGTTCCATCAATGCGCGAGACGGCAATTCAATCATGTACTCAACATAAAATTGTTATATTGATATTATAATTTAAAAAAGAGCAATCGCCGAGTTTCTTACTGGTTCTTCTCGGTTGGAATGGCATTCCGAACCAATGGTAGATTCAATTGACTATTCGAAAGTAAACTTGTAAAACTTGTAAAAGTTTATTTGAATAAAAAACATTTCTATTCTATTCTATTCAAGATAGAGTATTTATGAATAACAAGATTAATGCATTTAAAAATATTGTAATGACTATATAGCGTAATCAAAGTATCTAAATTCAATATAGTATGATTTACATTTATTTTTATATATTATGAGTTTTCTATGACACAAATGTAATTAGTATTTAATAAATCAAATTTTTAATTGAAAAAAATTGCAGCAGTCACATTTTTGATGAAATGGTATATATAATGATTAAAATAAATTTCGAATTCTGGTTTTTCGATTTTTTTGCATTTTCTGAAAACATTTACTATAGTAATATATATATTTTTTTACACCTTCGGAAAGTAGAGATTTCAGCGAACAGAAAGCATACCTACTTTTTGAAAAAAGCTGACATTTTGACGGATGATTTTTCGATTGAAAATTAGAGTGCTTTTTCGATATTAAGTCAAAATAAGGAGAAATAATAAACATTTCAAATCAAATAAATTACAGTGTATTTGGGATATAAAAAGGTAAGTTTTCACCAAATTTCGTGAAAAAAAAAATGTTTCTGTAAAAGATAATAATAAAAAACCAAAAACATGGTTTTTTGAGTTTTTCACATACATTTTGAGGTTAAATGAAAAAAGTGTAAATACAAAAGTTGTTGATCTTTTTATTATCTACAACTTTGCCATTGGACTTTTTTCCATAGGACTTGTAGTTTTGTCGGAAATCGAGATAAACCGTTTTTTACCCTTAAAACTCCCCCCATTTTTTTTCCCTAGCTCAGATCGCCCGTAAATTATTTTTCCTTTAATTCTTATTATATTCTCCTCCCTTTCCAATGGGTTTCATCCTACTGTGATTTTTCTTTACTTTTTATTATTTTTGAAGGGATTTACTCTGGTCTACTATGTATGCTTAAATCTTTAAAACTACACAACGGATTTTGATGCGGTTTTTTAACAAATGATGAGTGATTGAAGAGGAAGGTTTTTATGTATAATAAGTAACATCCGTTAAATAGTGGAGAAATACTGTTATTTTTGCGGTTTCTAATGTGATGTCGTAAATAATTACATTTTTCCGCTTACATTGCAAATGCAAGCTGAACCCTACGAGATAATTATCAAAATAATGTACTAAGTATTGTACACAGTACATAAAGTATCATATTTGAAATTATTAAAACTATTTAAATAACATTATTTATTTTTCTACTTACTTGGTAACGCAAGCCGTGTTTATTTAATATGAAGCGAAATATTAGTCTCCAGGTTAACAATTAGTTACTCTACAACATTTAATAACCGAGCGATGTTTCAACGAAACAAATATACATACTTACCTATTATATCGTTTTAATATACATTATAATATTCATCGTTAAATATAATTTAAGAAGTACTGACGTATAGTAATTAGGTATTGATTTATACTTCCCACGTAGGCAATAAAACAATAAAAAACCGGCCAAGTGCGAGTCAGACTCGCACACCGAGGCCGCGAGGGTTCCGTACTCCAGAAATATAAGTATACAATCTGTTTTTCATTAGTTTCAGTTTGTCTTAAAAGGTAAGGTGCCAATAAAGCTAGGCCTCTAAATTGTATCAGCGCTCATACAACTCAGAGGTCTATCTTAATTGGCTCAATTATGTATGTATGGGGACACCAGCTTTTAGCTAGCTAGTAGCTTTTTGCCAAATTTCGTAATTCTAGGTCAACTGGAACTACCATTTAGGTTTTTGACCCAAAACCTATAGGGTACTTCCGGTTGACATACATTTGTCAATTTTAGTTAAAAGCAAGGTCTTACAGATCAAGTAAAGGGAAAATTCCGAAAAATAAAAAAAAGTTGAAAACTAAGGTAAATTTTGGTACTTACAAGTTTTCGTGAAAATCTAAATTTGCCCATATTATTATCTTTTTATTGTGTGGACTCAGGACCTTAGTTTATTATACACCTAATAGGGACTATAGACCTTAGTATCTGGTATGAATTTCAACTTGCTAGGTCCACCCGTTCCTGAGAAAATCGGTGGTGACACACGGACAGACGGACCGGAAAGTCATCTTATAAGGGTTCCTTTTTAGGGTTCCGTATTAAACAAGAAACCCTTATAGTTTCGCCATGTCCGTCCGTCTGTCTATCTGTCTGTCCGTCCGTCCGTCCTCGGTTAATCTCAGAGACTGTTAGTGCTAGAAATCTGTAATTTGGCATGGGTATATATATTAATCACGCCGACAAAGTGGTGAAATAAAATGTTGCTAAATATTTTTTTTAGGGTAGCTCCCCCACATGTAAAGTGGGGATGAATATTTTTTTTTCTCATCTACCCCATAGTGTGGGGTATCGTTGAATAGGTCTTTTAAAAATACTGTGGGTGTGGGAACATCATTTTTCGATTTCTAGATCCGTTTGTAAAATATGATGTTTTAAAGTGCTAATTTTTATTAGAGTCAAGTGTCCCACCCCTCTATCAGCCAAATTGCAGTATATAGGAACTTGAAAAAATTCACAGCAGTAGTAGATATAAATAATCAATTTTAAAGGAAAACTATCATGGCTAAGTAGGGTTCACAGGTTAAGGAGTTATATCTGTTTTTCGAGGATTGTGACTACGGAACCCTACACTGCGCGTGGCCCGCCACGCACTTGGCCGGTTTTTACCTTTTGAGGTAAGGAACCCTAAAAACCGCTATATATAATATAACAAGTCAAAATGCGTCATAATGTGTTCCTATAACGTTTGAAAATGGTTAGCATATGAAACAATTAAGTAGGTAACAACAATGCATTGTTAATATTTTTATGTTACAGTCAAAAGTCATATTATAAGTATCCGGTCAAAATTAAAGACTGTGTGTAAAAATAAGCCAAAATTAGTTGATCTTAGGTTTTGATCTACTTCCTTACGAAGAATCGGCGTTTTCTGCCGAATTTTGCCGATATACCTATAACTCTTAAAAGTGGTGGTAGATAAGTAAGTATTGCTCGAATCAAGTCACTGACATTTTAAATCTCTAGCACGTTTCACCCGTGCTGATTAATAGGTACACCTGTACATTCGATATTTTCAAAGTCCTACAAACATAACGAACTAGTTTAAAGTCGACTTCAAAAAGTCAACTACAAACTTATCTGACCCAGTGTCAGCGTCGCTCGCTGCACATAATGTTGTCAATATCAAAGCACGGCGTTATTAATTGCACTTTCCGCCACCACCCGGTCAGATAAGTTTGTAGTCGTATCTTTGGAAGTCGACTAATATAGTTCGTATATAAATATAGGTATATATAAGTCTATGTTCGTAACTACCTGTTCGTACCTAATTCACAGAGAAGGTAGGTAGATAATTTATTGTTACAGCCACTCTTTTGAAAATACAAAAATGTGTTTTCACACACACTCAGCAGTTGTTGTTGCTCTTTTGAAAACACATTTTTGTATTTTCAAAAGAGCAACAACAACTGCTGAGTTTCTTGCAAAGGCTCTTAGCAGAATCCGCTTTTCGCACTGGTGATAGAGTCTTGATTTGTCATAGAAGCCGCTCAGTAGTATTTAGTAAAGTTTTCGAGCTGTGCAAACTAAGCATAATGTAGTATTTATAAGTAGCTGATGCCCGATACTTTATCTGGGTGTATTCACATCTCTGAATACAAACTTTGAACCCCCTTAGGGTTCGAATTGCATGTAAGGAGCATGTAAGGAGAATTGATAGGATAGCAAATACAACGTTAAGAAAAGAAACAAACTTATTAGACGTTCAAAGAAAAATACGAAAATTAAAATGGAAATGGGCTGGACACGTCTGCAGACAGAAGCAAGACAGGTGGTCAAAACGAGTAACCGAATGGTATCCCAGAGACGGAAAAAGATCAAGAGGGAGACAAAGAATAAGGTGGAGCGATGACTTTGTCAAAATGATGGGAGCCACATGGCAAAGACTGACACGAGATAGACAAACATGGCAACGACTGGAGGAGGCCTTCGTCCAAAGGGCGTACTGAAAAACAAGCTATAATTTAAAAATTAAAAAAACCCGACTGCCATGCTAAAAAACGAACTAAAAAATTAATAAACTACCACCGTACCACTTACAGTGTAGTTGTTATTTATTTTGTTTTTCATGATTTGTCACTCCAAATTGATTTAAAACATATAGATTGTATACATTTTCGTACTCGCCTTTTAAAGCCCTTTATTTTGATACCCCACTCGAGGGTCTTGAAGAAAAAAAATTTTTTCAGCCCGCACATTAAAGTGCATAACATTCGCCATTTTGATTTTTTATGAATTTTATGTACCCAGTAACATTTGCGCCGTCAAGACAAATCTAATGACGTATAATTTATCAAAATAGGTTGAGCCGTTAAGTAGTTACGAACTGACATAGGAAACGGTCATTTTCTACGATTTATCACTCCAAATTGTTGCCAAATATATAAATTTATACATTTTCGTATTTGCCTTTTAAATCCCTTTATTTTGATACCCCACTCGAGGGTCTTGAAGAAAAATTTTTTTTTCAGCTCGCACATTAAAGCGCATAAAGTCCGCCATTTTGATTTTTTTTTAAATTTAGGTACCCTATAACACTCGCGTCATTGAGACAAATCTAATGACGTATCATTTATCAAAATCCGTTGAGCCGTTGATTAGTTACAAGCGGACATAGGAATGGACATACATACACACAGGTGAAACACATAACCCAGTCGGGTAATAAAAAAAAAAAAAAAAAAATCTTTTGCAATTATATTAGTAGTGATGGATTAGTATTGTTAGTATGATAAGTTATTTTTGTTAGTATAGTGTAAATATTGTAAAATTTTTCAGTAATATAGGCTTTATTATTATTATTATTATTCTGTTTAAATTTTTTTAGTCTCTTCATTTAATGAAGGTAAAAGTAATTACATACGGGCCAGAGCCAAGTGTGTAATTAGGGAAACTAGATACTGTTTATGTTAAAAACTTACGTACTAAACGGCAAGAGTTTAAAATTACGGCTTTTTGTAATATTGTGTATACATTTTTTTGGATATTTAGTGTTTGCAAACTATTATGTAGTGTTTTAGGGATCACTCCTGTTGTTGAAATAATTATCGGTACAGTCTTAGTGCTATTCACCTTCCATTGTGTTTTAATTTCTATTGCTAAATCTGTGTATTTTGCGATTTTTTCTGTATATGTGGAAGTTATATTATGGCTGTTACAAATTGCAATATCTACCAAAAAAACTGAGTTATCTTGTTTGTCCAATATAGTTATATCGGGTCTATTATTGTGAATGGTTTTATCCGTCACAATAGTCCTATCCCAGTAAACTCTATAGTTATTGTTCTCCAGAACTGACTGTGGTTGGTATTTATAATAAGGTACCTTTTCATCTATTAATTTATATTGATAAGTTAGATTTTGGTGAATTATGGCTGCAACCTGATCGTGGCGATGCTTGTAGTCAGTTTGTGCTATGGACTTGCATGCACCGGTTATGTGTTGAGTTTCTGGACTAGCATGGCATCTTCGACACGTATCGATGATGTTTGGTCTACGGATTATATGTTTCTGATAGTTTTTAGTATCAATCACTTGATCCTGTATGGCAAGCATAAAACCCTCGGTTTCAGGAAAAAGATCACCCCGTTTCAGCCACGCGTTCGACGCTTCCATGTCGACATGTTGTTGCTGTAAGTCAAAGCGATGTCTTCCGTGTAGAGACTTCTGGGTCCATGCTTTTATTTTATCTTTATTATCGGTTAGGTGCTCACTTGCTTGAATATTTCTGTCTAATAAATTAAGGGGTGTTAAGTTTTTATCAGCTGTTACTATTGTTTGATGTAGTTCAGACTCCTCTGCTTTATCATGGAAGAATTTTCTAAGTGATGTTATTTGTCTATTATGTAGGTTAGTTATGTCAATTATGCCCCTGCCTCCCTCGTCTCGAGGGAGTGTTAATCTTTCTATGCATGATCGCGGGTGATGTTTACGTTGTTTAGTCATAGAGGTATTAATGATTTGTTGAAGTTTTTTCAAGTCAGTTTGTGACCATTTTATTATTCCAAATGAGTACGTGAGTATCGAGATAGCATAAGAGTTTATGGCTTTGATAATGTTACGGGAGTTAAGTTGTGTTTTCAGTACTGAGTTGATTCTATGTTTAAATTTGCATGTGAGTTCTTTTTTGGTGTCAGTTTGGCGGATTTGCCGATCTTGTTGAAATCCTAGATATTTGTACGATTCGTTTTGTTCTAAGGCGCCCATCTTTTCTCCTGATCGTAGAGTGTAATCATTTAACTGTAATTTACCTTGTTTTATTGTAAATGTTTTGCATTTATCTATGCCAAATTCCATGTGTATGTCATTTGAAAAATTTTGAGTTATGTCTGCTAATTTGTGTAGGGAAGTTACAGTGTTGCTGTATAATTTAATATCATCCATATAAAGAAGATGAGATAATGAAATAGACGGTGGCGTTTGATCTCTTGTAACATTTAATCCGCTAGCAGATTTATTTAAAAGGTGTGAAAGAGGATTTAATGCAAGGCAAAACCAAAGAGGGCTAAGTGCATCTCCCTGGAATATGCCTCTTCTAATGGTTATTTCTTCAGTTTCTATGATGTCAGTTCCTTTTCCTAATTTTAGTTTAGTTCTCCAATGTTGCATAGTATGTAAAAGAAAACTAATGAGTGTGGGGTGAATTTTGTAGAGATGTAAAATTTTAATTAACCAACTATGCGGTACAGAGTCAAAAGCCTTACGGTAATCGATATACATCGTACAAATATCTTGTTTTTGTGCTTGTGCTTTTTTCATTATTACAGAGTCTATTATCAGTTGTTCCTTACAACCTTGGCTGCGCTTTCGGCATCCTTTCTGTTCCTGGGAAAGAATATTATTAGTCGTGATATGTTTGTCTATAAGTTGTGTGATACAAGCTGTAAGTATTTTGTATATAGTTTGTAAGCAGGTTATTGGTCGATATTTGGCTGGATTTTGTGTATCGCTATTGTCTTTAGGAATCATAAAAGTTGTACCTTGTGTAATGTATTTTGGCATTGAGCTAGGGTTTTCGATAAACATATTCAGATGGTTGTGTAATAAAGGGTGTGTAGAGGTAAATTTTTTATACCAATAATTTTGAATATGATCCGAGCCAGGTGTCTTCCAATTATGTGTATTCTTCAAAACATTTAAAAATATATCAACCGGGATATTCTCAAATGTCATTTGCGGAGTATTGATTTCATTAATTAATTCTGTATGAAGCCATTCAGCTTGCTCATTGTGTTGTACTGGGTTATCCCAAATACCTGACCAATAGCCTTTTAATTCTTCAGGTGATGGTAAGGGATGTTGTGTAGTATCTGATGTTTGTTGTGTGTTGCTAGTGTTTTGATTTAATTGTGTGTAAAATAATTTTTCGTTAGTCACAAATTGTGTATTCTGTTTTTTCCTCAAAGTGCAATTGTCGTATCGCCTAAGTCTACTGCTTGTAGCTGAGAGCCTCTGTTTAATGCTATCTAGATATTGATCAATAGTTAAATTTGGTTCTTCATATCGCGAGTGAATTTTATATTTTTCTTTTATAGTGTCAATCTGTGACATTAGTCTATTACTTCTATTACCTCTGATAAACTGAGTTACTCTACCTAAATCTTTTCTAAGCGACTCTTTCTTTTTCTGAAGTCTTTTTTTCCATGGTGGTGTATGTGTTTTATTTCGATTTAATGGAGTGTCACTACTCTGTTTTTCTTTGATTTTGGTGCCATTACAGGTAGCTGCAGTATATGCTGCACAGTAAATTAAAGTCTGGGTTGTGATAAAATCATGATCAATTGATGTATATTGGGGCAGGATATTTTTATCAATGTAATTTACTATATGAGCAAATTTTTTTGAGGTGTTCTGTTTAGGGATGAAAGGTCTTTTAGTTGGGTCACTGTTTTTATATTTCTCATATGTAGTGTCAAATGTTAATTGTATTTTTACATTTAAATCTACCGTGATTTGTGTGTACTGCTGTGTTTGGTTGTTTGTGTTAGGGCTAATTTCAGTGAAATTTGGGATTGAGCTATATTCATCATGGTTTGATAATACTTGGGTTGATGTGGGGTCTATATTATTATGACTGGTATTTGTTAGGGGGTCTGTCTGTCTAAGTGTCTGTTCCACTTCGTCTCGAATTTCTTGTATTCTTCTTACTGTTATACGCTTGTTGTTTATAATAAATCTTCTTTGATCTGCAATCCTTTGCTCCGATACGTGGGATATTTGTGGGAATTGTGATGTAATGGTGGCATGTAAAGGTCCTCGGTAAGCTGTTTTATTAGATTCACAATGGGTTATTTTAAAATATTCTCGTATAATGGCTTCATTAATGTCATCGGTCCAGCGTATTCTTGAAGGGATTCTGCCTGTATCGGGTTGAGATGGAGTGTTGCTGACACTAAATTCTCTTTCTACATTTTTTCTTATGTCATCAATAGTTTGTTGGGGTAAAAGTTTATTTCTTAGTATAGCTCTTCTTTGGTCACCTACTCTTTGTTTAGATACCTCAAAGTTCTTAAATTTATCTGTAAATTTTTTATGTAGTAGATCTAGGTATTGGGGTTTCGATTCTAATTCGCTAACTATCAGATATGTACGCCATATGAATTCGTTCATTTCTACAGTCCATTTCTTTCGCGTACTGTGATGGCCATCGGTGGGTGCAATAAATGTGGCAGGTGCCATCCGCACAACATCCTCTGGGCCAGATGAGTTGGATGATGAAGAGCTAGGTCTATTGTGCATTTCAAATGGGTGTGGCGATGTAGCTGGTGAGTTAAATAAACTTTGAGTGGATGACGGAGATGAAGGTGGTTCCTGATGGTGTTGTTTTGAAGTTCCAGCTACATTTTCTATCCGTTTGGAAGAGCCATGGGTAATTTTTCTTGATCTCAAAAAGTACTTTGTATTATGGCTTCTCGTTGTTTCCTTATCGTTTTTCCTTTCATTTGCAGTTTCGGTGTCCTTAAGTTCGTTGATATGTGTCGTTCGATGGTTAAAGACCGCCACCCGGAGATTCTTCTCTCCCCTGACCCTTCGAGGCACCTCCTTGCCATCATCAGTGTCCCTCTCCGGGTCGCCGGGCACTTGGGGATGTGTTATTTGTTGCATCTTCATGAATAGTTTGGGTTGGTGGATATACCGTCACCATCGGTCGCCAGAGCCTCGTTCGTTAGTCAGCAGGGGGCACCACGTGCAGGTGAGGTTGGCTATTGGAGTGCTAAGATGGAGGTGCACTCCCTTACCCCCCTTATTATTATTATTATTATAGGGTTCGAATTTTCAAAAATCCTTTCTTAGCGGATGCCAAATTCATCCTGCATGCCCATCCCGATTCGTCCAGTGGTTTGAGTTGTGCGTTGATAGATTAGTATTAGTCAGTCATTCAGTCACCTTTTCCTTTTAGATATTTAGATTGGATAATTTTTTTTTTTTTAAATTGTAAGTAGGTAGGTACCACGGGTAGGTATTTGACTATCTAAGTATTTCAACTTGAAAAAAAAAAAAAATTTTTTTTCATGCGACGCATACGTATTATAGCAATGTGCTTGGGCGGAGCGCGATATTGTGCGAAGAGAACAGCTTAAATACCTACGCAACATGCCAGTGACCAGTCCAGTTCACTATTATTATATTTTTAGTACAGCATAACGTATCTGAGAGAATAGAGGCCATGTGTTCGACCTCAAGCACGTCAATGATAAAATTCAATATAATAACATGAGCCCTATATGAACCTAATTTGTAGTAAAAGGATAGGTATACCGATGAGTCAGTTTGAGGAAACTTATAAAATAAAACGATTCTATAGATTTCCGTTTGATTCGTGAATCGTGATACGCGACTGCGGCCCAGTGTCTTTTATGCACTGCAATGTGCAACATCTTTTATGAGTGTTCTGTTTTTGTGTGATAACGTGATAATTTTCGCCATGAGTTGACACAAGTGAAACAGGAAACTACAAACTATTTAAATGAAAGGCTGTTACTGTTAGGTTTTAAATATTATATTAATTGTAATATTAAAAGTGAAAAAGACGTGATGTCTGTTATGAATAAAGTGAAAATGGGAGGATGGCTGATCGTGTTTTTTATTGTTGTTATTTCACAACATTCTACGGGGGAAAACTTTCAACTTTGCGGCAACACTACAATTGTACCTTCGGATTGTGAAGTTTGCTACAACAGTACAATTATTGTACCTTCGAAATGTGATTCACAGGTTAGTACGTATATTAGGTATATTATAAATAGACAGTTCTCTCACCGCAGTTTCGCACGGGTGATCTTCCTCGTGGGCCTTAAAAGTTTTAAATGATGACAACCACATTGGAATCCTCTGAGAAGATTAGAAATGACTAGAACGCAAGACGCCGCAGACACACCGAAGCGATGGCGCGTTGCGGTGCCGGCGCCGCAGCGCATCATGTTATACATACATATTGTATAATATCATCTTGCATACCTACCACGGATTTTTCTATGTATATCGGTCGTCGCAGCAGCGCCATCTTTCTCTCAAAAGAGATGATTTCACTAACATACTTACTTTGATGAAAATAAGCCTAGCCACCTAGCAGTGTAAATAATTGGCTAAAAATAATATGGGCGTATGGACCATGAGGTATTAATTCGCGTGCTAAGTAGGTATGCTTTGTAATATCACGGACTGTGGGCAACACCTTTATACCAGACTGTAAATTGCGAATTTCATATCGCGTCGGAAGGAGGAAAAGGGACTTCGGGTTCCATGAATTTAGCTTTCCTTAAATTTTGTTGCAAGAGTTATGACTAAATAAATAAATTCGGTATTTACCTCAAATATTGAAGGATCTTCGTAATATAAAGTACTTATTTTATAGACACAGTTGTGTAAATAAAGACCGTAGATATTAATAATGTAGGTACCTACCTACCTACATGAGAGTGGCTGTTAAAATAAATAATAATTGTAGAATGTATTAATATAAAATTGATAACAATAATAATTTTTGGCTATCATAGAGATACCTAATAATTATAAGTCCAAACTGCTACATTAAACTATTATTTCCGCCTCTGACGCGATTAAGTTAAAGTAACTATACAGTAGAACTCGTTAAAATTTTGTCGAGCCGTACTTAAATTTCGAGAAAACGGGATGTTTTTTAGGGTTCCGTACCCAAAGGGTAAAAACGGAGCCCTATTAATGTCACTCGGCTGTCTGTCTGTCTGTCTGTCTGTCTGTCCGTCTGTCCGCCGGTCACAGGTCTCTAGCTCGCAGACGAAATGAGTTACAAACCTGAAATTTTGGTATTTGGTGTAAAACGTTGACCCAAAATCAAATATTGAATTAAAAATTGAATTAAATTATTTTTCAGGGGGGCTCCCGTACATGAGAAAGGAGCCGGAAAAAATTTTTTTTTTCTTACCCTAGCTTGTGGGGTATCATTGTTTAGAGCTCATTGAGTAGAGTACGAATATATATTTTTTTAATTTTTTGCTTAAAAAGTAAGGAAATGGGGGGTCATCAAAATTGTCAGTTTTAGACCATTTTTGTGACGGGGGCTATCTAAAAAACTAAACTAGTTAGGAATATGATATTTCGGTATATTATGTACTATATGCTCTATTTGTACAACAAATACTGAAGACAACGATTCATAAAATAGTTTATAAGGTGTGACCAAAACAAACGAACTTATTTTGCGTTTATCTTTCACGGTTTCTTGCGATGTCTAACTCGGAAATTAAATATTTCTTAGACCCAAAATATTATATTGTTCATAATTATGTACGGAACCCTGAAAGAGCGAGGCCCGACTCGCACTTGGCTGATTTTTTAAAGCATAATAAATGATTTACTTTGAATAATAATGTTATTATTAGAATAATTCCCGCGATAAACTTTGACTTTTTGTACTTATTTATTAATTATTATCTTGCGCTTCGGAGTAGCCCGTTGAGGCAAAAGTTCACCATTTTTAAATCGCTTTAGAGTCATTCGGGGCAACTGTGCGCACTTTTGTCTTTCGAGCCATGCTGTGTTTTAAATAATAAAGCTAACGAAATCAAAACATATTTTTTAGATAGAGCATTTATCTGGCTATCAACGAAAATAGAAAACTAAACAAATTAAAAGTATATCTTTTGGCAAAAAACAATTAAAGAGAGAAATTTGGAATGCGTTCACTTGCCCCGTATTGCGGGTAACCATGCGCAGCCATACGGGGTAAGTAAACGCATATGGGGTAGGTAAGTGAAAATGAGTGAAGTACACAAACAATTATTATAGAGCCCAGCTTTTTGTTTTCATCCATTTCCTTCTAATGAACTACAAACTCTTCTTCTGGTTCATTATTGAATGTTTGCAACCCATTGAACTGGAGCTTCCCTCAGTTTAAGTATTTTTCGCAGACAGGATAAACTTGTTCCAATGGCATTTGCAGCACTTCTCTTACTTTTCCCATTTTGGATAAGCACATTAGCCTTAGCAATTATTTGTTGTTCTGTAACTGGCATGGGCGTCGTCAAGGGAGAGCCGGTAGGGGCTGCTGTTTCCTCCTAGATATTTGAAAAGATATAGCCAAATGCAACCAAAATTTAGCCAAAATATAACCAAATGTTTACAAGTTTTTAGTCAAGTCAAGTCAAGAGCTTGTAACACTTGCTTTACAACTTCATAATCTCTCGATTGTACCTAAGAATCATACTTTTCCTATCTTCGATATATCAACATGCCCTGATAGCTGGCGATGCTCTTGGTAACTGATGTTAGTTCGGATTTTTCCTAACATAACTAATTTTGTTCGTGACATGATGATACCAACATACAAAATAATGATGCATACAAGAGGTGTAAGACGCATAACTTAACCAGCAAATAATTATTATTCATTCAGTCATTATTCATTTTTTACTAAAATATTGCTCATGGGGGTAAGTGCACACCTGCGCACACTTTCCCTAGGGAGCCAAAATACAAATTAATGTTAACACTGGTTTATGCAACAATCATAATCTCAATATTGTTGCTCACATATCTACAAGAATATGTTCATAATCAAAGAAAATATAACTGACCAGTATCGAATCCAAAACTTACAAGTGACAGGATTTGTCAAAACGCCAAAAATTACCGATGAAACTAGTAAATTTAATTAATTGCGAATAAAATGTTAACAAAACGTTACACGGCACAATGTTATGTCAAAACTAGTTCGCCACTCCAGCGTCCTTATTTCATCCAAACAAACCCCCCCTCCCCCACACGTAGTTACGGAGTTATACGCGATTCGTTCACTTACCCACTGCGCTCGGTTACCCCGAACGACTCTAACCCGCGTCATTATTTCTGTTTTTTTTTTCGTTGTTCATATTTTGTCTAGTTATTTGTCTTTTTGTTGATGTGATAACGACTTATGAACGCCGGCTACACTTACAAAAAAGCATGACTCATTGTCACGTACCGCGTGCAAGCGAGAGCGCGGGTCAAGCGTAAGAGAAGGCACGATCGGCCTAATCGTTCGGCTTGTGACGCATCTATCTCTCTTTGTTTTCTTATGACTTTATCTATCACGTAAAATTATCATCCGTAAACCGACTTTACAGACAACCAATTTTTTTAATTACTTAGGTAGTATAGGTACTTAGTTAGTCTATACAATATCACTACATAGTATAAAACAAAGTCGCTTTCTCTGTCCCTATGTCCCTATGTCCTTATGTATGCTTAAATCTTTAAAACTACGCAACGGATTTCGATGCGGTTTTTGTTAATAGATAGAGTGATTCAAGAGGAAGGTTTTTAAGTAGAAAAATTGGACCCGGTAGGTGGCGATAATAGCGGGCAGGACGACGTCTGCCGGGTCCGCTAGTACATAATATAATAAAATCGTAGACTTGCCGTATCTGTAAATAAAAAAATGATTGCAAAATAATAACTGGGGGATGTTAGGGATAAGTAAAAGAACGTAAAAAAACAATTTTCCAAATTTTTGTCTGTTTGTCTGTTTATCTGTTTGTCTGTATGTTTGTGCGCGCATCACGCAAAAACTACTGAATGGATTGAAATGAAACTTGGCATGATTTAAGACCCCTCTCCCAGTTTGACGCTATGGAAGTTTAGGTATCTAACGGCAGGTAGGCTGGCGGCCAGTTACACGGACGACTACTTGGATATAGCGCGACTATGACTATAGTTTTGGTACTTGTATTAAATATTAATTTATAAATTATTTATTTGATATTGTAGTATTATATATTATATATTTACTATAAAATATTTTTAAAATGACTTCGCGTGGGACTTTATCGAATAAGTATTTCATTAATCTACGTTCAACTTACAAAACAAAAGCGACCAGGATAATATGATGTTCTTCTCTATAATGACATGTAGGGTTCCGTATTTATATCATAGGTATCACGCATATTTAGCCTTCAACCATTTTTTTCTAAACTAACTAATAAAAGAAACAATCACCTTTTTAATTATTTAACAATTACCAATTATTATTATTATTATACATATTTCAAATCATCTGTCTGAAAATAACATTACAGAGCTGTTGCATTGCACCTGTTGAAGTTCTTGGATACATTTTCTGATAAGAGTACAATTATTTAAAGTTTACCAATAGAACAATAAAAAGTATGCAATCTTTGTTTACTGCTAAAATGTCGGTTTAGTCAGAAGTGCAAGTGCGACTTTTATTACAGTAATTAGTAATAAACAACAGGTGTTTGTAGTCATTAGGTAGGTACCTAGTATATTTTTTTGGGAGGAGGGGGCGAATTTTGCTATTTCATATAATTTTTTTTTCTTCTTCTTTTGATTTCTTCCTTAAAAAAATACAACGGCCATTTTGGATTCCAA
This sequence comes from Melanargia galathea, assembly GCA_920104075.1. NCBI lineage: Eukaryota > Metazoa > Arthropoda > Insecta > Lepidoptera > Nymphalidae > Melanargia > Melanargia galathea. The sequence goes on along the minus strand of OV049871.1, from coordinate 3,171,842 downwards.
AATGAACATCATTTTCTATGTTCAGTCCCCCAAAAAACTTCGGAAATGAAATGACACCCATATTATAAACAAGTGGATAAACCCGCGACTTCGTTCGCATGGATATTGGTTTTTAAAAATCCCTCTCATTGAGAACTCTTTGTTTTTCCTAAGCTCCTTTGAGCTTATACCTTGCTAAAAACTGTTGAAATTTCACTGGCGGATGTTTAGGTAAATCAAAATGTAAACATCCGCCAGTGAAAGTCCTATCAAAATCGGTCCAGCCTTTCAGAGATTGGCCGGTAATTTATAAAGTATCTCCTTTCTAACAAAAAAAGAACGAATGAAATCGGACCACCCGTTAACGAATTACAGCTAAGTACACATTTTGACTTTCATCCCCTCTCCCAAGGGAACCGTGCTGAATTTTGGGATAAAAAGTATCCTATATATTACTCCGTAGTATGAACTTAAATCATGCCGAGTTTCATTTCAATCCATTTAGTAGTTTTTACGTGATGCGCGCACAAACATACAGACAAACAGATAAACAGACAAAAATGACAAAAATAGCTTTTTTATGTTCCATTACTTATCCCTATCATCCACCAGTTATTATTTTGCACAAATCTTCAATGTACACATATGGCAATTCTACGATTTTATTATATGTATAGATATGTATAGAAGATAATTTCTTAAAAAAAAATACGACGGCCATCTTGGATTTCAAAATGGAATATTAGTTTAAAATATTATATTTCCGTGACTTTCCTAGGTGCTATGCTGTAATTTCACTTATTTAAAAAAATACGTACTATTACTTACTACTCACGCATATTTTTTAGAAAAATATTCATGCTCAAAACTTTGCAGTCGTTGTATAAATTAGTGTTTACACGACTCTCGTACGTGCATCTGGATGGTGGCAAAATTGGCACAGGTCCTTCCCCAACGAGCGCCGGGCGCATACTAAATAAGCTATGACATTACGTAGCTATTTATTGTAATTTAGGGTGATGTTTAATAAGTTTTTATGTTTGATCAAATAAATGGATTGTTAATTAAACTATATACATAGATTCGTTAAAGAACATAGTTTATTTCTACATAAAAATTTTATTGAATTTATGCTTTTTTCAATACAAAAAATCGTGTTAAAGTAACCGTATAATTCGGGAAATTTGGCGGAAGTTCTTTTTTTTTTTTACCCATTAATTTGATAAAAAATCTATATTCTGGTCTGTAATGTGTCAATAGGACTATATGTCTGATATTTAAGTATTTTTTTCAAGTAAATCAGATGACTTTAAAGGATAGATATAGAGCTTCAAAGTTGAGTCTGTTATTCATTTTATTAAAACGAGGTGTGGGAAATTGATCATTACAAAATAAATAAAATAGTTTTTGTAAATATGGTCTGACAAATGTCAATATGGAGGATTAGTTTATTTAAAACATGTATTGAAATATGTGAAAGTCTCTCCTACGATGCTAAATTTGGAGCTTGAAATCTCAGATTTTTCAGAGAAAAGGTAACCTAGGATACTTTTTATCCCAAAATCCAACACGGTTCCCTTGGGAGAGGGAATGAAAGTCAAAATGTGTACTCAGCTGTAATTCATTAACGCGTGGTCCGATTTCATTCATTCTTTTTTTGTTAGAAAGGAAATAATTTGAAAATTGTTCCATAAATATTTCAAGGTCATCAGTTTTGTAGTTCAGAAATTACAGTCATCACAACCCTCAGTATTCCATACCTATAACTTGGAACCCGGATTGTACAGGTACAGGAACCTTTGAACGTCCACATTATCATCGGGGGTACATTAAAAATTGTGTGTTTGTCTGTCTTCTAAATACTGGACCGATTTTGATGGCACTTTCATTGGGAAAACTTTAGTGATGGGAAAGAGCTATTATATAATTAATATAGGTACTCATTACTGTAGTTCCATTTTAATGCGCGACTTTTAACAGTATGAGCTCAAAGGAGCTTAGGAAAAACAAAGAGTTCCCGCGGGATTTTCAAAAACCTAAATCCACGCGGTCGAAGTCGCGCTCGCGGGCATCCTCTTGTACATAATATAGGAGACTACTTAAATGGGAAAACGGCATGAAAATCCATTCAGTAGTTTTTGAGTTTATCTCGAACAGACAGACAAACGGGGCGAGTGACTTTGTTTGATAATAATTAATATCTAAGTAGTGATATGTGGTGATAAATATGTAGGTATGTACTATGTACCTATTTGATTTACAAAAATCTCCTAAATAAAAATTAAACCAAAATACTTAAATGGATAAATGGGTTTGGTTTTTTATTACCCGACTGGGTTATGTGTTTCACCTGTGTGTATGTATGTCCATTCCTATGTCCGCGTGTAACTAATCAACGGCTCAACGGATTTTGATAAATGATACGTCATTAGATTTGTCTTCATGACGCGAGTGTTATAGGGTACCTAAATTTTAAAAAAAATTAAAATGGCGGACTTTATGCGCTTTAATGTGCGAGCTGAAAAAAAATTTTTTCCTCAAGACCCTCGAGTGGGGTATCAAAATGAAGGGATTTAAAAGGCAAATACAAAAATGTATACAATTATATATTTGAAAATAAGTTGGAGTGATAAATCACAGAAAATGACCGTTTCCTATGTCAGTTCGTAACTACTCAACGACTCAACTTATTTTGATAAATGATACGTCATTAGATTTGTCTTAACAGCGCAAATGTTACTGGGTACATAAAATTAATAAAAATTCAAAATGGCGGATTTTATGCACTTTAATGTGCGAGCTGAAAAAAATTTTTTTCCTCAAGGCCCTCGAGTGGGGTATCAAAAGAAAGGGCTTTAAAAGGCAAATACGAAAATATATACAATCTATGTGTTTGTAATCAGTTTGGAGTGACAAATCATAGAAAACAAAATAAATAACAACTACACTGTGAGTAAATTGGTGGTAATTTATTTAAGATCCCTTCCCACTCCACTCTACTACATTCCACATAATCCCCCCTACACCTCCCCCCTTCCCATCAATTATTGTAACACTAATAATTTAACCTTAAATCGCCAAACACTAAAATAATACAATAATATTATGAAGGACCTTATTAAAGTTTCTAGTGTTCAACAGATGGCGCTAATAGTGGTCTTAAACGCGCTATTACCTACACGCGGTGTGACACAGGTCTGTCTCTTGTAAAAATATGCATCAAAAAATTTTTCATAGTTTTGCACTAAAAACCAAGAAATAAATTACGTAATTAAAAAAACTAAAAACCCGACTGCGTAAAACAAACTAGTTCTGGTAACTGAAAAGCAAAAAACAAGCTTTGTACTTTATAAACTAGAATTTGATAAGATCATAAACATAATTAATGTTAGAAAATGTATGGCAGGCGGGGGCATTACTTAGCCAACTACTCAGGACTATTAGTTCGCCCCCGCATGCCATACATTTTCTAACATTAATTATGTTTATGATCTTATCAAATTCTAGTTTATAAAGTACAAAGCTTGTTTTTTGCTTTTCAGTTACCAGAACTAGTTTGTTTTACGCAGTCGGGTTTTTAGTTTTTTTAATTACGTAATTTATTCCTTGTGCATCATGGACTTTCCCAAAGTTATCTGGAACTACAAACTCTCGACGAACAACGTCAACGTCGTGTGTCGTGTGTGTGCGTGTGCGTGTGCGTGTGCGTGTGCGTGTGCGTGCAGCGTAGCGTGCAGTGTAGCGTTATTCTGTGGTAGCGCTCAAACGGGTGAACCGATTTCAATGCGGTTTTTTTTGTTTGAAAGGTGAATTAGTCGGGAGTGTTCTTAGCTATGTTTTATGAAAATCGGTCCAAGATGGCCATCGCCACAAAATGTCGGGGGTTGTTTAAATTTTTAATTTATACTTGTATCTCTTGATTTCAGATATGGGGAGCTCGTAATTCCGACGACGCTACGAAGTGTATCGTGAACTATGTTCCGCCTGATAGTACTACATGTATGGACAGCTTCAGTTTAAGCCCAGTACCGTCGAGCCCTAGTCTAGGCCAAATAGGCATACGACCCTTCGTCCTACATCTACACTGTCCCAGTTACACGTACGACCATGCCATACCGAATATTGTATTCAGTGGCATAAAATGGAAGGGTAAGTGATGCGCATTTAAATTCATATACCTATTATGTCATAGATACGTCAACGTGACATCAAAGCTAGAATAATAGAACCTGTCACACTAATATTATAAAGGCGAAAGTTTGTGTGTATGTATGTGTAGGTATTTATGTGTGTATGTTTGTTACTCTTTAACGCCGCAACTAGTGAACCGATTTGGCTGAAATTTTGGAGATAGATTATGCCCTGACTTAGCACATAGGCTCTTTATAGACTTTTTATCCGGGAAAAATCCACAGTTTCCACGGGATTTTGACAAACCCGAAATCTATAGCTAGGTACCCGAAATCTATAGCTACAGCTATAGGTAGATTACTATAGCAAACTTCCTTGAAAGTAGATATAAAGGTTGGTAAATGGAGCGGGAACGGGAACCGGAAAACCACGATTCCCTCGGGATTTGTAAAAAACCGAAATTCACGCGGGCGAAGCCGCGGACTGAAGCCAGTATGTATTACGTGACGTCAAAGGTAGAATAATAGAGCATATACAATCACTACATAGTATAAAACAAAGTCGCTTTCTCCGTCCCTATATCCCTATGTCCCTATGTCCCTATGTCATGTCTATGTATGCTTAAATCTTTAAAACTACGCAACGGATTTTGATGCGGATTTTTTTAATAGATAGAGTGATTCAAGAGGAAGGTTTATATGTATAATAACATCCATTAAATAGTGGAGAAATACTGTTATTTTTGAGGTTTCTAATGTGATGTCGTAAATAATTACATTTTTTCCGCTTACATTGCAAACGCAGGCTGAACCCTACGAGATTTATCAATATAATGTACTAAGTATTGTACACATTGAAAAGGTCTATAGAAAACTCCGCGATGGTATATGTTTATCTCTTATGGATATCCCACAATAACATTTTTTGTCATTTACTTTTTTACGACAAATAATGGCTAATTTAGAAGCGATTTTAACCAATACAGCATTAATCCTTATCTAATTAAATACCTTAAGTACATTGTTGATTTATTATAGATCTATATGGCCCTTTACAGCATATGATTTAAATGAATATTTTCGAAGATATTACAGATTTAAAAATTGCGGGATATAGCTTTTGCGCGCGGCGCGCGGTTCCAGCCGGCCGGGGCGCGCGGTGCGTAAAGTTCTCCCTATAGCATTTTGAATTTAGCAGCGATCGGACACGTATGCTATCGGAGCTCTCTAGCGAGGAAAATAACAATCACACTAATATTATAAAGGCGTTATTAAGTTTGTGTGTATGTTTGTTCCTCTTCTCCGCCGCAACTACTGAACCGATTTGGCTGCAATTTTGAATGGAGATAGCTTATGCCCTGACTTAACACATAAAGTAACTTTTTATCCCGGAAAAGTATTCCTGTAGGACTAAAATAGATATAGACCTCCAAAACGCCACAGAGGGCGCTGACTGTTCTTAGGTAAATCATAACCCATTATTGCAATACTTTGCTGTGTAGCATGCATTGGCAACACATAGGCTACTTTTTATCCTGGAAAAATGCACAGTTCCCACGGGATTTTGAAAAACCCGAAATCTATATCTACAGCTATAGGTAGATTACTATAGCGACCTTGCTTGATATTTTAAGTATAAAGGTAGGAAAAGGGAGCGGGAACGGGAACCGGAACTAAACGATTCCCTCGGGATTTGTTCAAAACCGAAATTCACGCGGGCGAAGCCGCGGGCAGAAGCTAGTATAATATACGTCTTATTTCCGTTCCTACTTATAACCTTCTTGCGTCAAAGTGACGATGCAGTCTTTGGCAGAGGGCGAGCCAACCTGGAAGGTCAGCATTTAATTAAATCCGTAATCTCTATCGGTTTGTAGGCACCATCGTATCAGTATGCTTAGTCTCACTTTACGCAGAGCTCCAAAACTTTATAGTATACTATTGATCGAATCACAATTACTTCAGAGTAAATGGCTTACCTATATTTATGGTTTGAGTTCGCCAATACATTCAGCATTCGAAAACAGTCAGCGGCGCAGCGCTCCAAGCAGAACTGTTGTAAAATAAATATTCGAACGAATTACGACTTTAAAATAAGAGTCATTGGGTTCATTTTGATCTGAAGTCATTGTGTGTCGATACTCGAATTTAGATCATCGTTGCCACTATGTAAAAATCAGCCAAGTGCGAGTCGGGCCTCGCATTTTCAGGGTTCCGTACATAATTATGAACAATATAATATTTTGGGTCTAATCGCAACAAACCGTGAAAGAAAAACCCAAAAAAATGTTCGTTTATTTTGGTCACAGCTTATAAACTACTAGCTTCTGCCCGCGGCTTCGCCCGCGTGAATTTCGGTTTTGAACAAATCCCGAGGGAATCGTTTAGTTCCGGTTCCCGTTCCCGCTCCCTTTTCCTACCTTTATACTTAAAATATCAAGCAAGGTCGCTATAGTAATCTACCTATAGCTGTAGATATAGATTTCGGGTTTTTCAAAATCCCGTGGGAACTGTGCATTTTTCCAGGATAAAAAGTAGCCTATGTGTTGCCAATGCATGCTACACAGCAAAGTATTGCAATAATGGGTTATGATTTACCTAAGAACAGTCAGCGCCCTCTGTGGCGTTTTGGAGGTCTATATCTATTTTAGTCCTACAGGAATACTTTTCCGGGATAAAAAGTTACTTTATGTGTTAAGTCAGGGCATAAGCTATCTCCATTCAAAATTGCAGCCAAATCGGTTCAGTAGTTGCGGCGGAGAAGAGGAACAAACATACACACAAACTTAATAACTTAATAACGCCTTTATAATATTAGTGTGATTGTTATTTTCCTCGCTAGAGAGCTCCGATAGCATACGTGTCCGATCGCTGCTAAATTCAAAATGCTATAGGGAGAACTTTACGCACCGCGCGCCCCGGCCGGCTGGAACCGCGCGCCGCGCGCAAAAGCTATATCCCGCAATTTTTAAATCTGTAATATTTTCGAAAATATTCATTTAAATCATATGCTGTAAAAGGCCATATAGATCTATAATAAATCAACAATGTACTTAAGGTATTTAATTAGATAAGGATTAATGCTGTATTGGTTAAAATCGCTTCTAAATTAGCCATTATTTGTCGTAAAAAAGTAAATGACAAAAAATGTTATTGTGGGATATCCATAAGAGATAAACATATACCATCGCGGAGTTTTCTATAGACCTTTTCAATGTGTACAATACTTAGTACATTATATTGATAAATCTCGTAAGGTTCAGCCTGCGTTTGCAATGTAAGCGGAAAAAATGTAATTATTTACGACATCACATTAGAAACCTCAAAAATAACAGTATTTCTCCACTATTTAATGGATGTTATTATACATATAAACCTTCCTCTTGAATCACTCTATCTATAAAAAAAAACCGCATCAAAATCCGTTGCGTAGTTTTAAAGATTTAAGCGTACAAAGGACATAGGGACATAGGGATATAGGGACATAGGGACATAGGGACATAGGGACAGAGAAAACGACTTTGTTTTATACTATGTAGTGATTTAATAAATCGTTGTTTTCAGTATTTGTTGTTTAAATAGAGCATATAGTACATAATATACTGAAATATCATATTCCCAACTAGTTTAGTTTTTGAGATAGCCCCCGTCACAAAAATGGTCTAAAACTGACAACTTTGATGGCCTCCCATTCCCTTATTTTTTGAGATAAAAATTAAAAAAATATATATTTGTACTCTACTTAATGAGTTGTAAACAATGATACCCCACAAGCTAGGGTAAAGAAAAATTTTTTTTTTCCGGCTCCTTTTTCATGTATGGGAGCCCCCCTGAAAAATAATTTAATTCAATTTCTACCGATTCGAAGTCTACCGATTCGAACTTGGCCAGCGTGGTGGACTACGGCCTAAACCCTTCTCATTCTGTGAGGAGACCCGTGCCCTCTATTGGGCCGATAATGGGTTGATAATGATGATAATATATCATCATTATCAACCCATTATCAAGGGTCAGGTACCTATGGGAGTTGTTCCATTATCACGTCAGGGTCACCACTTTACGGGAGCAGACCCCACAAAGTTTTTGAAGATCTTGCCGGCGCAGTGTTGAGCGCTGTGGTTCTCTAAGTGGGAAGCCCCGGGTTCAATTCCGGCAGGCACAATTTGGGATTTTATAATTTTTAAATTGTCGTCTCTGGTCTGGTCAGGTGGGACGCTTCAGCCGTGGCTGGTTGCCACTCTACCGGCAAAGCGGTGCCACTAAGCTATTTAGCATTACGGTACGATGCCGTGTACCGATCAGGGGTATGCATACCACTTCCAAAAAAACCGGTCAAGTGCGAGTCGGGCCTCGCTCTTTTAGGGTTCCGTACATAATTATGAACAACATAATATTTTGGGTATAAGAAATATTTAATTTCCGAACTTCGCAAAAAATAATAAAAATTTTGTGGCGGCGGCCATCTTGGACCGATTTTTATCAAACATAGCCAAGAACACTCCTGACTAATTCACCTTTCAAAGAAAAAAAAGCATTCAAATGGGGTTTACTCTTTTGAGCGCTACGGTGGAACAGACAGATACACACACAGACACGTCAAACTTATAAAACCCCGTCGTTTTCGCGTCGCGGGTTCAAAATATCTATGTTTATCTTCGGACCAATTTGTTGAAAATACTTTTGCCACCATCATCCAACATTTATCAAATTAAGTAAGTAAGTAAGTAGTTATTGGGGGTTAATATTTCAAATTGTATTTGACCCCGATTCGATATTGCGTCAGTAGTCAGTAGGTACGAGTAAGTATTTCGTGGAATAGGCAGACAAAACGGATACAGGATAATTTTTGTGGCATATAATACGTATGTCTGGCATATCTACCTACCTGTTTATTACGGTAAGGTACCTACCTACCTAGAGGCTAGAATATGTAACCGCTTTTTAATTCGAATAATTTTTTATGATTAAATGTGAATAATTTTTTGCCTTTATAAAAAGAGCGTGATAAAATGAATTGTATGCTTAGTCTCAGTTTGCACAGCTACCTTTAGGTACTAGTTATTATTCTGTGGCACAGCTCGAAAACTACTAAATACCTATTACCTACTACTGATCGAAACTGAATAGTAGTAGACTTCATAGTAAAATGGACCTAAACAGAATTATTTTAAGGTTTGAGTTCGCCAATACATACAGCCACCATACAGCATTCGTTTACAGCCAGCGGCCCAAGCAGAAATGTTGTAAAATAAAATATTCGAAGTATTGAATTACGACTTTAAAATAAGAGTGTTTGGGTTCATTTTGCATTACATATTACAGTTTCTCAATACGTAGTATTTGGTAAAGTTTCGGAGGTGTTCGCTTCAGAATGGAAGCTATCTTTGTGCCTTTCGTCAAGATCGGTTCAGCGTTTGAGCCGGGAAAAGGCCAACAATTAATGGACAGTAGGCAACAATTTCGCATTTACGTGTAGGCAACTGCCTCCTGTTGGTCTAGTGGTTAGCACATTCGAACCCAGATCCCGGGTTCCCGGGTTCGATTTCCGGGTCGGGCAAATAATTGTTAGGTATTATAGGTAGGTACCTATTGGGTTTTGAGTTGGAAGCTGGCGGTGTTTCACCCCCGTGCCTCGGAGACCACGATAAGCAGTCGGTCCCGATTATTATCACTATCATGTGATGTCAACCCGCATTGGAGCAGCGTGGTGGGTCTAAGTTCTAAATCCCTCTCTCGTATAAGAGAGGAGGCCTGTGCCCAGCAGTGGGACGTTAAAAGGCTGTAGTGGTGGTGTAGGTTAAAGCTGAAGAGTTTGTTTGTTTGAACTTTGAACGCGCTAATCTCAGGAACTACTAGACCGATTTGAAAAATTCTTTCACCGTTGGATATCTACGTGATCCTTGAGTGCTATAGGCTATATATGTACCACGGGCGAAGCCGGGGCGGACCGCTAGTGAAGCATATAATATATGTATTGATTTTCAGAATTGAAGTTCAGAATTATGAAGCGTGGAAGTAAACCTGTAAAGCGGCACTGCAGGAGTTTGGTGATACCAGACAATATGACGGCTGATGACCGGACAGTGTTGCAATACGATTGCTACAAGTCCCTCACTGACGGCCGTTACGGAGGACTGACGCATGTGTTGGACGTGGAGGCTACAGACGGGACTGTTGTTGATCAGAGACAGTTCCTGTTTTACATACCATCAGCTCGTATGTTAAGTGAGTATGATATAATCTACTATATAAAAATAAGTCGGGTTTTCCTTCCTGACGCTATAACTCCAGAACGCACGAACCAATTTCCACGGTTTTGCATTCGTTGGAAAGGTCTGGGGCTCCGTGAGGTTTATAGCAAAGAAAACACGCGAACGAAGTCGCGGGGGTCAGCTAGTGCAGTATAGATATAGGATGTAGGAGTTAGGATGCAACATAGGTATATTTATGAGACAAAACGATATATTGTGATATTTTAAGTTGTCACTTGTCTATAACAAGTAGGTAAAAATTAAAAATTTAAAAACCCCCGACATTCGCCATTTTGTGGCGGCAGCCATCTTGGATTTGCATAGTGATATTCTACTAGTCAAGCCCTTTCATTTGATACCTACTCATATTAAGTGAGTTGTTAAAAAAATATGTAAGTAATCCGCCATTTTGTAGCGGCGGCTATCTTGGATGGATTTTCATCAAACATAGCGAACAACACTCGACTAATTCACCTTTCAAACAAAAAAACACCGCATTCAAATTGGTTCACCCGTTTGAGCACACACACACACACACATACACACACACACACACATACACAGATACGTTAAACTTATACACCCCGTCGTTTTTGCGTCGGGGGTTAAAAATAGTTCTACAAAGGCCCTGTTTCACCACTTTCTGATAAGTGTCGTGTCGGATAGCTTATTTACAACTTTTGTCTTTGTCATTCGACATAAAGTACCTAAGAAAGTGACAAAACTCACATTTAGGCTAGTTACCGACACTTATCAGAAGGTGGTGAAACATTCCCCCTATAATTAAATCTCTATCTTTTGATTTATGAGAGACTTTTGTCCATTTTTGGGCCACTAATACAATATAGCTAAGCTGTGATAGCCTAGTGGTTAGGACGACCGACTTCTAATCGGAGATCGTGGGTTCGATCCCGGGGCACGCACCTCAAACTTCTCGGAGTTATGTGCGTTTTAAGTATTTAAATATCACTTGCTTTAACGGTGGAGGAAAACATCGTGAGGAAACCTGCATGCCTGAGAGTTCTCCATAACGTTCTCAAAGGTGTGTGAAGTCTGCCAATCCGCTTGGCCAGCGTGGTAGACTATGGACAAAACCCTTCTCACTCTGAGAGGAGACCCGTGCTCTGTAGTGAGCCGGTAATGGGTTGATCATGATGATGATGAATACAATATCAGCTTATGCCACATAGTCTTGATATGATTTAAGAAAATATGTTTATACTTATACGCCAGTCAAATTTGACATTAAAATCGCAAACGAACGGCTAGTTCTGATTTTTTAATATGTTGTTAGGACCACTACCAGTAGTCTAAATTCAATTTTGCAGCTTCGAAAGACCTGTGCTAATTTTGTAGCACTCGAAAAACCGCGAAATTTTTGCACTTTTTTTGGGTTTTTCAATATAAGTCCTAAACTATGCGTTTCTAAAAAAATATTTTTCTATACTTTTTTAAAGTAGACTAAAATTGCTACAATTTAAGACCAAAACTAGCTCTTTAAATTCAATATTTATTGAGATACAGCTCTCCAAAAATTGACAATTAATTCCAAAAAAGTGAAATTTTAAGATTCGGTCAATTTTAAACCCCGATATCGGGGAAAATACTCATTTTACGAGTAAAGTTAATTGAAAAGATGTTGTAGTAAATATAATTAGCTTTAATTTAAACACTAAACAACGTCTGTAGCCCATATAGTTTACTTACAAATCCTAAAAGTTTAAAAAATGCGAAAATTGCAGTTTTCTCTTTAGTTTGTTTTGACTGTAATTTGAAAGAAAAAACCATGTCCATCCACAAGAAATATGTATTAAAACTATTACTAAGTATTTAAATTAAGTATTTATAATGTTATTTATTCAAGAAAAAAATTATTTATATTATTATTGATATTTATTGATTTTTATGAAACATATTAATCTGTATTAAAATGACATTATGAGTTCCGAGCAATATAAGTCGTAAACTACGCATTTTTGTTTAATATTTTCTATACATTTTAAAAGTAGACTAAAATTGCTACAGTTTGACATCAGAACCAGTTCTGTAGCTTCAATAATTGCCGAGATACAGCTCTCCTAAAATTGAACTTTTTTCAAAAAAAGTGAAAATTTAAGAGTTGGTCAATTTTCGACCGCGATCTTGGGGATAATACTCATTTTATGTGTAGAATTATAGGTAAAAATGTTATAGTGAATCTAATTAACTTTAATTTAAGGGTAACACGACATCTCTAGGATATATAGTTTACTCACAAATCTTAAAAGTCCAAAAAATGGGAAAACAATTTTCGTAAATTTGCTCTGCTTAGTTTGGTTTGTGAGTACCTTGAAAGGAAAAACCATGAACATCCACAAGAAATGTACATTTAATCTATTATTATAGTATTCATAATGTTATTTATGAAAAAAAAAAATATTTATTTATCTTATTTTATTGATATTTATGAAGCATATTAACCTGCATTACAAAGATATTATTTTTGGTTATAATTGTTCATTAAGGTTTGTGAGTAAACTATATGGCCTAGAGACGTCGTTCCACCCTTAAATTAAAGCTAATTAGATTTACTACAACATTTTGACTATAATTTTACCCTTACAATGAGTATTATCCTCAAGATTGTGGTCGAAAATTGACCAAATCTTAAATTTTCACTTTTTTTGGAAAAAGTTCTATTTTAGGAGAGCTGTATCTCGGCAAGTATTGAAGTTACAGAACTGGTTCTGGTGTCAAATTGTAGCAATTTTAGTTTACTTTAAAAATGTATAGAAAATATTAAAAAAAATGCGAAGTTTACGACTTATATTGCTCGGAACTCATAATGTCCTTTTAATACAGGTTAAGTAATATGTTTCATAAAAATCAATAAATATCAATAATAATATAAATAATTTTTTTCTTGAATAAATAACATTATAAATACTAAATATAAATACTTAAGGTAAAGTCTCCTTATTCCGTGGTATTCTAAAATTGGCACCCAATTCCGAGGTATATAGAAAAACAGCGTTTTCTACCGATCACCAAGCTATTTTTTACTGCAACATATCTTAATTAATTGATAGTTTATCATTCCATAGATAAATGACGAAATTGTTGGTTTTATATGTATATGTTTTAAAATAACCGGCAAGTTTTACACTAGCAGCCGGCCCGAACGCATGTTTCATACATTTTGGACCTCGTGCACGAAATACCTACATTTTTTTAAATAGTGTTTATCCGTTAATTTTGAGCTTTATTTGTTTTTATTTAGGTTTGAATATTTGAAGGACTATATTTTCAATCGAAAACAATCAACTTTTGTGAATATTTGTAAAGAAATTAAGGTGAAAATAGGTTTTGAAAATACCTCGGCGTTAGGTGCCAAATATTTTAGCCGGTTCCTAACGCCGTGGTATACCGCGGAATTGCGATTTCATAGACTTCATAACTTTTTCAATTTTTAGAGTCGTTTTATGTTAAATACTTCTTGTTTCGGTTTTGAATATTTAAATAGGCAATAAGGTTACAGAGTCCTAATTACGAGGTACACTTTGGCGTCTCAATCACTAACTATACCGTGTCAAAGTTTACCTATTTAGGTAATATATTGATAGATTGTATGGGAAAGCTAAAGAAAATTAATTTAAAAGAAAATTAAATTTATACATATTTCAATGCAATTTTGTGAGAGTTTTGTATATATTTACGAAGATAATCTAATTAAGCTTTAAATTATTTGTTTATTATGGAAAAATCTTTTCTTTTTTAACACTCGGAATTAGGAAACGTGTTTTTTGTTACAAAACTCAATTCCGTGGTATTACCTCGGAATAAGGTTCTATGAGCCCCTAATTACGTGGTATGGATAGAAATACTACCTCGGAATAAGATTCTATGAGCCTCTAATTATGTGGTATGTATAGAAATAAAATACAGGATGCTCACAATATTTAAGTATGGTTTCAGTTACACCAAGTATCATTCGCGTTCAGTCACGCAAACATTCATATTCTAAAACGTTTATCTAATTATTGCTCGTGCTGATTCATTCACTGACTCACTCATTGATCACCCCTCCTGTAAAATTTTGTATAAAAAATTTTTTTTCACTAATGATTCCGTATAGAAGACAAAAATTCATTCGGAACAAAAATATGGAGAGAGCTGATGATTGAGGATTTCGGAGACGGGTGAAGAGCACGCTTAAGGTATTGAAGATAAGAGGGGGGTGCTTGAGCAAATGTCATTCAAAACGTCATCCAATTGGCAGTGAGCTGAAAAAATTCAAAATGGCGAAAAAAAGATGGCCGCCATACAAACGTCGGTGTCTACCTCGGAGGGTAAAAAAAATGGAAGAGTGGTTTCCTAGCAACAGATGATCAGGATCCAAAGGTCTATTCGATGAATAGAAAAAAACCCAAAATGGTGGAATTTATTTTTCCATAGAAAATGTATGGCGAATATTGAAGAGACTACAAGTTGTAAACTATGCAAGGCTTTGATGTGGTTTTTTGGAGAAATCTCAAAAAAAATATGGGAAGATATGATGATTGAGGGTTCGGAAGATGGCTGAGGAGCCCGGGCAGGGTATTGTAGATAGGTGGGAGGTGCTCAAGCAAAAATTACTCGAAACCTCATCCAGTTGGCACTGAATTGAAAAAAACCCCAAAATGGCAGATTCAAAATGGCAGCTATACTAATTTCGTCGATGTCTCGTACTAAGTATAAAAGATGGAAGAGTATTTTCTGGGCAAAACATGATCAAGACCTGTTAGGTTTTGATTTATTTTCTATCCATTTAGTCAAATCAAGATGTCAGGATTTATTTTTCCGTACAAATTGTTTTTGCATTGATGGTTTCATATAGAAGACAAAAAATCATGCGAAGGAAAAATATTGAGACAGCTGATGATTGAGGATTTAGGAGACGGATGAGGAGCACGGCCAGTGCACCTATTGAAGATTGGTGGGTGGTGCTCAAACAAATATCACTCGAAACATCATCCGATTGGCAGCGAGCTAAAAAAAACGATTGTACAAATGTAAAATTAGTTTTTTTTTTTAAAATCTCATCCTTACAAATTATTCGGAGCAAAAATACGGAGAGTGATGATGATCGAAGGTTTGAAAGATGGGTGAGGGGCACAGCCAGGGGCACATTCTAGATAGATTGTATATATATTATATATATACAGTAGTACAATATTATACAGTAGTAATACAGAGTACAATATTATACTGCCAGGCGCCAGCCCTCCGGTCACCCGTGGACTCCACGAGACGGGATGACAGGCCCTTAAAAAAGGACCTAGCAACCTCGCGCATGGGTTCGTAACCAATGGTCTCCTCCCCAAAAGGCACAAATATGAAATTATTTTCTATATTTTCATATTTGCGCCTCTTGGCCCTTTCCGCCTTAGTGGCTGCCGCTCCGGCCGCCACGGAGGTCACTTATATGTGAGACAGTGCCAGTGTATCACGTGGCATCCCATCCAAGCTACCTCATTTGCTTTCATGGAACAAGAGTCACACCGTCATACCTAAACCTGTCATGTTATCAAATCTAAGATTTTTGTCGAACAGCTGATTGCTAACCTAGTGCGTACAGAGGCCTTATGCCGACTTTGTACATTGGGGGAACGATGATAGAAATTCGAGTATCGAAACACATTGACTAACATGACTTGAGAGTGAAATGCAACTAAACTGGCTGGTTTTAAGGTTTGAGTCCGCCAATATATTCAGCCATTCGTCTACGCCCCAAGCAGAAATTTTTAAAATAAATATTCGTAGTACCCTACTACATTATGACTTTAAAATCTTATTTGACTGTAAGAGCATTAGGGTTAATTTTGCTCTGATATTATAGTTTTTCGATATTCAAATCTAGTACCGTTTTCGAAGTGTGCAAGCTCGAACTAACCATACAGGTCGATAACTTACATTCGTACGCACCGCCTTGAATTTATTGAGGCTCGCGGTACTGTCAAAGGAAGTAAAGGCCACGCGACTTCAAGGCCACTATTTGACTCCTATTAAGTTTTGATCATCTTTTGCTAAAAAAAACCACTCTTCCATCTTTTATACTTAGTGAGATAATCATCGACGAAATTTGTATCCACCATTTTGGGTTTTTCTTCAGCTCAGTGCCAATGGGATGAGGTTTTGAGTAATTTTCGTTTGAGCACCTCCCACCTATCTACAATACCCTGCCCGGGCTGCTCAACCGTCTTCCAAACCCTCAATCATCATGTCTTCCCATATTTTTCTTTGAGAGTTCTCCAAAGAACCGCATCAAAGGCCTGCATTGTTCACAACTTCTCTCTCTCAATATTCGCCATACATTTTCTATGGAAAAATAAATTCCGCTATTTTGATTTTTTTTCTATTTATCCAATAAACCATCGGATCCTGATCATCTTTTGGAAACCACTCTTCTATCTTTTATACCTTCCGAGATGGAGACCGACGAAATTTGTATGGCGGCCATCTTATTTTCGCCATTTTGAATTTTTTTTCAGCTCACTGCCAATTGGATGACGTTTCGACTGACATTTGCTCGAGCACCCGCCACCTATCTTCAATACCTTAAGCGTGCCCAAGCGTCTCTAAAATCCTCAATCATCAGCTCTCTCCATATTTTTGTTCTGAATGAATTTTTATCCTCTATACGAAACCATTTGTGAAAAAAATAATTTTCATACAAAATTTTACAGGAGAGGTGATCAATGAGTGAGTCAGTGAATGAATCAGCACGAGCAATAATAAGATAAACGTTTTAGAATATGAATGTTTTCGTGACTGAACGCGAATGATACTTGGTGTAACTGAAACCATACTGAAATATTGTGAGCAGCCTGTATAATAATATACATATATTAATATTTTACACACAAACATAGTTAAACAATTACATACGTATCGAATTGATTTTGAAATCTATTAATAAATACAGTTCATTTTTGAACACCATGTAGAATTCATTCTACTCGTTTCCCTTTGTATTCTGTACCCTCGGAATTAGGAGCCATTTGCCTCGGAATTAGGATTTTTACCTCGGAATTGGAGCATTCGGACTTTCTTCATATTTAATTTAATTTTACATTTAAATCAAGTTGTAATTGTTGTCCTTTTAGGATATTTCAAGAGTTAAATAAATAACGCTTCTGATAAAAATAGCCAGTTCTTCAGAAAGGTGTAGTAAATGCTTAATTTTTGACGTTCTTTCGAGTTTTTATGAAAATACCACGGAATAAGGGGACTTTACCTTAGTAATAGTTTTAATACATATTTCTTGTGGGTGTACATGGTTTTTTCTTTCAAACTACATTCAAAACAAACTGAAGAGAAAACTGCAATTTTCCCATTTTTTAAACTTTTAGGATTTATAAGTAAAGTATATGGGCTACAGACGTTGTTTAGTGTTTAAATTAAAGCTAATTATATTTACTACAACATCTTTTCAATTAACTTTATCCGTAAAATGAGTATTTTCCCCGATAGCGGGGTTTAAAATTGACCAAATCTTAAAATTTCACTGTTTCGGAATTAATTGTCAATTTTTGGAGAGCTGTATCTCAGCAAATATTGAATTTAAAGAGCTAGTTTTGGTCTTCAATTGTAGCAATTTTAATCTTCTTTAAAAACGTATAGAAAATATTTTTTTTAAACCCATAGTTTAGGACTTATATTGAAAAAACCAAAAGTAGTGCGAAAATTTCGCGGTTTTTCGAGTGCTGCAAAGTTAGCACAGGTCTTTCGAAGCTGCAAAATTGGATTTACACTACTGGTAGTGGTCCTAACAACATATTAAAAAATCAGAACTAGCCGTTCGTTTGCGATTTTAGCCACTTTTGGAGTCAAATTTGACTATTAACAGTGTTTTAAAATTTAATTTCAGACCCAATACCAAACGAGATGAATTGGAAACCATTCGTTTACGTGGAGAACCTATTAACCAAGATGCAACTGCGCATAGTGCCCCCACCGGCACAATTGAATTTCACATACCGAATAGCAGTAAACAAGTCTTGTAAAGATTGTCCGAACGATGTAGTGGTACAAAGTGGTGTTACTGTAAAAAGGGATTACAATGATGATGAAGAAATTACGTACGATTATGAACCAACGTCCGCTGGTTCATACTACTTTGTAGTGACTACTGTTCATGATCAATGCGTGAGTGGAGGAATCGAATGCCAAGTCGTAAAAAGCGCTGCAGTACTCCTGGGTGAGTAATGTTATCCATCATTTTTCATCACAGTAATATTATGAAGGCGAAAGTTTGTGTGTGTGTGTTTATGTTTTTTACTCTATAACCCCGCAACTACTGAACCGATTTGGCTGAAAATTTGAATGGTGATAGATTATGCTCTGACTTAACACATAAGTAGGCTTTTTATCCTGGAATAATCCACAGTTCTCACGGGATTTTGAAAAAAACGAAATCTATAGCCACGGCTATAGATTTCGTAGATTTTCGTAGATTTCGTAGATTACTATACCGAAACCAAAACCGAAACCTACTTCCTTCAAAGTAGGTTCTTATAAAGGTTGGAAAAGAGAGCGGGAACGGTAACCGGAAATCCACGATTCCCGCGGGATTTGTGAAAAACCGAAATTCACGCAGGCGAAGCCGCGGGCAGAAGCTAGTTTTTTGAATCCTGGAAACCGATTGAGAATACTTCTTATCCCAGAAAATCAAACAGTACATTAACCACAGGATTTTTAAATAAACTACTTAAAATCATCGTTAAAATCCATCGGAAAATTAATGTTACCCTCTATCAAAATCTACTGAATCCAATTCAATAAGATTTTTTTGTGAAACCTTTTTAACCCCCGACGAAAAAACGACGGGGTGTTATAAGTTTGACGTGTCTGTGTGTGTGTGTGTGTGTGTGTGTGTGTGTGTGTGTGTGTGTGTGTGTGTGTGTGTGTGTCTGTCTGTTCCCCTGTGGCGCTCAAACGGGTGGACCGATTTGAATGCGGTTTTTTTTGTTTGAAAGGTGAATTAGTCGAGAGTGTTGTTAGCTATGTTTAATGAAAATCGGACCAAGATGGCCGCCGCTACAAAATGGCGGATTACATATTTTATCACAACACCCTCAATATGGGTATCAAATGAAAGGGCTTGACTAGTAGAATAGCACTATGCAAATCCAAGATGGCCGCCACCACAAAATGGCGAATGTCGGGGGTTTTTTAAATTTTCAATTTATTCAGCAATTTCTTTCTAAAAAGAAAATTTAATTTTATCGGTTCAGAAATCTTGGAGAAATCAGTGATGTACAAAATAATATGGATCAAATTAAGAACTTACTGTATAAGTACGTCTTCGAGCTGCACTTGTTGGTCTACAACTGCCTTGTTGGTCTAGCAGATAGCACGTTCGACTGTGGATCACGAGGTACTGGGTTCGATTCCCGGGTCGGGCCAAAAAAATATTATATGAGGTATTGGGTTTTTCTGTCAAGAAATTCTCAGTGCCAGCCCGGACTTGGTAGTTGGCGGTGTTTCACCCCCGTGCCTCGGAGAGCACGTTAAGCAGTCGGTCCCGGTTATTATCGCTATCATGTTACAATAATCGTTAAAAAGCCCGCCAACTCGCATTGGAGCAGCGTGGCGGGTTTAAGCTCTAAATACCTATCTCCTACTAGAGAGGAGGCCTGTGCCCAGCTGTGGGACTTTAAAGGCTGTGGTATATGTCTTCGTCGTCATGTAAAGACACAGATGGGGGTTATCTGTGTATAAGGAGAACTAATGACGAATTTTTTTCCAGCTGTAAAACCCAATATACTGTACCTCTTCATGCTCATCGTCGGGTTGCTGATAGTGATTTCTCTGATATTGTACTTCATCTACCGACGTTACTGCAAAGATCCATCGGGTAATAATAGTTTGAATACCATAATAAAATACTGGGAGGGCCTTAGGGAAAAACCCTAAGTGCCTGAAGACTAAAGTACAGCAAAGACAACACCGCTTGTGACTGCTTGCAACAGGCTTCAAAAAAAGCTCAGTCACTCATCGGGCGATGGAGAGTCGAGTGGAGATTTGAGTTCTATTGAGCATTTTCAAATTTAAATGTAAATCGAGAGAGATCCATTGGTCACTGGTTCATATCCGGTTCGAAGGACCCTTTGTTGGCGCCAAGTGCCCTATAATTGCTTTTTGGAATATCTGAGCGCTAAGTAATTAAATGCACAGGGTCAACCCACAGGGTCTACCCATAGGGTCTACCCGTTCTTACGCGGTCATGACTCATGAACGCGCGTTGAGACTTGAATCACGTGATTGTCTTCGCTTGCCCGCATAACCTGTACCGCAGCCGCTGTCCTCAACAGCCTCCAAATTGCTTTACCAAGTGTTACATAGGAATATTTAATAGTCTGTCGTCTATGGTCCTAGAGGCTAACATTGTCTGTCATCTACAATTGTCTTTGTCATTCCCTTTCGGCCTGCTGTGTATGTAACTGTGTTGTAAATGACCATTATAAATTAATCTGAAATCATCCAGTGTTTCATTAAGTAAATACAAACCTTACACCAAGATCGATTTAATTCAAACTGATTTCTTTCCAGAAATCCCGAAACCAACGAAAGTGGTGGTAATCTACCCCTCGGCCAGCAGAGTTCATTCCGAGTGCGTTGCATCATTCGTCGACTACCTCCGATCGGAATACGGCTTGGATATCTCTTACGACGGGGACGTGCCCACAACATTCCACTGCGACCCATACTTCTGGGCCGAAGATGTGATCAGACAAGCGTCCCACATAATGTACATAGTGGGTCCGAAAGAAAACGAGGATTACTCGAACAGTGCCCTCCAGAACGTGGACAAACTGCTCCTGTCATTTCTCAGAGCGATCAGAGCAATACAACCCAAAGAGGTTATTAACGTCTTTTTCGAACACTCGACCGGCCCGGTGCCGAATGAAACGCGGAACGATAGAGTCTTCTATTTGTTGAGGGACTGGCAAAAACTCATCAACTATCTATCCAGGGATCTGCTGCCCAAGAAACAAATTATGAGGACGGATAAGGGCAGATGTTTTATTGATAATCTGACGCGGGTGAGGAAATCGTTGAACGTAACTTCCGTAGTGTGATTTGAAGAAGCAGAAGCATTTTAATCAATGATGTTTATATATAAAAGTGACGTAGATTTGTTACTAGAGCTCCGAAACTGAAGTGTCGAGTGGAGTGTAATTCGCCGCTCCTCAATCCGTAGTGTGTGATAATGATACCACCTGGGAAGTATGCCCTTTCAAACAAAAGAAGAATTTTCCAAATCGGTCTACCTAGGCGTCTTTGAGTAGGTAATCGGTGATCGATCATACTTAAAAAATATTCTGACGAATTGAGAACCTCCTCCTTTTTTGAAGTCGGTTAAAAAGAGCTCACCCTAGAGCGAAGTCGCGGACATCAGCTAGTTATTAAAGAAGAGAATAGGAGAACTGTTAGAATGCTAGAACTGAATGCTAGAATGTTATAAATATTTTTAACTAGATGATGCCCACGGCTTCGCCCGTGTAGATTTAGGTTAGGTTAGGTTAAAAATCCCGTGGGAACTTTTGATTTTCCAGAACAAAAAGTAGCTTATCTCTATCTAGAAACTCGTCCCCAAAACGGAAAAATCCCGTGGGATCCCCACGATTTCGGAATACAATTCCTTGCAGCATCAGGGTTGAGGAGTTGGATATGTACCTACTCGAGTTAATTCAAAGATAAAGTCTTTAATTGGTACCCCCAATATCAATTTAAATAACCGAAAGTTTCTAAAACCCATTAGTTTTGGGGATTAGGTCCCCTACAGCATCAGGATTAAGGAGTTGGAATCCAAATTTTTTATAGAACAGGGTCGCAATGTATCTCTATCGATTAAAAAAAATTACGCAAATCGGTTCAGAAATCTCGGAGATATCGGTGTACATAGGAAAAACACAACTCCTCCTTTTTTGAAAGTCGGTTAAAAAAGTAGCCTATGTTACTTCCTGGTTAATTCTCTACTTGTATGTGAAGGTCCCGTCAAAATCGGTTCAGCCGTTCCGAAGATTAGCCCGTTCAAACAGACAGACAGACAGACAGACAGACAAAAATTTTAAAAACGTGTGATTCGGTTATGGTAGCGTTTAAATAACCATATGAGCTTAATATGAGGTAGTTATTTCGATATTACAGACAGACACTTCAATTTTATTTATTAGTATAGATTAATATAACTACTTTTTGTCTCGGATTAAGTTAGATATTATCGAAACACAACAACATGAAACAGTTCTAGCATAGTTAGTCGTAATTTGTAAGATCGGCCAAAAATTAATATGAATAGTGTTTAAACTTGTATAAATTACAATAATAAGATACCTACTAGGTAAAATGTTAAAGATCAACAATGTAAGCGGGCTATTTGTAAACAGCTGTGAATAATTAATTATTGTGATGAATGTTAGCTTTACGGATTGATAGAAAACTAAAAAATACAGAGAAAACAATACGATGTGCGATATGCGATAGCGATGTGCGATAAAAAATAATAGATATACAGTAAGATCTATATTTTTTAAAATAAAAAAATAAGAAACGCCAAAATAAATGTTTATTATTTACTAGCATCTGCCCGCGGCTTCGCCCGCGTGAGTTTCGGTTTTAAACAAATCCCGAGGGAATCGTGGATTTCCGGTTCCCGTTCCCGCTTACCTTTTCCCGCGGTTCCCGCGTTTAAGTTTTAAAACGAAATTCCGTTTTGCTGGGTTCCGCAACGTAATGTTTCTATAATCAAAAAATATATTCAGTTTACACCATTGATTATATATTACATTATATATTATCTTATATAATATATTTATTATCTTAGGTACACCTGAAGTGCGATTGTCTAACTTTAGACCATGAAAATTGTATTCATTTGACAGCTTAAACGTACGTTTTCAGCTGTCAAACGGCCAATTCGAATTGTGTACGGAGTTCATAGATGGTTGACGATTGCATGGCTATCATGAATGTCATGGATCGTTATTTTAGACGATGAGTGAATGATTTCATACGATTTGACAGCTAATTCGAATTGTCTAACTTTTTTTAGATCATCGCCTATGTCAAATAATAGCGGTGAGTCTCGGGCCATGATTATCGTTAATCGTTTGATGGCATAAGTGTATTGAATTGATTAAAATCTAATTTTCTAACTTTTTAAAACAAATTCCTTAATAAACACCGCAGTAAATATAACTTTTAATTCGACTACGGCAAAGAGACGGACTTTGCGACAAGTCAAGAAGAAAAAAATCGATGCTCTGGAGATGTGGTGCTGGAGGCGAATGTTAGGAATCTCATGGACCGAATTTCGCACCAACGTCTCGATACTCCAAGAACTCGGCATCAAACAGCATGTTTCGACGTTAGTACAGAGTCGTATTTTGAAGTTTTTAGCACACATCTCCCGGCGTGAGGGTGACTCCATCGAGCGCCTTGCCGTGCAGGGCGAAGTTGAGGACACCAGACGGCGAGGAAGGTCGCCCATGCGATGGACCGACTAAATTAAATCATGTGGGCGCTCCCTTGTATGAAGGCTCCAGGCTGTCGTCCAGCAGCGAAAAGTGGAGAATGCTCGTGAGGCGTATAACATCTGCCCTTAAAGATGTCACTTCTGGATGACCACGACCGCTCTACCAAGAGCGTAACGAAGAAGAATAAGTACCTAGGTGTTTGTGTTTAAATAGGTATGTTCGACCATAGTGATTACACTACTGAGTCAATGTTGATAAATAAGGTGTCAATAGATTTGTTAGTAGGTACAATATTAAGTAGGTACTTACCTAGGTAAGTATTTTTGTTTGATTGGCCATGCCAGTTTAATCAGTTAGGTACCTTGTTACAGTTTTATTTAATTAATTGCTATGTTTTAAGTAAGTTTTCTGTTTCATCATAGTATAAACCTTGTAAGTAAATATTTGGTGACAATCTTTTTGCTATTAAATCTATTCATATCATTTAAGGAAAGTTTTATTTAATTTATTGTATACTAGCCGACCCCCGCGACTTCGTCCGCCTGGATATAGGTTTTATATAGGATCGGATTGGATCCCATAATCCTTTTTTGTACCTAAACTAAATGTAGCCTAAGTTACTCCTTATAACATCACCTATCTGCCATTGAAAGTTCCATTAAAATCGATCCAGCCGTTTCAGAGATTAGTTGGAACAAATAGACAGAACGACAAACATAAATTTAAACGCACGCCAGTTTAAAATAAGCCGTACGTACAAAGATCCGGGTCCCAAGTTATTGGAATCCACTAAATGCCTGTCATTTCTGAACTAAAAAACTTATGACCTTGAAATATTTACGGAACAATACTTAAAGTACTACCTTTCTAACAAAAAAAGAATGAGTGAAATGGAACAACGCGTTAATGAATTACAGCTAAATACACGTTTTAACTTTCATCCCCTCTCCCAAGGGAACCATGCTGATTTTCGGGATAAAAAGTATCCTATAACCTACCTCGGAGTATAAACTCAAATCGTACCAAGTTTCATTCGAATCCATTCAGTAGTTTCGGCGTGATGCGCGGCCAAGATACAGACAGACAGACAGACAGACAGACAGACAGACAGACAAAAATGAAAAAAATTGCAGTTTTGGTTTCAGTATCGATTATAGAGTGCCCTCCAATAAAAATTTTCAAAATATCTTCAATGTACAGAATTGGATCTGTTACAGTTTTATTATATTATAGAAGGTCTTCTCTATAGGTAGCTATATTTTAATATTTATGATATGACCTACTAGGTATCTATTAGGTACTAGGTAGGTAGGCTACAAACACTATATCTGCAGTTTTCACCACCCCTACCCGTTTTGCTAGGCACCCCAGCTAGGTACTCCTAGTACAACACAAGTGTGTGGCCTAAGTGACTGATGCCATCAACCAGCCACAAGTGTAGCAGCAGCCCTTAAAATTCCTCAGTAACATTCAAGAGAGAAGGGCTGCTATGACGGGGTAAAAGCAGCATGTTATACTTTTTTATCCAATAGTACAAATCATCAAATACCTACTAGGATAGTATAATAATAAATATTTTTTAGGTTCATGGACACCACCATGGCCCCACCTTTTTTTTTATTAGGATCATTAAACTGGTTACAATTTTATGAGGAAACTATCTTTAATAGCAGCCTAAGGTGGAAGCCTAAGGCTTGCCTAGAAGGTATTCTACACCTACCTACCTATTCAATCTTATTTTGAAAGTCCCAATATTATCCCCACAGATTATGCTCCTTAATCCTTATCGCCGCCGCCGCCGATATTATGTAAATTGATATAATGAGGTGAAATACTTAATGTGTAATGATTGAATAAAACCTGTATGAATATATATATCTTTTTTATTTCTGATTATTCATGGCAGGTTACACTGGAACTGTAGTGTTCTAGAGTGCTCTGCACAAACAAAAGAAAAACAATAAATAAACTTACATTTTAATCTAATCTTACCTACTACATAGGAATATTTATATTAGTTAAAAGTTCCTATGTAAGTAGGTAAATAATTTACCTACATATTATATAGGAACTTTTAACTTGATATAATTTACAAGTTCCTCCTACATTGGTAGGTAATTAACCTACTTACATGCTAAATACATAATTTAAAATGTCAATCACAGCCAACTTTGTACTGTTAGCATGGTTGTTACATTTTAACCAAAAATTACATAAGAACAGCCACTTTTATTATCTTTATCACTACAATGCCCAAGGCAATGCGGTGTCACTTACACAAGTGAAGGCTCTATTAGGCCTCCTGGACTAGACTAGACTTGCCTTTACACAAGTTTAAGAACTCTATTAAAAGTATGCTCATAAAAAAAGCTTATTATACAATTGAAGATTATATAAACGACTAGCTGACCCCCGCAACTTCGTTCGCGTAGATATAGGTTTTTATATAGGATCGGATCGGATCCCATAATTCTTTTATGTAGGTACTACTAACTAAATGTAGCTTAAGTTACTCCTTATAACATTAAAAGTTCCATTAAAATCGATCCAGCCGTTTCGGAGATTAGCTGGAACAAATAGACAGACCGACAAACATAAAATATAAACGCACACCAGTTTAAAATAAGCCGTACGTTCAAAGATCCGGGTCCCAAGTTATTTGAACACAATAAATGTGTGTCATTTCTGAACTAAAAAACCTATGACCTTGAAATATTTACGGGACAATATATAAAGTACTACCTTTCTAACAAAAAAAGAATGAGTGAAATCGAACAACGCGTTAATGAATTACAGCTAAATACCCATTTTAACTTTCATCCCCTCTCCCAAGGGAACCGTGCTGAATTTCGGGATAAAAAGTATCCTATGTCCTACCTCGGAGTATAAACTCAAATCGTACCAAGTTTCATTCGAATCCATTCAGTAGTTTCGGCGTGATGCGCGGCCAAGATACAGACAGACAGACAGACAAAAATGAAAAAAATTGCAGTTTTGGCTTCAGTATCGACTATAGACTGCCCTCCAATAAAAATTTTCAAAATATCTTCAATGTACAGAATTGGATCTGTTACAGTTTTATTATATTACTAGCTGACCCCCGCGACTTCGTTCGCGTGTTTATAGGTTTTATATAGGATCGGATCGGATCACATAATTCTTTTATGTACCTAAACTAAATGTAGCCTAAGTTACTCCTTATAACATTGAAAGTTCCATTAAAATCGATCTAGCCGTTTCGGAGATTAGCTGGAACAAATAAACAAACCGACAAACATAAATTTAATCGAACACCAGTTTAAAATAAGCAGTACGTTTAAAGATCCGGTTCCCAAGTTATTTGAACCCAATAAATGTCTGTCATTAATGAACTAAAAAACCTATGACCTTGAAATATTTACGGGATAATACTTAAAGTACTACCTTTCTAACAAAAAAAGAATGAGTTAAATCGAACTATGCGTTAATGAATTACAGCTAAATACACGTTTTAACTTTCTTCCCCTTTCCCAAGGGAACCGTGCTGAATTTCGGGATAAAAAGTATCCTATGTCCTACCTCGGAGTATAAACTCAAATCGTACCAAGTTTCATTCAAATCCATTCAGTAGTTTCGGCGTGATGCGCGGCCAAGATACAGACAGACAGACAGACAGACAGACAGACAGACAGACAAAAATGAAAAAAATTGCAGTTTTGGATTCAGTATCGATTATAGAGTGCCCTCCAGTAAAAATTTACAAAATATCTTCAATGTACAGAATTGGATCTGTTACAGTTTTATTATATTATAGATAGATAAAAAAGCTTGGATTTAACTCGTTCCAGCAATGCGCGAGACGGCATTTCAATCATGTACATTAATAATAATAATTGTTATAATGTTGTTTTTAAAAAGAGCAACCGCCGAGTTTCTTGCAGGTTCTTCTCGGCTGGAACTGCATTCCGAACCTGTGGTAGATTCAATTGACGATTCAAAAGTACTTGTAAAAGTTTATTTGAATAAAAAACTTTTCTATTAATATATATATAGCTGTTCGTTCTGATTCACTGACTCATTCATCGCCTCTCCTGTAAAATTTTGTATGAAAAATTTTTTTTTCACAAATGGTTTCGTATAGAGGACAAAAATTCATTAAGAGGAAAAATATGGAGAGAGCTGATGATTGAGGATTTCGGAGACGGTTGAAGAGCACGCTTAAGGTATTGAAGATAGGTGGGGGGTGCTCGAACAAATGTCACTCGAAACGTCATCCAATTGGCAGGGAGCCGAAAAAAAATTCAAAATGGCGAAAAAAAGATGGCCGCCATACAAATTTCGTCGGTGTCCATCTCGAAGGGTATAAAAGATGGAAGAGTTGTTTCTTAGCAAAACATGATCAGGATCCAAAGATCTACTCGATGAATACAAAAAAAATTCAAAATGGCGGACTTTATTTTTCCATAGAAAATGTATGGCGAATATTGAAGAGACTACAAGTTGTGAACTATGCAAGGCTTTAATGCGGTTTTTTGGAGAACTCTCAAAGAAAAATATGGGAAGACATGATGATTGAGGGTTTGGAAGTTGGTTGAGGAGCCCGGGCAGGGTATTGAAGATAGGTAGGAGGTGCTCAAACAAAAATTACTCGAAACGTCATCCAATTGGCAGTGAGCTGAAAAAAAGTCCAAAATGGCGGATTCAAGATGGCGGCCATACAAACATCGGTGTCTATCTCACCAAGTATAAAAGATGGAAGAGTGGTTTTTGCCAAAAGATGATTAAGACCTTAAGTTCTACTTGATGAGCAGAATGATTCGAAGAAAAAATATGGAGAGTGATAATGATCGAGGATTAGGAATATGGGAGAGATAGGTGGAGGCTGCTCAAACCAAAATACCCGAAAGCGAAACCTCGCGGTCCGCTTGCGGGCCGCGCACCCACGCGCCCTACTAGTTCTATTCTATTCCTGGAAGCCAATGTGGGTATGGGCAGGAGGACGTATACTGGGGGATGCCTTGGCCAACCAGCATGTGGACGACTTTTGGGCGAATGTGACAGTAACACTAACTAGCCACTGTACAAAATAGGGTTTGTTATTATCTACAGAAATATGTGTGTGTATCTATAAAGCTGTGATAGCCTAGTGGTTAGGACGACCGACTTCTAATCGGAGGTCGTGGGTTCGATCCCGGGCACGCACCTCTAACTTTTCGGAGTTATGTGCGTTTTAAGTATTTAAATATCACTTGCTTTAACGGTGAAGGAAAACATCGTGAGGAAACCTGCATGCCTGAGAGTTCTCCATAACGTTGTGTGTGTGAAGTCTAACAATCCGCTTGGCCAGCGTGGTAGACTATGGCCAAAACCCTTCTCACTCTGAGAGGAGACCCGTGCTCTGTAGTGAGCCGGTAATGGGTTAATCATGATTATCTACAGAAACAGTTTAATTAATTATTTACCACAGTACAGTCGTTGAATGGCAATCAAATACAACTAGATATTATATTAAAGTGAGATAAAAACTCAACCGAGTATATCACTTTAATTAAGTATGGGAACTATTAGCTATAATAGAAAAACATTCCTAAGGTTTTTGTCATCAAAGTAGTTTTGTACAAGTAATAAGATTTTTCAATAAGCTTAAATAGGTACTTTTATAAAAACAAGACAAAATATCTTAGTTTATTAAAAAAAAAAACATGTACAATTAGTGTAGACAACCATAATATTATGACCAAAAGCAGTCTTGTTTTCTTGAGACGATAACGAGTCAGTGTGTCTAATCACTTTATTTATTTAAATTTTATACATAAATAAGTAATAAGTTTAACATGAATTCCATGTATAGTCATATCATGTGTTGCATCTCTCTATTGCAGTGTTCAACTGCCTCATTGGTCTAGTGCAGTGTTTCTTAAGTTACAAGTAGTTACAAGTAAGGCCAATACAGAGGGTCTACGGCAAGCCTACCTAACATAATGCATTAGTGTGAAAATTGGTATACAATAATTATGTTGTGAGTAAATACTGTGTACAATTTGATGTTCCAATCCAGCATAAGCAACAGCAAATAATAGAAGCTGGTAAACATTAAACCTCATTTTTTATCTTTTCGGAAAGGGTCAGTCGGCTCTTTCATATTTTGAGAGAGGTCCACGACTAGAAAAAGGTCAAGAAACTACTCTAGTGGTTAGCTCGTTCAGCTGCGGATTGTGGCGTTTTTGCTGTTAGGAGTCACCACGCTTGCCTGAAACAAGAGATGGTTGTTATGAAGATAATAAAATATGAACAATATTTATTTTTTGTAGGATAATTATGAATTATGGTAAAGCTTATTTGGTTGTTGTTGTTGTTTGTTTGTAGTATGGCTTTTAGTTGTGTAGTAACAGCACAATTCACTTCACCAGTATCGAGTAGCTTGGAGAAAACACAATCTACTGCTGACACTGAATTTTCCATATTCACGATACAATAGTGGAGTTATTGTAAGTACTTGAGAGTTGATAGCCTAAAACATCACAATAAGCAACATTAAACATACATTTACGTAAACATAAATAATAATCTTACGTAAATCTATAAAATATACCTACTACATAATATATACAATTTTATTTTGTTAGATATAGGTGTAACTAGATGATGACCGCGGGCCTGACTTCATCTGCGTGGATTGAGGTTTCTTCCACCTCACTGAGGTTCCCGCGGGAATTCTTTCATTTTCCGCGATAAAAAGTTACTTGCTTGTGTTAATTCAGAGTATAATCTATCGCCGTTCCAAACAGCCAAATCCGTTCAGCAGTTTTTGCGTGAAAGAGTAACAAACATCCATACATACAAACTTTGCCGTTTATAATATTAGTTAGAAATTAGAATATTTATACACAAAAGTTTTACATAGGGACTAAACACTCAATAAAATACACTAACACCCGTTAGAGCCTATGGAGAAGTTTGGGCAGAAGAGGATAAGAGAAGAAGACCCTTCATCCAAACCACATTCACATATAGAGCTATCTTTGAAAATTTGTGGCTGTCCTTCTTTATTTTTTGTTCAATTTACGAAAATTTATAAATTCGTAAAATAACACTAAACTGTCATAAATACATTGACATTGACACTTACATTGACACTTGATGTCATAATTAACCATTATACAGATAACAAAACAAGTCCACTAACGCCAACTATTGTTCAGAATTAGTAAGCTCGATCATAATTCACTGGTCTGCGTTTTGTTACATAATTTGCTTATAGATATTAACGTTGGAATTCTATGTTTGAAGTTATGAAAGTTAATTTTCATTATGAAATGAGTATGCTATCGTAATAAGTTCCATTGTTTTTGTGTCTGTCATAATTGTTAATAACATAAAAAATTGAGTTTCACTGATGCTATTTGTATAATAAAACGCAATTCCATGATACGTTTTTAAGCCACCGGTCACTTTTCGCTCTTCATTTGATGGACAGTTTTACGCAATTCGAATTTTTCTTGACCATCAATGACCGATCGTCTAAAATAACCATCATGGTTCAAACCTTACACAATCGCACTTCTGAACCATAGACAAGCTTTTAAGTTATAGATCGACCAGAATCTCATGAAAAATACGGAAATGAAATTCCAAAGTTAGCAACACTACGGCTGCCCTTTTTTTTTTTTTTTTTTTTTTGTTGACGGGGGGGAAATCTTCTGAAGATACTCGACCTCCTGGGAAGAGGTCGGGTTATGTGGGATTTGTACCCACTAAAACCCCCCCGGTGGCCAGCCTCCGCGTATACTGAGAGGCTCCGGGAACTCTAATGAACATGCGCCGGTGCCTCCCTAACGCAAACCCGTTTGAGCACATCCTGAACGAAATCTCCTTGCACCAGTCAGGTGTGGCAGCCACGAAAAAGGTTGCCGTCTTCCCGGGTCGCATAAACAGTCGGAGCCCCCACTCCAACCACCCGCGACCCCGATGCCCTATCGTCGGGGACTAGGACTACGGCTGCCCTAGCGATAAACAAAGTAACTGACATTTTTTGTGAAATTGACTTTTTTGCATTAACAAAAGTTTTATGTCGAGTAGTTTTTTACCACAGTTTAATATTTCAAATAACTTGAACCGTTTACTGAAATTTGAATTGCCCAAACAAAGTAACTGCACACACTAACCCGGAATATAAATGCAAAAACCAAGTAAACAACAAGCACAACACAAAAACAAAGTAATCGGATGTTAATTACTTTGTTTTTGTATTTGAAATGCAGTTGCTTGATTTTTCGTTTCGTGAAACGATCCCAGTTAAAACTTATCTATGTTTGAGATCACCTTTACTTTCTTCTTCTTCATCTTCTTTGATTTAATGGCTTTTTCCAGTGCCAAACCAGCACAATGCACTTCGCCAATGTCAAGTAACAATGGTACGTTGAATGGAAGAGCCACCGAGGTAATTTCCAAAAAAAATTACGATATATAATATGATACAGGTACTATCTCGACTATGCAATAGTTCTTGTTCTTGTTAGTCACATTATCTACAACAGCACAAAAACATATATTTTCATGAGAATATTATACAGAACACATAAACTTTACTTTCTTTAAGCAATACCAAATTAAACGCTCTGTCATCTGTCAGTTTTGCTGCGCGCCAGTGTCAAAAGTTTTCAAACGGTTGACGAAAACATAGATCAAACATAGAAACTGGAATTTTCTATAGAACAGATAGAATAACATTTAGAATAACGGCTTTGTGACTTTCTTTCGGCGCCGGCTTTCTTTTTGTAGAAAGGTTGCCTTTAAATAAGAGTTTTCAATGTTTTTGCTTGTCCTGTAAAATTGTTCTGAATGTAATTACTTTGTTTATCACTAGGGCAGCCGAGTTAACCTAGTGTTGCTTACTACAAAATTTAATTTCCCTATTTTTCATGAGATTCTGGTCAACCTATAAGTACCTACCTACGCCATGTTGTTTTTGTTCCAAAATGGTCGTCGAAACTGTAAACAATTTTGTTTTGTTGATTTAATATTGCTAAAATAATGATTGTTTAGACTTTTTGTTTAATATTATGTAATAGTTTTCTATGATCTAATCAAAATGTTTTCTTTCCATAAATTCCGTTTGTAAACTTTCATTAGTTACGGTACAAGATGGGGTTACAATTGATTATTTTTCTTGTGTTATTTGTGCTACAATATGTTTCTGGAAATAGTTATCAGTTATGTGAAAATAACACCAAGGTAACACGCAGCTGTACGACACAGGTAAATAAATAAAAAAATGTTAATAAGTATTATAGTAGGTATGAAACATAAGTTATTTCAATCAGATAAGTTCATACAAAAATGTCCAAGTATTGATTTACCGTTAACCTTGAGAGTGCTGAGAATTGAGACTGAAAATAGATATGTAATTCTAACGTCCTCTGGTCTGCGATGACCACGAAAATCCTGGATTTGATCCCGACTGATTTTAGAAAAATACGAACTTTTTATATTGGCTGTGCTGAAATTGCTAGAAATATTATTTTCTTAAATACAAAACTTTGGATTGGTCATAATCTAATACCGCCGGTCAATCCATAATGCAAACCAATAAACTATGAGCGCCAAGCCATCATTACTCTAGGTATTTCTAGAATGTATGTAAGTGAAAGTAGATCTTCACATAGGAATTGCAGATTGACATTGCCACCAAACTTTGGCAGCTGTATAGCTGCTAACCTTAAGAAGTCTAATGTTTCCTATAGTGCTCATACGAGCACTGGATTCACTTAGCTTAGCTCACATAGCTTCTGCATCTTTTCATAGTTCATTAGTTAGCAGCGAACAAAAGAGCTAAACTAAGTGAGAACTGTGATCTAACTTTACCCAGTAATTCCAGCTAAGCTAATTAATTAACCTTTGTCACCCTTCTGCATTCCTTCATTTGCAATGTGTGTTGACTTGCACACTGTCTCTAAAGCTTGGTTTACACACATTAAGTTGTCAAGTAGTTAACTAAATTTTAACTTAATTTTATGTGAAATAATGCATGTAAACAGTGAATTAAGTAATAAGTTGCAAGTTAAAATTTAGTCTGCAAGTAAACAAGTAGAATAGAATTTTGTCTATTTTTCGGTTAAGTAGCCGTGCCCTCCGCACCTCGCTCAACCCTCGCCGGTGACTAGAGATGCTATTTCGCGCAGGAAAGTGTTTTTTCATTGAAAATTTCATTGTTAATTTCTTCTGTGACTTCACTGAGCACTTATAAAATTACAGAGTTTATTATTTCATGCACTTCGCTGTTCATCTCGGTATGAACTTGAGAGCTTTACTATTACTTGTCTGGTTTCGAGAAAACGCCTACTTAAAATTAAGTCGCATAAAATTAAGTTAAAATTTAGTTAACTACTTGACAACTTACTATGTGTAATTGACCTTACATCTTTTAGTTTTGAAGTCTGAACTCTGAACCCACATATTTCAGCTCCGCTTAGATTGTGTATATGTATAGTTGCACACTATGCTACGTAATCTAATCTCAGTTAGTTTAGTTAGGTGTGTAAGTTGCACTTTATGTTTGAGCACATCACTTGCTCACTGTACATTCCCAATATTCAAACAAGCCCCCTGATTGTGTAACTTTTGACGATGAAATGGTATTCATTTGATGGCCTAAGGCATCAAAGTAAAATAAACCGTAACATCATTGAAATAGAGCTCAATTTCGTGTATTCATTCTTATACGTTTAGGTATGTATGATACGATCCATAACGCTCTATGTTAAAATCAGTTGTACTGAATTTGTGACTTTAAATCAATACAATCAAGGAATATTTTACTTTAATGGCCTTAGGCCATCAAATGAATACCATTTCATCGTCAAAAGTTACACAATCAGGGGGAAGGTCTGCTTATTCTAAACTATTTGACAAGTTATTAGTTTTTAGACAGCAACTACCATCTGGCCTGAGTGTGACCAATATTTGATCAAATAATATTGGTTACAGATACTTGGCGCTGGTCATAATGATGTCAATTCATGTAAAGTTGAATACATCCCACCAAACAGTGCGGACTGTATGGACTACTTTGGACCAATGTCCTCAAACTCTCACATTGGTGGGGTGAAACTGAAGCCCTACATACTACACGTGCAGCATGAAGACAACAGGACCTACTACTCTGTCAATTATACAGTATTGAACATCACATTTAGCAATATAAAATGGAAAAGTAAGTAAAGCAATTTAATTTTTGTAAATAGCATTTAAAGATTGGATTTGTCTGTACACACAAAGTCGTAAAAACAATATATTGTGTGTACAAATTAGTTCGGTCCGTTTTAAAAAGATGGCTCTGGCTGTCATAAATGTTTTATTGTGACAGTTGACCTCGGTGGTTTCAGAGAGGTTAGCCATCTGTCAATAACATTCCGTTCCCATCACTTCGAATTTCGTAAAAGAACTTGTTTTTAATTTTTTTGAATATGTCAAATTTTGTGTTAACTAAGCAGCATCTGCGGGAGGTTTTAATTTTTTGCTTCAATTGGAAGAAAAGTGCAGCGGAAGCGCATCGAATGCTTGTGGAAGTTTATGGCGATAATGCTCCAACTGATAAATCATGTAGGGAATGGTTCCGACGTTTTAAGGATGGTGATTTCAACGTTGAAGATAAGCCTAGACCCGGACAACCAAAAAAATTCGAGGACGAAGAATTGGAGGCATTACTCGATGAAGATCGAAGTCAAACACAAGAGGAGCTTGCAGATAGTTTAGGAGTGACTCAACAAGCAGTTTCTGTACGATTAAAGTCCATAGGAATGATTCAAAAACAGGGATACTGGGTTCCTCATGAATTGAAACCAAGAGACGTTGAAAGGCGATTTTTCACTTGCGAGCAGTTGATTCAAAGGCAAAAAAGGAAGGGTTTTTTTACATCGAATTGTTACTGGAGATGAGAAATGGATATTCTACGATAATCCCAAGAAGAAAAAATACTACGCTAAGCCTGGTGAATCGTTACCATCGACCTCGACATCAACAGCAAAGCAAAATTTGAGTTCAAAAGTCATGCTGTGTATTTGGTGGGACCAAAAAGGTGTTGTGTACTATGAGTTGCTACAACCTGGTGAAACTATTACGGGCGATCGGTATAGGCTACAATTAATTCGATTGAGCCGTGCATTACGTGAAAAGCGGCCGGAATACGAACAAAGACATGATAAAGTTATTCTTTTGCACGACAACGCTCGACCTCATGTCGCAAACGTCGTCAAAAAATATTTAGAAACACTCAAGTGGGATATTTTACCACACCCGCCGTATTCTCCGGACCTTGCTCCTTCGGATTACTGGTAATTCAGACGGATGCAGCACGACTTGGCAGGTCACCGGTTCACTTCTTTTGCAGAAATAGAAAATTGGATCGGAAGTTGGATTACCTCGAAAGACGAATCATTTTTTCGAGATGGAATTCGAAAATTGCCTGAGAGATGGGAAAAAGTAGTAATCAACGATGGACAATACTTTGATTAATCTATTAATTTATTTTGATTTAAAAATAAATATATTTTTAACAACAAAAAACGGACTGAATTAATTTGTACACCTAATATTCAAAGTGTTTACCATCCATATCTATACCATACACATTTTCTTGATATTAAATCTAAATTAACCACTTATTATTGGTATTGAAATTACATTGGAAGCTGAAAAAAGTACAAAAAAAAATGAAATATAAAAATGTAAATTATTCAAAATGTAAACATTCACTTTATTAAAATACAAGCGGAAACCCGCGACTTCGTTCGCGTGGATATTGGTTTTTAAACATCCCGTGGGAATCATTTTGTCGTTCCTAAGCTCCTTTGAGCTCATACCTTGCTAAAAACTCTTAAAAGTTCACTGGCGGATGTTTAGGTAGATCAAAATGTAAACATCTGCCAGTGAAAGTCCCATCAAAATCGATCCAGCCTTTTGAGAGATTAGCCAGTAATCCTGAAAGTATTTCCTTTCTAACAAAAAAAAGAATGAATGAAATCTCACCATGCGTTAATAAATTACAGCTAAGTACACATTTTGAATTTCATCCCCTCTCCCAAGGGAACCGTGCTGAATTTCGGGATAAAAGTATCCTATATGTTACTCCGTAGTATGAACTTAAATCATGCCAAGTTTCATTTCAATCCATTCAGTAGTTTTTGCGTGATGCGCGCACAAACATACAGATAAACAGACAAACAGACAAAAATTTCAAAAATAGCTTTTTTACTTTCTATTACTTATCCCTAACATCCCCCAGTTATTATTATGCAAAAATCTTTAATGTACAGATACGGCAAGTCTACGATTTTATTATATGTATAGATTTGAGATTAGTAAAAACTTAAAAAGTTTAACACAAACAATTAATTTCTTCTGCCATGTGTTTATGAAAAAATGGACAAATCAAGATTGGTTTAATTGAGTTCCCTAATAAAATACATGTGCAGCATGCATATATCATTATATCAAAATTGTTATAATTTAATTTTTTTAGCAATGAAATTCCGTTTCCAAAACCACAAGAGTGTGGGTGTGGAGAGCCACTGCAGGAACATAGTGATATCCAACGAAGTGAGGATCAATGACCAATCAGTCTTGTACTATGACTGCTACTGGTCGCTCACCAACGGCAACTACAACGGACAGAGCCACATACTGGACTTTGAGGCGACCGATGACTCAGTTGTCAACCGGGGGCAGTATTACTTCAATATACCGACTGCACAGATGTTGAGTGAGTAACAACTCTCATTCATCCTGTTCTATAACAATCCGACAATACGGGAGAGGTCTGCTAACTTCCCAACTCCTGACTCTAAATCAAATAACCCAACCTGGCATTCTACCCGGGACCTCATGTTCAGACAAGATAACAAAAATTGTGTGCAAAAACAATCTCGGATTCTGGTATGTTTCGCCCTAGCCTATAAGTGTATTGGACCTAAAAGTTCTTCATAGATTCTTAGGGCTGGTAGGGCTTAGAGTTAAAAAAAAGTGTTTTTTTTTTTTTAAATTGGTGCTGATTCGGTTGTATGCAATATCTGTCTTCAAGCAAATCCTTTTTCGTAAAGGGAAAAAACAAATAAATTTTTTGCTAGAACTATATGTACTTATCTGAAAATATATTGATAAGAATGTTTTTCATTATTTCCGTAGGTCCAACAATAACAGAGAAAGATTGGAAACCGTTTGTATACATTGAAAACTTGACAAGCTCAATGAAACTACACATAATGCCTCCACCGGCCCGGCTCAATATCATTGCTTACCAGATAAGCATCATGAAAGGCTGCGACAAGGGTACGCAGTGCGATGAAACTGTCAAAAACACCACTGTCAAAGTGAGGAACAACACTGAAGAAGTGACGTATGACTACAGTTGGCCGATCAAAGCAGGCTTCTACTATTTTGTTGTGACTCCGATTCATGAGAGGTGTCAAAGTGGTGAAATGAAATGTCAATTTGTGAAAAGCCCTAAAATTGTCATCAGTAAGTGTCAATCATTATTCATCAGTCATCACCTACACAAGCAATCGCCTGCTACTTCTTTCGCATAGATTTCATATACTTTTTCTATCAGTAAAAGTTTTTTTATAATTCGGTTCAATAGATCCAGAGAATACTTCAAACAAAACTTTACTTCTTTATATTATTACTAGCTGACCCCCGCGACTTCGTCCGCGTGGATATATAGGTTTTTATATAGGATCGGATTGGATCCCATAATCCTTTTTTGTACCTAAACTAAATGTAGCCTAAGTTACTCCATATAACATCACCTGTCTGCCATTGAAAGTTCCATCAAAATCGATCCAGCCGTTTCGGAGATTAGCTGGAACAAATAGACAGACCGACAAACATAAATTTAAACGCACACCAGTTTAAAATAAGCCGTACGTTCAAAGATCCGGGTCCCAAGTTATTTGAACCCAATAAATGACTGTCATTTCTGAACTAAAAAATCTATGACCTTGAAATATTTACGGGACAATACTTAAAGTACTAACTTTCTAACAAAAAAAGAATGAGTGAAATCCAACAACGCGTTAATGAATTACAGCTAAATACACGTTTTAACTTTCATCCCCTCTCCCAAGGGAACCGTGGTTAATTTTGGGATAAAAAGTATCCTATGTCCTACCTCGGAGTATAAACTCAAATCGTACCAAGTTTCATTCGAATCCGTTCAGTAGTTTCGGCGTGATGCGCGGCCAAGATACAGACAGACAGACAGACAGACAGACAGACAGACAGACAAAAATGAAAAAAATTGCAGTTTTGGCTTCAGTATCGATTATAGAGTGCCCTCCAATAAAAATTTTCAAAATATCTTCAATGTACAGAATTCGATCTGTTACAGTTTTATTATATT
Source organism: Melanargia galathea (assembly GCA_920104075.1). Classification (NCBI taxonomy): domain Eukaryota; kingdom Metazoa; phylum Arthropoda; class Insecta; order Lepidoptera; family Nymphalidae; genus Melanargia; species Melanargia galathea. Next base: position 3,132,607 of record OV049871.1, on the reverse strand, counting down.
ATAGATAGATTAGTAATCATGAGAATGTAGTGGGCAATATGCAATGGTCGACTAACCTGCTTTCTCAAAATTATTCTCTGACAAAAAACATTGACTGTGTTAGTTTTTGTATGTCTACATGTCATGTCACTACATTTTATTTTGCAGAGTTTCTGCTTGGGATATTGGCTCTCGATGTATTGATGAAATTTAGTGTTAAAACTACTTTTTAACCCCCGACGCAAAAACGACGGGGTGTTATAAGTTTCACGTGTCTCTGTGTGTGTGTGTGTGTGTCTGTCTGTCTGTTCCCCTGTGGCGCTCAAACGGGTGGACCGATTTGAATGCGGTTTTTTTTGTTTGAAAGGTGAATTAGTCGATTGTTTGATGAAAATCGGTCCAAAATGGCCGCCGCTACAAAATGGCGGATTACATATTTTTTCACAACTCCCTTAATATGGGTATCAAATGAAAGGGCTTGACTAGTAAAATAGCACTATTGCAAATCCAAGATGGCCGCCGCCACAAAATGGCGAATGTCGGGGGTTTTCTAAATTTTTAATTTATACTTGTACGTCAATAGTGTTATGCGATATTCTAAATCTTTATTTCTCTGTTCAAGATGTAATGGAGATGATGTGCAGATCCTACTAAACATGTTCCTCACATTGCAGGTGTGCAAGCTCAGCAGACACTTAACATCTGCATCGCCAGCATCACCGCACTGGTGGTGGCTACGTTGTTCGCCTACTATATCGTGCTGCGCGTCATACGACGGTATTGGTGCAAGGAATACGGACAAGGTAAGATTTTCCGTTCATTTAGAATAAAAGTAATTTAAATAAAACATCATATTTTACAAATGGATCTAGAAATCGAAAAATGATGTTCCCACACCCACAGTATTTTTAAAAGACCTATTCAACGATACCCCACACTATGAGGTAGACGAGAAAAAAAATATTCATCCCCACTTTACATGTGGGGGAGCTACCCTAAAAAAAAATATTTATCAAAATTTTATTTTACCACTTTGTCGGCGTGATTAATATTTATACCCATGCCAAATTACAGATTTCTAGCACTAATAGTCTCTGAGATTAACCGAGGACGGACGGACGGACGGACAGACGGACAGACAGACAGACAGACGGACGGACATGGCGAAACTATAAGGGTTCCTTGTTTACTACGGAACCCTAAAAAGAGCTATCGCCGGGTTTCTTGCTGGTTCTTCTTGGTAGGAACGACATTCCGAACCAGTGATAGATTCGATTGATGATTTAAAAGTACTTTTTGTATTAGTATTAAGTAGTTTATTTGAATAAAAAACTTTTTCTATTCTATTCTATTCACCCATTGGTTGATATGATTATGATTGTAAAATATTTTAATATTTTCAACTACTTGTTTCAGAAATCCCTGCACCAACTAAAGTGCTAGTGATATATTCGCCTGCAAATCGCCTACACGCGGAATGCGTGGCTTCATTCGTGACATACCTCCGCAGTGAATACGGCCTCGATGTCATGTACGATGGGGACATATCCCAAACGAGTCACGGAGATCCGTACTACTGGGCCGAGGAGGCTATCAAGCTGGCTTCACATATTATTTACATCGTTGGTCCTGCTGAGAACACCAATTTATACAATAATATATACGACAAACCTATCAACGCTCACAAAAATGTAGACATACTACTCTTGTCGTTACTCAAAGCAGTCCGAGCTTCCAGATGCCAGAAGGACATTATGAATGTATTCTTCGAACACTCCAATGGTCCGGTGCCAATTGAAACTAAACACGATAAAGTCTTTTTCCTGTTGAAAGATTGGCAGAAACTCATCGCTCATTTGTCGAAGAATTTGTTGCCCAAGAAACAAATCATGAGAACCGAAAAGGGCAAATGTTTCCTGGACGATCTGTCGAGGGCCAAGAAATTGTTGAACGGCAGGAATGACGATGTCATAGTTCGATGCGATAAGGGCTTTGTTGAAAAGAAAGTGCTGCTGTAAATTTCAGAGGCAAAATGTTGGTTCGAGTGTTGAAACCAGTCTTTATTGGCCATTTTCTGGGTTGAATCGTAAATTGGCCTTTGGTTCATGTGTTATGACCAGTCTTTATTGGCCATTCTCTTGGTTGAAACGTAAATTGGCCCATGTTGGTTTGAGTGTTAAGACTAGTCTTTATTGGCCATTTTCTTGGTTGAATTGTAAATTGGCCAAATGTTGGTTCAAGTGTTATGACCAGTAAATTTTGGTCATCTTGGTTGAAGTGCTATGAGTAGTACTAATGTATTGGCCAAATGTTAGTTCAGGTTATGATAGTTATATTGGCCAAGCAATAATGAGTGTTTAAATTAACATGATGACATTGTGTTAAACTTGGCTAATTGCCATATGGGCTGTGTAGTGGAGAGAGCAGATTAGAAGAGCTCTTACGATTATGATAACATTTCGAAAAGTAAAAAAAAAAATGTATAAAGGGACATACAACATACAAAGTTAACTAACTATTCTACAGGACTGGACTATGTATAATATGGCCGTAGTATAGCCATCCTTGATGAAATGTTTTCCCTGACCATTTTATATTGGCATACTTAAAAACTTTCAGTGAGTAACTTGAGAAAAGTGTTCGCTTCACTGCATATAGATAGGCCCTCAGAAAAGTGTTGCGAAAAAGAGACTGAATTGCATTTTTCAGATTTGTTTAATAATGAAGCACATTTTGTGGACACATTTAGTATGGATCAGGCCTATCTATAATACATCAATTTGTGATCCATTTTATACCTACTGTCATATTTAAAACTATGATGTTTCAGTGAAAACCTTATGGAAAATGTTAAATGTTGTTTAAAGCGAGTGATTGTAAGAAAATGTGTCGGAACTATGGATTGCTAACATAAAAAGTGTGAAAAGGCTTTTCTATTTCTATATAAATGGTAAGATGTTGTCTACTTGTATCGATATAGAATGATATTAAAGTATTCTCTGTAACACTTGGAAACTCCTTTGATGAGTGTTTATATTTTTCTATAACGCATATTACACAGAATGCTTCAATATTAGATAACGTGAAATTATTGCATGCATAATGTATAGTCTATTTTTTTAAGAGGTGAAAATAAATTGACTATGAAATATGAAAATATATTGAATAATTTATAAGTTTCGGTCTCTAGAAAACCGAAAATAAATGTCAAAATTAAATATATACAATTATAATCTTAAAAGGCTTTGAAGGCTAAAGATCTATAATATCATAATATTACTTATATCTTGCAAATCTATCATCTCTTATAAAAATAGCCTTTTGAAAAATATTTTTATGAATATGTATTATATATACATAAAATTGTTGTTGTAATTCTACCCAGTTGATATATTTGCTAAGTTAATTCATATTGATATGCCAACCCACTTATAAAGTGTTCTACTTGATTGATTGTGGTAATAGTAGTTTATGAAACGGTTGCATAATAGAGGTTATTAAAACACGAGTGTTAGTTTAAAAAACGAGCCGCAGGCGAGTTTTTTAATAGTATTACACAAGTGTTTTAATAACTAATTATGTAGAGTTTCATACACTACTTTATCTAAGCTCATCAATAGGTATCTTACGTATAAAAGAAAAGACTAAGAAATTAACAAAATTATTTATTATAATAAGTATTCATGTTTTGGATATTGCAATTTATAAATGTACTCAATTCTTCAGGGGAGAACGTTTTTGCATTTTTTCCCTTAAAGCCCTGCGATTTTCTTTTTAAAACAGCAATCAGTCTTGTGTATTTAATAATATCGATTTGGTTGTAGATACTCAATATACTTTTGAGCATTGAGTATTTAGCCCATAAGGACAAAGACTTAAATTTATTTGATAATTCTTGGAAATATGCTAGCATTACATTTTCTGAAAATGAAGTGGTTTTTTTCAAAATTTTCCAACTCATAAAATCTTGGTAACATTTATCGTAAATTTTCTTTGATTTTGCTGGCAAAAGATTATTTGTCATTCCCGATGCTATTTCCAGAATGTCTGGTGGAGTTAAATTCTCTTCAGTATCACTGCTAGACATTTTTCCGCGCAACAAAAATCACTTGCAAAATTTTGAGTTACAAAAACTGAATAGTAAATAAATAATAAATTAAAAATTTAAATAATAGGCGCCAAAATTCAATTGTCAATTTCGAATGTGCGGTGCGTGCAGTGCGTCTATGGTCAATTATGGTAGCACTACACTCTGTCCTCTGGCCGCATCTTGCTACCGCCACACTTTCGCAGTAGTAGTAATAGGGTAACTTTGATAGCGGGATAATCATTGTAAGTAACAAAATTAAACTAACTAACTATTGTAAACTAACTATTGTACCTATTTCTTTTAAAATGTTTCTTTTGTTTAATTTATGTTTTTTTGGTGTACAATAAAGTATTAAATAATAATAATAATAATAAACACCCGGCATGGCTCAAAAATACCAGAACCCAGTGCCTGTACTATAATGTAGAAAAAATTATTTTTTAACATTGTTTTGCAATAATTTCCTAACAAAGTAGTGTTATAATGAACTTTTTTAATTTTTTTTTTAAATATTATAGATGTATGTGAATAAAGTAGTCCAATATATGACACATTTTGATTTCATATTCGGAATTTTATGATATGAGAGTAGATAAAATAAATTATGTTATAAATGAGATTGGATAAAATCTTAACGGATAATAGAGAGAGAGAGAGACGTATTCGATTTGATATTGGAGCATATTTGTTTGTATGAAAAATTGAAAATCTCAACTTGTCCTTTGTTGTTGTTTTACAAAAAGCTTTCTTTTGTACAATGTTGCCAGTTGAAAACAAGCTATATTTTCGGAAAAATTACACCAACACCAATGAATATACTATAAAATTTGAAGAGTTTTCTCAGTTTCCCTGGACTCCCATCATCAAATCCTGACCTGATGATCATGGGATATATACAACTAAACTTTCAAACACAATTTTTTAAATCGGCTCAGGTTTATGAGTTATTTGATGACGAACTGAGAACCTCTTTTTTGAAGTCTGTTAAATAGGATAACACTAATTTTAGGCTGCTTGAATTTTGGGCAAATCATGCGCTGGTGTTTTGGCTGAGTACTGTATGAAGTTGACGTGGTTTATGCGAGTGGTGGGACGTGGCAAGGGCACTGCCGCATCTAGATACGACACGTGCAGCTGGCGCCACGTCACCTATGCCGGCCCAAAACTGAAACGTTTATCCTTAGCTCTTAAGAGCTAGTTAATGCTAGTTTTGACTAGCCATTAAAGTATGTATGAAACATATTTGACGGTATGAATGTTTATAACTCCTAATGGGAATGTATATTATGGGAATCCCGATTAAATGCATAGTAAATTTAATTAAAATATTTCATAAATTGTACATATCAAATCAATTTCTTTTAATTCATTTAAATCGATAAGTGAATAAATCTTTATAATTATTATTATACAGAACAATATATTTAGTAGTAGTTTTGCAATAAAAAAAAATAACTTTTAATATGTCAAGAATATTATAATTTTCAATAAAATATTTTAGTTAAATTAATAATTTAGCTGAACTGATTAGATAGTATTTTATAAGTCATAATTTAGTTTTTTTTTCTCTAGTAAGTGTTATATAAAAGTGGAGTGGTATATTAATGTGCTGTATATGTACTACTTATATTGTAAAGCGATATAAGCCACTGGCTACACCATAAAATACCAGCATAAACATAAATGTTCGGTTGGACTATTCACTTGAACCACATGGACTCTTTCTCTTTATAAGGGACTCGATTTTCTTATATTATGTGATAAATGTTTATTAATAATGTGTAATTATGTGATGTTAAAGTGTATTGCCTGTTCCTTAATTGACGTTCAAAAAGTGTACTGTGTAGTGTGTACCAATTTTGAATAAAGTTTTTTTGATTTTTATGAAAAACTTTGATGTAATATAATTACTAGGTACTAGGTAAACATAACGAGCGAATCATTATACAATATTTAATTTAAATTCAATAGTAACAAGCAAACAAAACGCTGCTAATTCTGTTATTTTTAAACAATAAATCACACATTAAATCAATAAATTACACTTATATGGTTTTGAAGCTGCAATAATAATTATTATAAGCTAATTTATGCTGCTATTTTATGTGGTGTATTTTGAGTTATCTTAAAATATTATATGTTTATTACTATAATATTTATTACTATAATGTTTATTACTCTGTTGTCTTATGATAAGGAACATTTTTCGAGCAAATCTTTGAGCCTGGTGCTTTATACGTCACTTTGAAAAATATGCCCCTATTTGTTATTAGAAAACAAACAAACAAACTAGTCCAAAGCGTTATAGCACGCTAATAGTCCAATAGTATTCATTATTATTGAAGGCAGAAACTTTACTATACAGTCCATTTAGATATATAAAATTTCAAATGCTTTTTGCGAAAGTGAATTAAAAAAAACAAAATTGCATATCTTGGAAAAAAAAAGATCTATGGCTTTTCTTTTTTGGAACATTACTTGCCTTTTTCATTATAATAAAATAAGAAATAAAATCATTTCAATTGCAAAATAAAAAAACATAAAATGGTCTAACTACAGACAATTTAAACAAGACCTACAAGTTTCTAATTAAAATTGAATTAAAGTCATACTAATGACACTTTTCCAATACAAAAACTGTCAAATGTCCTTAGTCATCTGTAAACTTGTTTAAATTTTTTGTAGTAAGACTGTATAGGTTTAATTAAATTAAAATAATTGTGCGTAGATTTAAATTCATTTTTCCACTAATTACTCGTCTATTTTAGTGCCATAGACCATTCATTTTGATGTATTCCCAATTCATATATTTTTTTATATTAAATTAATGTTGTTGTGCCTCGTCATTTGAATATTCACTTAAAACAATAAGGGCCTGTTTCACTACCTTCTGTTAAGTTTCGGATAGACTAAATGTAAGTTTTGTCACTTTCTGACTTTATGCCAAGTGACGAAGACAAAAGCTGTGAATAAGCTATCCGATACTTATCAGAAGGTGGTGAAACAGGCTCTTAAACTTTTAACTAAGGGTGCGCGAAGTTTTTGAATATTTGTATGAGTAATGTGTTTTTGTACTAGTGAATATTCATATGATGCGGAAATTTAATAATTTATCGATGTCCGTAAGTAAATGTCTTGCATGTACCTTACCTTTCAACCTGATATATTGTATTAACCGTTGATCTCGTTTCCAAAACTGTTGGAGTGACAGTGTTCTATCGTTATAATATTATACAGGACTTCAAGCTCAATATATTAAACTTTGTGATGTATTTTTGTAAATAAATCTAATAAAATTTAAATTTTTTGTTTCATTGTAAAATACCTAATCCGAAGTAAGTTGCATGTCAAAGCCGGCGGCTGCACCTTGTAAATCTGGCAGATGGCATGGCAAAAAAGGATGGCACTACGAATAACCTGTTAGTTTAGAAATACAAAGCACCATTGGTGCTAATTCTGCTGTGCACAATCTCTAAACTTTTACCTGACTACGGCAATCAAAAGGAAGGGTTTTTATCTTCTTCTTCTTCTATAAATAAAATTGAAGTGTCTGTCTGTAATTTCGAAATAACTACCACATATTAAGCTCATATGGTTATTTGAACGATACCATAACCGAATCACACGTTTTTTAAATTTTTCTCTGTCTGTCTGTCTGTTTGAACGGGCTAATCTTCGGAACGGCTGAACCGATTTTGACGGGACTTTCACAGACAAGTAGAGGATTAACCAAGGAGTAACATAGGCTACTTTTTTAACCGACTTTCAAAAAAGGAGTTGTGTTAATCGGTAAGTACCTATGTTAAAAAACGCCCTGATAGGTATTTTCGCTGCGCGCGACGGCCGACGCTCGCGCTGCACGGAACTCCCCGCGCCGCGCGCCCCTGCGCTCTGCGCCCGCCGTACGCGGTACCGCGGTACGCCGCCGCGCGGCGGGGGGCCAGTGGACCAGAAATCTACTTATCCCTCAGGATTTGTGAAAAACCGAAATTCACGTGGGCGAAGCCGCGGGCAAAAGCTAGTGTATATATATATTGTATGTAATATGTCTGTATGTTTGTATCAGATTTTTTGTTCCACTGTAGCGCCTAATCTACTGGGCCGATGAATGAGGTGTCAATTGATTCTTTATGGTCCGGGTGACATAGGCTATATTTTATACGCGAAAAAATCGAGAAGTGACGTTCGCGCGGCTGAACTGGAATATTTAGTTTCAGATAGACATAACAGATGGTGCCACTAGCTGTTTGCCCCGCGCTTTCTTCCATTAGTACGCAGTTGAATACACGTTTTTCTGCACACTAAATTATAATTATATTATGAAGGTAGTCGGGTTTAGTTTACGAACTTTACCTCTTGTTACCAAATATAATGCTATCCTTTTCCTCAAGGAACATTATGAGAAGGATAGTAGATATTATTTTAAGTCTGTGATTGTGCACAACAGAATTACAACTTGGTCATAAAGCAGTAAAACAACATAATATAGTATACTTTTTGTTTGTCATTGGTTTATTTATCACCCACAGTTAATTCAAAATAATGCCTACAATTAAGAAGGAATGTTGTACAGCATACAACCTCTTTTTTAAAATTACTTCATTATATAAGTCTAGCTGGGTTCATATTATAAGCCGCCACAACACAATGGAACACGTTAGTGTGAATCTAGCCATATTAAATATGGACGTAGTTCAGCAAAAAGGATTCAACCCACAAAACTTGTCATACAAATATATACCTAAATATTGCTAAATTAAGATTAACTTTGCTATGACAAGTCGTGTGAGTTGAATCTTTTTTGCTGATCTACGTCCATATATGAAACCGATCGCATTCTGTCGCGCCACGACACACCCCGACACAATAATGTGAACCTAGCTTTACCCGGACTGACTTTACAATTTTATAAAATCAGACTGGATATGACATTATATTTTAACATTTATTATTCTATATTTTACATTGCACTCTTATTAATATTAAATTTACTATACAATATAGTAACAAAAAAGTCGATTCAATCCATCAAGACACACGTCAAGCCAAGTTCGAATAATTAATTTTAACATTATATACAACGGGAAGCCTAAGATTGCGCCAGCACTTTTTAACAGCTTGCTTGAATGTAACTATCATCTAGCGAAGGGAGATTTGCAAAAGAACCGAATTAATTGACAGTCAAAAGTCGACAATAATGAATATGGAAAACGCAAGTTTTTTGCAACACACTGCAATTTTTGGACAACAACGGTTCACTTGTTTTCGTTTGAGTTGTTTAGTAGTCTAATAATTATAGTCATTATTTAATCGTTTAGTAGTAATTACCTATATTATTAACGTTAGAATTAAAAAAAAAAAAGTAAATCGAGATTGATTTCGATTTTTAAATTATTCATTCCAGACCTTCAACGCTTCGAATAATTCGATTGCTTTTTAGTCATTTAGAAAAAAGTGGGCGGCATTTCCATTAATATATTTAAATATTTAGGACTACAGGAAACTTTAAATCATTAAATTGGAAGAAAACCCAACATCTAATGTCTAACAGCTGTCAAGCGTGAACTGGTTTAAGTATAGAAACAAATTAACAAAAAGCAGTCACGGCAAGTTAAAATTAACACTTGATTTACACATGATTTAATTAGTATTAACGTGTAAAGTAAAACAACCATAATAATTAATATGTCCAATAACTAATTATACACCAGTGTCCAATTTTTCTATGAGTTGCGACGAGTTTCATGTTCTGAAACAAAATAAATTTAATATGAATATAAAAGGAAAACACAAATTAAGTACCTACCTAGCTGAAGATTCTTTTTTTTTTTCAATTTTCATATTACTGGCCATCCACTATCTTTAAATTGTACGACACATATTCTACGTATTCTAACAAGATTGAAGAAGCGTTTAGTTACTTAAATAGTAGATTGTTACACAAGGGACGTAAGTAAGCTATTACAGAACAAGATCCAATTTGGCGCCAGTGCGAGCGCAGCTCGCATAGGGCGCTAATGGATCGCGTGCACCCGAGATATTTAGTCACACGAGCGAGCGCAGCGAGCGAGGGTGAATATAGTTCGAGGGTGTAATAGCTACTTGCAACCGAGGTAAGCATTCTACTTTATATCATTCTTGCGAGGTAAATAAAACATTGGTAATGCAAAATGAAATTTTAATTAGAATAATTAGCAAATTTAGAGAAAAAATAGAAATTGCACGCCATTTGTTGAATTCTTCGTAAGTTTTCACGTAGCGCTCTTTGGACTTATCCGGCAAAAGGTTTTGCATCATTTGTTCTGCTTCAAGCAAACAAAAATCAGGTTCTCCTCCTTTTTCATCATCTGATGAAGTGCTTGACATTGTTGTAAATAACTTAAATCCTTTTACGAACAAACTTCACAAACTTTCAGATCAAATGAAATGCCGCCATTTCCATTTTTTTTTCGTAAATAGTTTTCCATTTTTTTTACGGCTCTGAGTTCCAAGGAGTTTTGCATAGTTTGAAATGTATGAAAATTAAATGCCGCCATGTTCAGTGTTTTTTTTTTTTTTCAGTAAAAAGTTTTCTTACCATTTTATAAAAAAAGAGATTGTTTACCAAGGAGTTTTGCATAGCTTGAACTGTAATGTGAACATTAAAATTCAAGCATAGTGCGACGTAATGTTGCCTTGAATTGCAAACACCAACTTACAAGGAGACTTTCCACCATAGTAATCCCTAGTTACTGAGCAAGTATGATATAAAAATGTTTATTACTTCCAAGTTTAGGTGTAAAGCCTTCTCCAGATGCGGTATTGTAGGTTCTTGCGCCCGCGTGTGTTTCGTATTATAACGCAATTATTATATAATTTATTCGTATTATACCGCTATTATTATATAAATTCTTCGTATGATACCGCCATTATTATATATAATTTCTTCGTATTATACCGCCATTATTATATAAATTCTTCGTATATTACCGCCTACCACATCTGATCGCGATCACAGACCGCCTGTGTTTGTAGAAGGCTTTCATCATTATAATATGTGGATGTTTTTTGTCACTCACAAAATGTAACAATGTAACAAATAAAACCAACTTGTGAGTGAAGTCAGCAGGAGTTGTTGGCATTTGTACAGGGTTTATGGTCACTTATTATGGCCGCCAAACAGAACAGCTGTTTTGAAAAAATTCAGTCGACAAAACTATAAAATTGTATTGAACTTATTATGTACCTACTTTATAATAATTTTAACTTTTGTATTTTATACTTACCTATACTTACAACGTAACCTAAAATATTTCACCATCTTTATGAAGTCTTTTAGGTTACGTTGTAAGTGTAAATTTTTCTGCACTCATATCATAAATATTTATTAATTTATTGACACTTGTGCTCTGTGTGCAATGGCGTGCACTTCTTAAAGGCAGAAAAGCATAGCATACCCTGCTCTCTGAGAAAAGCACTGATTAGGTACTATTTTTAAGCTATATTATGAGAGAAAAGTAGAAATTTAAAAAATAAGAAATCTACTGCATACTCTGACAACATCGAAACCTGCTCATGCCACAGTGTGTGTCACAATGCCCTACTCACATGATCTCCAAGCTGCTGTCGCTGTTCTTCGTGGCCCGCTCGCCCTCGCTGGAGTTGGAGCCGCCGGACTCGGAGCGCTGGCTGCGGCTGCGGTGCGGCTTCTTCTTGTCCTCGGCCACCTCCGCCGAGCCCGCCTCCTCGGACTGCCGCTGCCACGCCGGTATCGAAGGCGGCTCCGTTCGCGTTTTGAGCGCGGGGAATTGGTTTCTAGATGGAAAATATAGAAGCCATGTAATATCCGTGGTGATCGTGTAATGAACGTGGTAACCGTGTAATAAACGTGGTAACCGTAGAATAACCATGATAACCGTGTAAGGACCTTGGTAAACGTGTAATGACCGTGGTAACCGTGTAATGACCGTGGTAACCGTGTAATAAACGTGGTAACCGTGTAATAAACGTGGTAACCGTGTAATAAACGTGGTAACCGTGTAATAAACGTGGTAACCGTGTAATAAACGTGGTAACCGTGTAATAAACGTGGTAACCGTGTAATAAACGTGGTAACCGTGTAATAAACGTGGTAACCGTGTAATAAACGTGGTAACCGTGTAATAAACGTGGTAACCGTGTAATAAACGTGGTAACCGTGTAATAAACGTGGTAACCGTGTAATAAACGTGGTAACCGTGTAATAAACGTGGTAACCGTGTAATAAACGTGGTAACCGCGTAATAAACGTGGTAACCGTGTAATAAACGTGGTAACCGTGTAATAAACGTGGTAACCGTGTAATAAACGTGGTAACCGCGTAATAAACGTGGTAACCGCGTAATAAACGTGGTAACCGCGTAATAAACGTGGTAACCGTGTAGTAAACGTGGTAACCGTGTAATAAACGTGGTAACCGTGTAATAAACGTGGTAACCGTGTAATAAACGTGGTAACCGTGTAATAAACGTGGTAACCGTGTAATAAACGTGGTAACCGTGTAATAAACGTGGTAACCGTGTAATAAACGTGGTAACCGTGTAATAAACGTGGTAACCGTAGAATAACCATGGTAACCGTGTAATGACCGTGGTAACCGTGTTCTATTACACATTACTTAGAATAGAATAGAATCATAATAGAATAGAAGTTTTTATTCAAATAAACTTTTACAAGTACTTTTGAATCGTCAATTGAATCTACCACTGGTTCGGAATGCCGTTCCAACCGAGAAGAACCAGTAAGAAACTCGGCGGTTGCTTTTTTTAAAAATAACAATATACCGATTTATGTAAGTACATGATTGAAATGCCGTCTCGCGCATTGCTGGAACGAGTTAAATCCATGCTTTTTTATCGTTTATATAATCTTCAATTGTATAATAAGCTTTTTTTATGAGCACACTTTTAACAGAGTTCTTAAACTTGTGTAAAGGCAAGTCTAAGATTGCTTGTGGAATTTTGTTATAGAACACTAGCTGACCCCCGCGACTTCGTTCGCGTGTTTTTCCTTCCTTGACCTTTCCAACGAATGCAAAACCGTGGAAATCGGTTCGTGCGTTCTGGAGTTATAGCGTCAGGAAGGAAAACCTGACTTATTTTTATATACTAGATTACGCTCATTCCCACAAACGACTTTCGGATCTTTACAAGTGCTTACGAATCGACAAATGAATCTACCACTGGTTCGGAATGGTGCTTACAATTCCACACATGTGAAGAAGGGCAGACAAAAGTAGCCCCATTTCCGACGGTGGCACCCGTTCACGAGCCGAGTAATGACCGTGGTAACCGAGTAATGACCGTGGTAACCGTGTAATGACCGTGGTAACCGTGTAAGGACCGTGGTAACGGTGTAATGACCGTGGTAACCGTGTAATGACCGTAGTAACCGTGTAAGGACCGTGGTAACGGTGTAATGACTGTGGTAACCGTGTAATGACCGTGGTAACTGTGTAATGACCGTGGTAACCGTGTAATGACCGTGGTAACCGTGTAATGACTGTGGTAACCATGTAATGACCTTGGTAACCGTGTAATGACCGTGGTAACTGTGTAAAGACCGTGGTAACCGTGTAATGACCGTGGTAACCGTGTAAGGACCGTGGTAACGGTGTAATGACTGTGGTAACCATGTAATGACCTTGGTAACCGTGTAATGACCGTGGTAACTGTGTAATGACCGTGGTAACCATGTAATGACCTTGGTAACTGTGTAATGACCGTGGTAACCGTGTAATGACCGTGGTAACCGTGTAATGACTGTGGTAACCATGTAATGACCTTGGTAACCGTGTAATGAGCGTGGTAACTGTGTAAAGACCGTGGTAACCGTGTAATGACCGTGGTAACCGTGTAAGGACCGTGGTAACGGTGTAATGACTGTGGTAACCATGTAATGACCTTGGTAACCGTGTAATGACCGTGGTAACTGTGTAATGACCGTGGTAACCATGTAATGACCTTGGTAACCGTGTAATGACCGTGGTAACTGTGTAATGACCGTGGTAACTGTGTAATGACCTTGGTAACCGTGTAATGACCGTGGTAACCGTGTAATGACCGTGTAATGACCGTGGTAACCGTGTAATGACCGTGGTAACCGTGTAATGACCGTGGTAACCGTGTAATGACCGTGATAACCGTGTAATGACCGTGGTAACCGTGTAATGACCGTGACAATATACGTGTGAGTCATCACAGGGCCAGGCCGCTCGCACGGGTGTCGCTGCATTCTCTCACCTATTGAGCAGGATTCCTTTGACCGATGCGACGTCGTCCTTCAAGTTGTCTAGCTGTGATTTGAACGCGGTCTGCTTGACGCACGTCTGCATCTCGCCGCGTAGCGACGATATGCTCGCGTTCATCACGTCCAACGACTTCCTGACTTCGTCCATACATTCCACCGAGGTCTTTCGCTTCGGAGGCTCAACAAATAGGAGGTGTCTGATGCAGTTCTGAAAACATGGATTGACATTTGTGACTATGAGAAACTTTTTGTGCGTTGACTATGAGAAATGTTATGTGCGTTGTGAATTTACACATTTTATTGTCTGTGGATTTATGAATACCACGCAATTTGAAGTTGAACACTAGGACGCTTTTAGCTGAAGTGGCATCGAAGTGTAGACTAAAATAGTCTCCTTAATCAAGCAGATCTTTTGATTAAGAAAAAATACTAGTACTAGAAGTAGAAATACTAGTATTTTTTTAAATGCCGTAAATAAAGGAACAAATAGGTCTTGAAAAATATCACATGTAAAAATGACAAACATTAAATAAATTAAAAAATTAAAAAGATGTTGGTGTTGTCCTTCCTGGAAAACTGAACTGCTTTCTCGGTCAATGTTTTTTTTCAACAATGAAAATCTTTAACACACTGGCATACGGCCGGAACTTGCCGGCCGCACTACGGTGCGTCTAGATATGATCGAAAACCCAGCGCTTTAGACATTCTAAACGACGTTAGGGTTTTAGGAGTTAAAAGTTAGGGTTTTGTTTCACCAGTTCATTGTTAGATTGTGTTAAGCGAAGTGCATGTGCGTTTTTACGCGTTTCAGCGAGAAGCGACTTGTTTACTTTTGAGTGTAGGCAAAAATGATATCTAGAAACTTTTATTGCCTTGACGAGGGTATTTAACAATTTTAGCAAATCGCACTCACCTTATAAAACCAATAGCAGCCGTATATAAATCCACCGTACACTACAAGAGGCAGTATCCTCTCTCTGAACCAGGAATTCCTCGAGTGGTGGAACATCATCAGTTCGGAGGTTAAAGACGGCACGTCCAGCATCTCCCCACATTTCTCTATGGCTCTGTGTATCTCCGCGTCGGTCAGGCCTTTGCTGCGAAGGAACCGCTCTTTGCTCTCCATGGTACATCGCTGGACGTTGGGATTTGATAGGAATTTGATAGCTGTCGTCACCTGGAACTGTGCGGTCAGCTTTAAACGGCTTCTAATGAGGTGTACAGCATAATTATAAACGACGGCCTCCCTCGCGCAGCAGTGAGCGCTGTAGTATCATAAATGGGAGGTCCCGGACTCGATTCTTCACAGTGGCAATTTAGGATTTTATGTCTAAACTAGCGGACCCGGCAGACGTCGTCTTGCCCGCTATTAGCGCCACCTACCGGGTCCAATTTTTCTACCTACAAACCTTCCGCTTGAATCACACTATCTATTAAAAAAAACGCATCAAAATCCGTTGCGTAGTTTTAAAGATTTAAGCATACATAGGGACATAGGGACAGAGAAAGCGACTTTGTTTTATGCTATGTAGTGATTGTCTTTGGGTCTAGAGGGAGGCTTCAGCTGTAACTAGTTTACATATCGGCAAAGCGATTTAGCGTTCCGGTACGATGTCGCGTTGAAAGTTAGAAACTGATCAGGGGTATAAGTTCAATAAAACTGCCATACCTCTTCCAAGTTAGCCCGCTTCCACCTTAGACTGCATCATCGATCAGGTAAGATCGCAGTCAAGGGCTAACTTGTAGATGAACAAAAAAAAATTTGGCTGTCTGTAACTTTACATGTTAACCGCAATGCCGCCGCAGAAACAACGCAGCGATACCGCAACGCGCCGTGTGGCATCGCTCTAAGCACTCGCGTACGCGGCTGACCGCGCGGCTAGCCACTTGTATAGAATTTCGTCGCGGTTTAGTGCGCACAAAATGAGCGGTTGCATATAAAAATATAAAAGCGGCTAGCCACGCGGTTAGCCGCACACGCGGTTGACCGCTGATGCGTATGAGGGCTAAAGACCGTTTTACGCCGGAACAGCAGGAACAACTAATGGAAATACTTGCCGTTAAGTGGCCCGTTAAGTGCTTTTACGCATTAGCGGTCAATAGCGTACGCGGCTAACCGCGCGGCTAGCGGCTTTTATATTTTTATATGCAACCGCTCATTTTGTACGCGTGCACTAACCGCGACGAAATTCTATAAAAGCAGCTAGCCGCGCGGTTAGCCGCTAATGCGTATGAGGGCTAAGAGGGCTAAAGTAGGCTAGCCGCACGGTTAGCCGCGCACGCAGTTGACCGCTATGAGCACTAGACTGCGAATATTTCCAGTGTTGCAATTAATAATAAGAGAATTATTGGCCTTAGCGGTTAAAATAGGTGAATCTTTTGGAGAAATCCTTTGGACAGGATAATTAAAATCATGTGCTCTATTGTGGCACAAAAATCGTCGATAAACCTTGTGCCTTTTATATTATCTAAGAAATGTTAAAATAAGTAATCTATTTTAATTACTATCCTCTGTATCCTAGGTTGTGTTTTTCGTTAAGTTTTCATAATTTTATTCAATGTTCATCATATGCTTACTATGGTGTAATCAAATAACATTAAAGTATTAAAGTTCAATGAATATAATTATTAATTATTATAGTGATGCAAAATTGCTGCTATGAATATTTAAGTAGCAGTTTTGGTTCCCTTGACACACTGTGGAATTAAACTGGTATCAAGATATTTATAATGTATACAGTAAGTTATATGATATCTAACTTATTAATGAATATCTTCTAAGGCCCAACATCTATGAGTGGGGCTGAAGTTCAGCATCTTTTAATGATAGCAACTTAAACCAGGGTTCGAAAATATCTGATATCTATACTAATAAATAAAATTGAAGTGTCTGTCTGTAATATCGAAATAACTACCTCATATTAAGCTCATATGGTTATTTGAACGATACTATAACCGAATCACACGTTTTTAAAATTTTTGTCTGTCTGTCTGTCTGTCTGTCTGTCTGTCTGTTTGAACGGGCTAATCTTTGGAACGGCTGAACCGATTTTGACGGGACTTTCACATACAAGTAGAGAATTAACCAGGGAGTAACATAGGCTACTTTTTTAACCGACTTTCAAAAAAGGAGGAGTTGTGTTTTTCTACCTATGTACACCGATATCTCCGAGATTTCTGAACCGATTTACGTAATTTTTTTTTTAATCGATAGAAAAATATTACGACACTGTCCTACAAAAAATTTGGATTCCAACTCCTCAATCCTGATGCTGTAGGGGATCTGATCCCCAAAACTAATGGGATTTAGGCACTGTCGGTTATTTAAATTGATATTGGGGATACTAATTAAAGACTTTATTGTTGAATGACCTCGAGTAGGTACATGTCCAACTCCTCAACCCTGATGCTGTAAGGAATTGCATTCCGAAATCGTAAGGATCCCACGGAATTTTTCCGTTTTGTGGACGGGTTACTACTTAGTACTTACTACAGATAGGCTACTTTTTGTTCTGGAAAATCAAAGTTCCCACGAGATTTTTACAAACGTAAATACACACGGGCGAAGCCGTGGGCATCATCTAGTTTATTATAAATATCAAAATATCGGATATTTACGATATATATCCATTGATATATGTCCTCGAACCCTGACTTAAACACAGCTTTATTTAATTGAATATAGGTTTCAAATTGGTATCCATAGTCAAAATAAAACACAAAGAAGTGCCGCCACTCCGCCAATATAAATAATAGACAGTTAGCCACTTATTCTTAATTGACAATACCAATGTTTTGAAATCGTACAGTTCAAACTTTAAGGCCTAGGCCGCACTTCTTATTCGCGCGAATTTTTTCGCAAAATTCTGTGACATATGGGAATGTATGAAGCTGCACGCACATGCGATTTAAAATTCGCGAGAAAAATATATTATTATAAAATGCGGAATAATTTTCGCAGTGCAGCCCCGCTCTAAAGGGCCTACTAAAGTTTGCACCATACTATCATTTGCTAAAGGCATATGGACTGTTAATCTAAGTTGTCTAGAAAGATAGTAGGGAACCTAATGTTCTCACAGATTATTTTATCAGAGACTGATAAAACCAAATTGTTGTCGTACCAAAACTGCAAAGTGTTTCCTATCTAATATCTATAGCATTGTGTTTGCAAAGTGCATGTACCTACTTCAACTGTGTAATTATATAAACTTGTAAAGTTAAGATGATTATAAAGTTTTAATAATACATAGTTTTATTGAAGCTTGAATTTCTATCACTTAATATAGCAAATTAATTTGTGCCAATTACATTTTTGGCCATTTAATTTTTGCTCTATCTCATTCAGATTATTATTATCAGTTTATATTATTATCATTCCGTTACTATAGTTATCTACATAGGTATATTTTGATATGAAATCAACACAGACAGGATTGATCTTCAATCTGGTTTTAGGACCATTATGCTTTGTCATTATGCGGTTTTATTGTAGTTAATCTATACGACCTTGTTGCTGCCATTGAACTCTGATGATATCCGATAGGTTGTTATGCAGGATTTCAATATGAGATTACATTACGTTTTTGTCATATATGAGAGACTTGTCATGTTTACCCTTTGTTATAACAAAATATGTTAATTATTTAAATAAACACATTGAAAATCTCCTTAAGATGTGACTCCCAACGGCACTTGGAGTGGAGCTGATGCATCTTTACTCTTTTTTTGAAATCCAATATTTAGATGAATTTTTTTTAATTGTATGATAGGCTACGCTTGACGACAATCATGCCTGGAAAGCAATGATGAGGTCTAAGATGGAACACGCTTGCCTAGAAAATGCCTGTTCACTCTTTCCTTGCATGTCCAACTAAACGATCATTGGCAGACCAACAGGCAACCACACTGAGTTGTATGTTTATATCTCTCAAACTTGTGACACTACGGACAAAACATATCTCTAAAGCTTGTAACACTAGGGACAAAATTGTTTGCTTGATTTACTAAAGAATCATTCAGTTATGGAGAGGGCTGTTAGGAATTTCCATGAAGGATAAGATTCAGAATAAAGAGAATCAAGGTCACTGACATAGCCCAAACAATTAGTAAGTTGAAGTGGTACTTGTAGTAAGTTGCCGTTGGAGCCAGAAAGTCCTAGAGTCCTAGGGTCCTAGACAAGGATAAGATTCAATATAAATACATCTGCAAGAGAGATAGGTCACTGACAGCCCAAACCAACACTAAGTTTTTTTTAATCAACTACAAGTTAGCCCTTGACTGCAATCTCACCTGATGGTAAGTGATGATGCAGTCTAAGATGGAAGCGGGCTAACTTGGAAGAGGGATGTATACCCCTGATCAGTTTCTACACGGCATCATACCGGACCGCAAAATTGCTTGGCGGCACGGCTTTGCCGGTAGGGTGGTAACCAGCCACGGCTTAAGCCTCCCACCAGACCAGACCAAAGACAATTTAGAAATTGAAAATCCCAAATTGCCCCTGCCGGGAATCGAACCCAGGACCTCCCACTTATAAGACCACAGCGCTCACCACTGCACCAGGGAGGTCGTCAAAGTTGATGTGGCAATGGGCAGATCATGTTTATAGTAGGATTGATGCCTATTGTACTTAAAGTAGAGTCCTGGGCTGGGTACTATTAAACATAATGTGGGGTGCCCACAAGCAAGATGGACCCACATTGTAAAGAAGGTGGCAGGGAGTGAATGGATGAGGAAGACTAAGAACTGGGTGTGGCTGCGCTCATTGGGAAAGACCTTACATGTCCAGCAGTGGACTTCCACAGGCTAAAATGATGATGATGATGAAGAGCAATGAAAACAATAACATAACAATAAGTAAGTCTTTGAGAAATATAATAACGAAATAGTTCACAACCAGTTATTTAAATCACTGACCTTGACAATGGAAGTAAATGACAGCCTAGCAAAAACCATTGCAATAAACACAATTCACGGCATAGCTCAACTGAATCAATCTTTTTTTGCCTCAGAGATTAAAATTAACATTTTATTTATAAATAAGTAAGTAATGTACATTCATTAAATGAAAATATTATTCAAATAATAAGAGGTGTGCATAGCACCTTCCTTCCTTAAATAAGCCTGTTTTCTAATACTACGTTCTCCTCCTTTGTGGTAATAAGCTCCAATGTTTTTGTTGCCTAATTAATATTCCAACAATGATTTGAATATAATTTAAACCAATGTTGTCGTACATGTATTAGTCGTGTTGTCAGGCAAATTAATTATCAAAAAGTACTGAATGTAGAGTAGAATGATAATGAGAATAATAATTAAGAGATAATCACCAAATTCTCGCGAATATCTGTCCCTGAAGGAGTTAGAATTTCAGATGCCATTTCACAAGTAAATTGTTATTATTGTTCACGGAAGCACTGTCACACTTAGCAAAATTAAACGTATACAAAAATGAGAAACTATGATCAAGAATATGGAAAAAATCCTATAAAAATAATTTTATTCACTTTAGTTCTAAATAATTAGTGAGGACAAAAAGCTCTTCATTTCATTCTTCATTTGACAATGTTGACATTTTTGAAATTTGATTGATCATAGATTTTTTTTCATTTTTATTAATGTTAGTATTATTTGCCTATGGCTCCACTTCACATTGGCTATTTTGTATGTCAATAGTGTGGCACATACCTTGGCCCAGTCAGTAAAGTAAAGATGTCCACACACATTGGAAAGCTCCGCTGTTTATTTTCACTCCAGTAAATTGTGCAATGTCGAGGTGTTATCCACTGCTGCTGTTTACTTATATTTTACTACATTTAAGTACTATATCAACTTACTTGTATGTACAGAGCACAGACACAGAAGTTCTGATTAAATTCTTTTTTTAAAATTTCTACACTAAATTACTACACTACACTTAATTTAAACTTTAAAGACCTACACTATACCCTGATTTCTAATTCTGTGGAATTCTGACAGCTGTCATTGTCATTTACTGAATTATTTACTGAATTATTTGTATGGAGAACAGGGTTAACATCTACGAAGTACGCTTTTACCCCAAACTACTTTAATTTCCTGTCATCATAAAAAGCCAAATAATAATATTAGTCGTTTCGCCCTAAAATAGAAAACACCAAGAGTGGAAACTAGAAAGTGCACACTAACAGCAATAGAAAACAAAAGAAGCACTGTATTGAAAAAATCATTCAAAAATGGAAGTCAAATGACATTCTCACCATGAAGTGTCTGTTAGGCATTTGTCTTAACTACATGCGGCAGTTGATTTTTATTAACCCCCGCGCCGACGCAAAAACGACACGACGGGGTGTTATAAGTTTGACGTGTCTGTGTGTGTGTGTGTGTGTGTCTGTCTGTTCCCTTGTAGCGCTCAAATGGATAGACCGATTTGAATGCGGTTTTTTTTTGTTTGAAAGGATGAAAATCGGTCCAAGATGGCCGCCGCTACAAGATGGCGGATTACATATTTTTTCACAACTCCCTCAATATGGGTATCAAATGAAAGGGCTTGACTAGTAGAATAGCACTATGCAAATCTAAGATGGCCGGTTTTTTTTTCAATTTATACTTGTTTACGTAAGTTTTGATTTTTTTATCTTTTTTGTGGGAATTGTTTTTATCTCTGGTAACATTATGAAACGTCAGAATTCCACGAAAATCGGAATTAGAAATCAGGGTATAAATAGATTTTCTGCCAAACGTGTGGGTTTGTGTGGGTCAACCTGTGGGGTCAACGATCACAAATTCCTATTCTCCATGTTGGTCACACGTATTGGCCACATAATTACTATTGGCAGAGATAGGTCAACGTGTAAAGGAGTCTTGCAAAGTAGAATTTTGAAGTTTAATGGCCTGTTTCACCACCTTCTGATAAGTGTTGGATAGCCTAAACGTAAGTTTTGTCACTTTCTTACTTTCAAGTGACAAAGACAAAAGTTGTAGATAGCTATCTAATACATATCAGAAGGTGGTGAAACAGGCACTTAAACTTTAAACTGTCACTGTCAACTGTCAAGTGAACAACTTCCTTAAAAATAAAAATCTCGAACTGGCCCAATATAAAGCTTTCATACCCACCAGGGGTATGACAGCTGTAGTTCCTTTTTCTGCGTTTTGGCGCTACAATCGTTCGCACACCACAGACGTAAACACAGAAAATAACAGGTCCACAGATTAATGATAGGTTTTCCACTAATTCATGATAAGTATCTAGTTATTTTCTGTGTTTAGCTCTGTGATTTAGGTTTCAGTCATAAGTCTGAGGTCTGTCATTGTCATGAAATTTTCGAAATTTCGGGAAATTTTCATTTTTCATTTCCACCAATTTTCTTTGCTTTTCGTTGTTCTCATCACAGGTTCTCAATTATCATCAGTGAGGTGATTATCATGGTGTTTTTTGTGATATTTCCCGACGACTTGGCTTTGTTAAATGGATTTTGGTGGCGATCATATTGACTTGTACTTTGTTTTGGACTACGGAAACTCTGTTTTACATTTGACTCCGGCTACGTTTTATGGACTACGATTTGCTATATTAGCAGCAGAAAAAAGCGTTGAATTTTGTGTAAGTATTTTGCTGATTTGCTGAGTTGAAATCCAAATTCTCTGCTGTTGTTTGATACAGGACAAACTGTGCTACTTTAGAGATCACGATACGAGTACGATACGATACGAATACGATATACGAATCGATCGTCATGGGACTAAGTGTTGTGTCGGTACTTGCTACTCAACATCTAAGACTTCTAAGTTTGCCGAAGAACGATAGTGTAAGGTGGATGTCCTACCTAGTACCTACCAACTCTCTCCCCATCGAACTGCTATGTGTGTGGATATGTCTGTCGCACTGTAGCTCTTAAACGGGTGAACCGATTTGAATGCGGGTTTTTTATAGTTAGATTTGTCTCGATGAATAGGTACTTGGTAGACACTTCATAGTAATAAAGGTTCTGATGGTTAGAGCAGGACGTTGGGATGTCATGATTCCCACAGGTTGGGGATTATTAAAATTTTGAATTTACAGTTATCTTGCATTTTTATACTGTTAAATACTTGCAATGTTTTTGGATTAGATAAACCCCTATAATAAAAAAATTACAAGTACCATCAACCTACGTACTTTACTCACCTACCTATATTTAATAATTTTCAGATAATTTTCACACTGGAAGCAGCAACATCAGTATGGAGACTACAGCAAGCAGGAAGATGAAGGGATGGAACATGCACAAGTCGGACCTTGTTTTCAATCACAATCTTATCTACTTCATAGGAATGAGAATGTCGCAAGTAGTTAAAATGCAATGCTCGGCATGTATGCGTTATGTTACATGTATTGTATGTATGTATGTTACATTGTATACATAGCCAGAATGCACCCATAGGATTCTGCTTATGTACACATTGTGGCCAATTCTGTTGTACACAATTCTCTAAACTAAACTGAATTGACAGGTTTAAAAATAGTGCTATCCTTTTCCGCAGGTATCACTGTAAAAGAGATAAGAATTTATTTAGTCCTGTCATTTTAGTTTAGTTTATGTTGGATTCATGTGTCTAACAAAAAAACCAATGTAAGAGTCGCATAAAGGCAAGCAGCTATATGGATGCTGATATTTATTCATTTAAAAAATATATAGAGACTATGAAATGTTAAATAATAATAATTTAGTATATTATCCTAATGAAAATTTTCTAATTACATACATACTGTTGTATACAGGGATGCAAGCACTTTTATGTATTACCTTAATGAAAATGGTTATAAGACAAATATTGGTAGCAATTTAAACACTGTTTAAGGTTTTCTTGGTTTGAGATTTTGAAAAAATTGTTTTTAATAATTAATAAATGTGTATTTGAAAAATAAATAATTTAGATTAAGAAATAAAGATTGGAATAAATAAGTTTGAAATAAATTTATCTTGTTTGAATTTAATTATAAGGTCTCTTATTAACACGCCGTGAAAACTCACGTTTTGTATGGATATCCATACAAAACGTGAGTTTTCACGGCGTGTTAACAAGAGACCTTAATAAGAAAACCCTGTTATTTGGTTATCGATAAAACGAGTCCATCACTAGTATCGATACAAAATCATCGACTCAGGCAAGCCCTAGCCGCAAAGCTACAGTGGCGCCAAAACGCATTAAATGGCGTAAATGGAAATAGCCCGAAGAAAAGTCACTGTCGCATCTGTTACGTAGTAACTAATACCTAATCTGTGATTCAATGTAACACGCATGGGTGTGGTAAAAGGTGTTCCCAACGATTGGACGGAAGAGGAGGTATTATTAAACATGAGTGTGCCACTTGGTTGTGGACCAATAATTAAAATCAGGCGTATTAAAAGAAAAGTTGTTGTAAATAATGCAAATCAATTTATTAATACTGGTACTGTAATAATAACTTTTGATGGACAAATACTTCCTACCCGAGTATACATGTGTTACACTGCTTTACCTGTTGAGTTGTATATCTATCCAACTGTACAGTGCTATCAGTGCTGTCGTTTTGGTCATGTAAAAAATCAATGCCGGTCAGTGCCAAAATGTTATAAATGTAGTCAAGGGCACTCTGGTGATACTTGTCAGGTAGAAGAGGAAGATTACCGGTGTTGTCTATGTAAAGGATCGCATCAAGCTATTAATAAAAAATGTTTAGAACATAATAGACAGAGAGCAATCAAAGAAACCATGAGCAAAAGTTGTATTTCATATATGGAAGCAATTAAAATGCATCCACCAGTATCAAACATGTCATATGCCGAAGCTTTGTTTTCAACACCCGTGTCATCCTCTTCATCACAGGATATGCATAGTCCTCAAAAGCCTAATACTTCAAATTCAGTGCAGCATACATATAAAAAAACAGTCTTTGCAAAGCCACGATCACCCTCAAAGCTTAGCAAAGGCTATGACCGCTTTGCCCATTCTGAAATAGTAAGAGATCCGGTTTTACATAAACAAAAGTTTAATTCTAATATCAGTACTGAAAATAATATGAAAATTGCAGACATTATTAAAATATTAATTCAATTATTATCACAATCAAATATAGTTACACCGTCCCACGTTGCCACAGTAATTGAAGCCTTATGTCAAATCTCTAATAATAATGGATCACAGAGCCAGAGTGATTCAGTGGAATTGCCTGAGCCTCAACAGTAGAAAACAAGACTTAATACATTTAATAAATAAACATGATCCTTTTCTCGTCTGTCTCCAAGAGACATGGTTGAGAGGGGATTTTTTGTTCAAAATGCCAGGGTATGTTTGTCTCAGAGAAGACAGACATGATGGGTATGGTGGAGTGGCTATACTCATCAAAAATACTCTGACATTTACACCTATCACTCTCCCTGTACATAGCGATAACTTATCTGTTATTGCAGTTATTGTAAATAGTATATGTTATGTGTCTTTATATTTCTCTCGTCCTAATAATGATATATTTAATGAAATTAATGATATTTTTAATTTTTTACCAAAACCATTTTTATGTTTAGGAGATTTTAACTCCCATCACGAGTTATGGGG
Organism: Melanargia galathea; assembly: GCA_920104075.1. Taxonomy (NCBI): domain Eukaryota; kingdom Metazoa; phylum Arthropoda; class Insecta; order Lepidoptera; family Nymphalidae; genus Melanargia; species Melanargia galathea. The sequence goes on along the minus strand of OV049871.1, from coordinate 3,106,713 downwards.
TTGTGCCACATCAACCTTCTATGGAGAAAAGTTGTTAGATTTAATAAGCTCCCATAACCTGTGCATTCTGAATACTGGGTCTCCAACACGATTGGCACGGATACCTAGTGCTCCAGATTTGTCAATCTGCACTCCTAATCTTGCTCCATCTCTCACTTGGTCACCCGCTGAATCTACTTGTGGTAGTGATCACTACCCGCTGATTATTACTTTCCCTTTTGAAAAACCTCCAAAACATATAAGGCAGCCACGTATAAAACATAAACTAACAGACGATAAGTGGAGTTTGTATAATGCAGCAGTTGAAAAGAAAGTTACTAATTTACCAGAAATTAGTCACTCTAACATATTAGAATGCTCACAAGCATTAGCTACAGCATTAATTGAAGCTGCAAATGAAACTTTTCCAATAAAAAGGTGTGGTAGGGAATTTATCCCATCACCACCATGGTGGGATGTAGAGTGCACTAATGCAGTTAAACAAAGAAAAGAAGCAGAGAAGAAATTTTGCCAAAACATGACTGATGACAATTTTGACCATTACTTACAAATTGCTAATACTACTAAGGAGCTACTTAGGGTAAAGAAGTATGAAGGGTGGCAACGGTTTTGTAAATCCTTAAATCCTAATGTTTCACCATCAATTGTTTGGCAAAATATAAGAAGGTTTAGATCTGCATTTAAAGATTCACAACAGAATAAAATATCTCCACTAATAGCAGAGCAAGTCATGGATCGTTTGGGTCCGCCTTATGTACCTGAATGTCCTATGGCTTTAACGCCTCTAATATTGTCTAATAATAATTATAATAATAATAATATAGATTTGAATTTACCATTTACACTTAAAGAATTGAAAGGCGTACTTTCATCAATTAAAGATTCTGCACCAGGTGAAGACAGTATTCCCTATTCCTTCTTATCGAATCTTGACGACAATAGTCTCAGGTACCACCTTTCTTTGATCAACAACGTTATGATGGCAGGTATCATCCCCCAATCATGGAGGTCTCAAACTTTAATCTTATTACAGAAGCCGAATAAACCGAGTTCAGATCCAACATCGTATAGACCAATAGCATTATCATCGGTATTAGCTAAAACTGCTGAACATCTTATTAAAATCAGGCTGGAATGGTTTTTAGAGCACAATACATTATTATCGAGAAACCAATTTGGATTTAGGAAAGGTAAATGTACTCTTGACAGCTTGAGCATTTTTACCACAGACATAAGATTAAGCTTCTCTAAAAATGAGTCATTGATTGCTGCCTTCCTGGACATAAATGCGGCTTACGATAATGTAAATATTTCAATTTTAAAAAATAAACTGCTAGCCCTGAATGTTCCTAATTTATTAATTAATTTTATTGTAAATATGTTGTATGAAAGATATATAAAGTATTCATTAGATTCAACTGAAAATGAGTTTATATATAGAACTGTGTGGAAGGGTTTGCCACAGGGTTCTGTTTTGAGTCCTATACTATATAACATTTATACATATGATTTGGACATTTCTGTTAACAGACATGTAAATGTTCTTCAATATGCAGATGATTTGCTTTTATATGTTTCTGGGATATCCTTAGATAATATTAGTGAGTTGTTAACCTTAGCGTTAAATGACCTAAAGTGTTGGTTACATAATAATGGTCTAGATTTGTCACCAGCTAAGAGCTCTGTAGTAGTATTTTCTCGGAAGCGAAATCTCCCATCTCTTCATATAAATTACAATGGTATTCCGCTAGCAGTTAAAGAGAAGGCGAAATTTTTAGGCGTAATATTAGATTCTAAACTTACTGGAGTTCCTCATTTTGAATATATTTCATTAAGGTGTGAGCGAAATTTGAATATTTTAAGATGCCTTACAGGAGTATGGTGGGGTGCACATCCTTTTACAATGAGATTGCTTTATAATGCTTTAATAAGAAGTGTTTTAGACTATGGAACATTCTTATTACACCCTGGTAATAAATCTGCAGTTAAAAAGCTGGATATGATCCAGTCGAAGGCCTTGAGGATAGTTACAGGTGCGATGAAATCGACTCCAATAAGTTGTCTTCAGGTAGAATGTTGTGAGCCACCCTTGTGTCTTAGAAGACAGTACCTCTGTGATAAATATTTCTTTCGTATATTACAGTTAAGTTCCCATCCGTTATTTTCAAAAGTACAGCAACTTGCATATCAAGTTGATACTTGTAATTACTGGACTCATAAAGATTCTCCATGTCTTGTAAAAAGTCTTAGAAAATATGAAAGTCTGGAAGCTCCTACCCATCGAAATATTACTCTTCCTTTGTACCAACACAACTACAAAAGTCTTATTGATGTCCCGCAAATTAAATTCGATATAGGATCAAAATTAAAAGATAACCCTAACTCAAAACAGGAATTTATTAACATCATCAATAATAAATGGCCCGACTGGCACTATATGTTCACGGATGCCTCTAAACATGAGGATAAGAGTTGCGTTGGCATTGGTGTCTATCATTCACAATATAAAGGTATACAACAAATTAAACTTCCACCTGAAACTTCCGTTTACACCGGTGAATGTTATGGTATACTCAAAGCTTTAGAATATGTTTTAATTTTAAAAATACCAAAAACAATAATATTTTCTGATTCCTGCAGCGCTTTAGAAGCTATTAGTAGATTTCCATTCAAATCCCATAAGCAGTCCTCAATCGTTTTTGGCATTAGAGATCTTTTATTTAAGTGCTCACAAAAAAATTGTGATGTAGTGTTAGCCTGGATTCCAAGCCATGTGGGCATTTTCGGAAACGAAAGAGCTGACCAATTGGCAAATGAGGCTATACACGTAGGTGATATTGTCCCATACACCAATTATTGTTCTGACCTTGTAAATTTATCCAAAGTATATTTGTATGAAGTGTGGGATGGGGTATGGAATAACGATAGTTCAGTAGGTAAACATTATAGAAAAATTCAGACGTCAATTCCAAGGAAACCATGGTTTAGCCAATTAGTTTTCTCAAAAACTGTCACATCTGTTCTGTGTAGAATGCGCCTGGGTCATGTTTGTACTCCAGCGCAGTTGCACAGGTTGCAAATCGTTCCCGATCCTCACTGTTCCTGTGGGGAGTATGGGGACTTGAACCATGTTTTCTTTGCATGCACTTTGTATGATCGGTCTGCCTTTCTTTCTCATCTTGAATCTTTGCACATCCCATTTCCTACATCTATAAGTTGTTTATTATATACAAATTCTTATAATGTGTATAAAGTTCTATCTTTGTTCCTAGAAAAAAATGATATCAAAATATAGTTTATGTACATATTTAAATAATAATAATTAAAAAAAAAAAAAACTTATCCTTTTCCTTTCCAATAATTCCAAATCCCGAGTTTTTCATAATTTTATGGTTTCCCTAACTTTTAACAATAAACAATTATAAACCTGACATTGGCTAATCTGTGTAAAGCCAGAAGAGAAAAAAAAAAAAAAAAAAAAAAAAAAAAAAACTGTCAAGTGTCACTTTTTAACATCTTTTTAAGGTTATATTTTGTTTGAGGGACAAAGTTTTGTGCACTTTGTGTTGTGTTTATGTTTGTTCTAAAATGATAAAAATTGTAAGACATTAGAAAAATTGTGGTAAAATGGGCGACTTTGTGACTGCCACTGAGGCGGCGTCTCTCGCTGTAACTTTCGATCAGGCTGGACAATCTGAAAAGGCTGTAGAATGTTACAGAACGGCCGCAAGACTTCTCGATAGAGTTTGCAGTCATGTGGCTCAAGAAAGGCAAGCAGACCTGCGAGAAAAGGTTAAGGAGTATCTCGAGAGGGCCACTTTCTTGCAGGAACAAAAAGGTACTTTATCACCAGTACTACTTACTAGCCATTTGGTATAGGTACAACCTAATGATGACTCATAGGTTTTGTCGCCATTCTTCTATTGCTTACTAGGTATTAAAATATGATACCTACGTATATTGTATTTAAATAGGTATATTGTATATACGTCTATGTATATTGTATATCCCTAAGTATAGTAAGTAGTTATATCCCTAGGGAAATCAGATGTTAACATTAAAATGTGTCCATAAGTTACTTTCCTGCCAATAGACTGCAGATCTGAATGATTAAAGGGGGATTCCCCTGATCTCAAGCTAGACTATCTATATCAGTTCTATTTCAATTGGCATGCTCAAATTATTTACGGTACTATTTAACACAGAGTTGCACACTTAAGGAATAAATCGTCTGAGGATATAATGACATCCAATTAATAAATTTTATATACTTAATAATGATTCTGACTGAATTTTACAGAGAGAGCCCAACAAGAGGAGAGTGAGCGAGTGATGCAAAAATGTTACTTCCTGATGCAACAAGCTCTAGATGCTGATGAGGCCAGCTTGAAAGATCTGGCGCTGCAGCTTTACACACAGGCTGTGGAGTTGGCTGTCAGTGTGGTAAGAAATGATAGCCTAGTGGTTAGGATGACCGACTTCTAATCGGAGGTTGTGGGTTCGATCCCGGGCACGCACCTCTTACTTTTCGGAGTTATGTGCGTTTTAAGTATTTAAATATCACTTGCTTTAACGGTGAAGGAAAACATTGTGAGGAAACCTGCATGCCTGAGAGTTCTCCATAATGTTCTCAAAGCTGTGTGAAGTCTGCCAATCCGCTTGGCCAGCTTGGTAGACTATGGCCAAAACCCTTCTCACTCTGAGAGGAGACCCGTGCTCTGTAGTGAGCCGGTATTGGGTTGATCATGATGATGATGATGATGATGTGGTAAGAAATAATATAATGAACAATAAAACAGAATTCAAATTAAATTTATAAAAAAGGCTAACTTTTATAAAAAAAATTACAAAGTTCTAAAAGTTTTAAGTTTGCTGATTAGACAAAGATATGACGCCCGTCATGTAAGTCATTCAGTGACCTTCAAGTGTGCGTAGCGTCATGCGAGTGAGCGGGACACAATACAATTGGAGAGCCAATCAGCCCTTTCGAGGGATTCGCAAGAGCTAATATCAGTGCTTACGAATGATCCCCACACCCTTCCCGTGATCCCCTCACACCCTGAGATACCTCATTTTCGACTTCTTCAAGGTCACCGGTCGACTTATTTTACGGCACTTATAGCAGTATGAAATTTTTGCAAGAATATCCATTTTTGTAAGAAGAGAACATAGAGAAAAAACAACATCCTCTGCAGTTTAACAACTGATTTAGATTATTTATTAAGCCATTGCTTTCTGTTTAAACATTTTATTAAGTAATGCTGAATATTTATCTTTTTACAATTACCCATTTAGATATTGATTGTTGTAGAAAGTTAGCAACCCAGACATAAAAACAAGGATCAATGGTCTAGCGGCACAGGCGTTAGACAGAGCGGAGGAAATAAAGGGCATTAAGAAATTGGGCACATTGTCCATCACTGGACCAAAACAACCTGGTAAATATATTGTTACCATAAATATTTTTTTAATACTGTGAGTTTTTGAACATTGAGTAATATAAAAATAATTTTGATAATCTCTACCACTTTTGACAATCGCCAACGAAAACAAATTATTATTAGATTCATTGATGCCTACAGTGACTGTTGCCATGATATCACATTGCAGTTTGCAAATTATAATAACGTTCCTAACTTCGCCATGTATTGATATAAACTAGACTAGGTGATCTGAGCTCCCATGAATAAAATAAAATAGCCTTTATTTTTCAGCAACCAATGATTACTTAATAATAAAAGTTATGCATAATAAAAGTTATAGTATATCTCTGGTTTCTGTGTGCCTTTTGGTAAAGGCCTTCTCCAACTGTCTCCATTGAACTCTATCAGTTGCTACTCTGGTCCAGAATGGCCCAAAAGTTTGGCGGATTTCGTCCTCCCATCTTGTTAGTTGGCGCCCTCTCTTACGCTTTCCATTTCTGGGATACCAGAGTGTCACCTGCTTACTCCACTTATTTACACTGCTTCGTAGCAGGTGACCAGTCCAGCGCCATTTCAACCTATCAATCCGCGTGAGTATGTTGGTTAATTTGGTTTTTGACCTAATGTCCTCATTCCGAACCTTATCTTTCAATTTTGTTCCCAACATACTCCGCTCCATTGCACGCTCTCATATAACATACATATATTTATCTTTTATTATCTCACAGCTATATCACCAACTAGAGCACAACTGCAAAGAGAACAGAGCGTCCATTTGAAGGTCACAGGCAAACAAGTCTACACAGAGGAGGAGAAAGAAGTGTTACGCACAACGTCCAACATCAACAACAACTGTTTCCTGCCATTCATGGACATAGATTTATCGGAGAAGTTTCAGTATGCGCTGCCGTTTGAGGACAGAGCGAGTGAGCTGAAGCTGTCGTCCAAGCAAGAGAGAGAGTTTGACTGCTGGATCCGTCCCCACGAGGTCTCCAGTGACCCTAAAATGATAGTTGGGGATCATGTTGACTGCTTCAGTATTAAACAGACTGTAAGTATTAACAGCTTATTGTATTTTGAAGTGAATATTCTTTAGAATCAATGTGCATTTGAAAATCAATGAAATGAAAAATCAGCAGGAGAAGTCCATAAGGTGACAGGAGGTCGTTTAAGCTCCCAGGCGCTGCAAGTGCCAGAGAGGGACAAACATAGATATTCACATAGGATTTAGCCTGCGAGAGAATGAGATAGAATACAAGTCAGTTTCCAAGACGTTCCGATTCCGCTCTCCGCGTTCTGTTCCGTTTTTGAATCCAAATTTTATTTCAAAAAGATAAACAAGGTTTTAATGTTTAATAAAATATTTATAGATCGACCAGAATCTCATGAAAAATAGGGAAATTAAATTGTGTAGTAAGCAAACTAGGTTAACTCGGCTGCCCTAGTGATAAACAAAGTAATTACATTCAGAACACCTTACCTGGGATCGTTTCACGAAACGAAAAATCAAGCAACTGCATTTTAAATACAAAAACAAAGTAATCAACATCCAATTACTTTGTTTTGTGTTGTGCTTGTTGTTTACTTGGTTTTGCATTTATATTCCGGGTTAGTGTGTGCAGTTACTTTGTTTGGGCAATTCAAATTTCAGTAAATGGTTCAAGTTATTTGAAATATTAAACTGTGGTAAAAAACTACTCGACATAAAACTTTTGTTAATGCAAAAAAGTCAATTTCACAAAAAATGACAGTTACTTTGTTTATCGCTAGGGCAGCCGTAGTGTTGCTAACCTTGGAATTTAATTTCCCTATTTTTCATGAGATTCTGGTCGATCTGCACGTAATTTTGGAGCATTCGAAAAATTTGTTAGAGCATAAGTTTCACTTCTACCATGTGTGAATTTGTTTAATTTAAGATATTAACAGCTACAAAGAATGTCTATTTGCGAATTCGGTATTGTTGACCCAAGTAAGAACTGGATGGACTGTAAAAATTTTTTTTTCAGATAGTATCAGATTGCTCATTCGTGGCTTCCCTAGCTGTAAGCGCGTTATATGAAAGACGCTTCAACAAAAAGATAATCACCTCCATCATCTACCCCAAGAATAAGAACAAGCAGCCCGTGTATAACCCCTTCGGCAAATACATGGTCAAGTTGCACCTTAACGGAGTCAGGAGAAAGGTATGTACATATTGTATACTAGCGGTCCGCCCCGGCTTCGCCCGTGGTACATAATATATAGCCTATAGCACTCAGGGATTACGTACATATCCAACGGTGAAAGAAGTTTTGAAATCGGTCCAGTAGTCCCTGAGATTAGCGCGTTCAAACAAACCCTTCGACTTTATTATATTAATTTAGACTAGTTTGTTTCCGGCGTGCGTTGCCATGCCGCTATAAAGTATGCTTTAGGAACGCATAGTTAGGGCTGGCACTGAGAATTTCTTGACAGAAAAACCTGATACCTAACAATTTTGGTCCGAACCGTGAATCGAACCCGGGACCACGTGATCTGCAGTAGAATACGCTAACCACTAAACCAACGAGGCAGGCCAAAAAGCAAACAATTATAATAACCACTATTGAAATTACAATAAATTATTATTATTATTTTTATTTTTTTAGATTATAATCGACGATCGACTACCGTACAGCAAACACGGGAGGTTGCTATGTTCATACTCTAGCAATAAGAATGAGTTCTGGGTGTCCATGCTCGAGAAGGCGTATATGAAAGTTATGGGGGGTTACGACTTCCCGGGCTCTAATAGTGTAAGTAGAATATGTTATGTTTCAATATTAATATTAATTTTCTACTCGTAAACTTTTTTAATTATCCATTTGAAATCTACCACTTAAAGAAGTCAGACAGTAAATATATTTTTTGTGATTTTTGTTATACGCGTTCGTACGTTTATGAAAAATATTGTTGATAAATAAAGTGTTCAGCATAAAGCGTAGGCCACATTGGAAGCGAAGCGAAAAGAAACGAGGTTCGTTTCGTTTCACTCATGCAGCTACTGGGTTTTTTCATATCTCGGTTCACACCGCGAACTACATAACTAAACGATGCCAGCGATGCTAACTTGCGAGCTAACGAGTTTAACGACATGAGCGAAACGAAACGAAACGAGGTTCGTTTCGATTCGCTCATGTACCTGCCTCATGTACATCGTACATCGTGGCCTGCGCTTAGGGTATTGTGTCTTTAATAATTTAGAAATAGAAGAAGTAGTTTTGACTCTTTTAACTATTTAGCTCCAAAAATGAAATTTTGTAGGACGTTTTTTTTCTCAGAACATAGATCTCCACGCGCTAACCGGTTGGATCCCCGAGCGCTGCGCGATCCGCGACGGCGAGGCGGACTTCAACGCGGACGCGCTCTACGACACGATCCGCACCAGGCTGGAGAGGGGCGAGCTGCTGGCCACCGTGGCCACGGGCGCGCTGGCGGACGCGGACGCCGAGCGCACGGGGCTCGTGGCCACGCACGCGTACGCCGTGCTCGACGTGCGGCTTGTTAACGTACGGAAGTCTTTATTATAGCTTGTATAGCTATAAAACTTGTAGCTTGGTTAAAAACATGTTAACGCCGCAGGGTATAAAGCTGCTCAAGCTGAAGAACCCCTGGTCGCACCTGCGCTGGCGCGGCAACTACAGCGAGCTGGACACCGCGCACTGGACGCCGAGCCTGCGCGATCAGCTCCACTACGACCCCGACAGCGCCGCGCAGTACGACAACGGCGTGTTCTGGATCGACTACGCGAGCATACTCAAGTTCTTCGACGTCTTCTACCTCAACTGGAACCCGGAGCTGTTCAACTACACGTTCTGCATACACCAGTGAGTGTCACACATGTAATATTATCTGTATATCAGTACGTACACAAGAACCCCTGGTTGCACCTGCGCTGGCGCGGCAACTACAGCGAGCTGGACACCGCGCACTGGACGTCGAGCCTTATTTTTATCTAATTTGTTATTTCATCTAATTTGTTAGGAAATGGGACGCGGGCTTTGGGCCGGCGAAGGACGCGTACAACGTGGGCGAGAACCCGCAGTTCGCGCTGCACGTGCAGGGTAAAGGCGCCGTGTGGCTGCTGCTGACGCGGCACATCACGCTGATCGACGACTTCCGCGACAACCAGGAGTACATCACGCTGCTCGTCTACAAGAACGGACGCAGGGTCTACTACCCGTGTACGTCACTCTCTCTTTTACTCTCACTCTCTTTTTTAAGCGATATTTGCATTGCACTGTGCATTTGAAAAAGCGACAAAAATCCTCTCTTGCGTACCAAGCGTCAATAAGGAGTAATTACCCGTTGACCATCCACCCTGGTTGATATTTATAAAGTTTACTCTGTAGAGTGCCATTATGCCCGCTATACTGACAGCATATTATGTCTCCTATCAGCTATACTGACAGCATATTATGTCTTCGGTCAGCCAGACGACCCGCCGCCCTTCATCGATGGCTTGCGTATAAACAGCCCGTGAAGCTGATAGTGAGCGACAACATCTGCGACAGATACACGCTCGTCATGTCGCATTTCGTGAAGAACCGTACCATATTATACTACGCACTGCGCACTTGTGTAAAAAGTCGTTCAACAAAAGATGTTCAGCAATGATTGTGTACTGTAATTACCCATTGACCAACCACCTGATTGATATTTATAAATATACTCTGTACAGTGGCATTTTTTCAGCTATACTGACAACATATGTCCCCTGACAGCTATACTGACATCATTTTGTCTTCTGTCAGCTATACTGACAGTATATCATGTCTCTTGTCAGCTGTACTGACAGCATATTATGTCTTCTGTCGGCCAGACGACCCGCCGCCCTTCATCGACGGCGTGCGCATAAATATCCTGCACTACCTGTGCAAGCTAATAGTGAGCAACAACAGCTGCGACAGGTACACGCTCGTCGTGTCGCAGTACGAGAAGAGCCACACCATATACTACATGCTGCGTACTTGTGTAAAAACCAAAAAGTCATTTAACAAAAGTTGTGCAGCAATGATTGTGTACTGTAATTACCCGTTGACCAACCACCCTGATTGATATTTATAAATTTACTCTGTACAGTGCCATTTTGTCAGCTACATGAACCTATAGAAGTGGACTTGGCATAATGTCCTATAGAAAATAGTGGATCGGAAAATAGCTTAAGCTTATCAAAATTTTCATAAGTGTGTAAGAGACAACACTACATTTTTAAACATAACAATAAAACAGATCGTGGCAGAAATTTTATTGCACTTCTTTTAAGATGGCCTCCCTAAAATGTATACATGAACACTCACACACGCACAACTTGAGACATCACAATGAACACGCGCCATTTTAGATGTAGGATTGTGCGTGTGTGAGTGTATTTTTGGCACGTTTTTAAGGTAGGTATGCCTACTCTACTTATTATTATTATCTCTATGGTCAGCTATACTGACAGCATATTATGTCTCCTGTCAGCTATACTGACAGCATATTATGCCTCCTGTCAGCTATACTGACAGTATATTATGTCTCCTGTCAGCTATACTGACAGTATATCATGTCTCCTGTCAGCTGTACTGACAGCATATTATGTCTCCTGTCAACTATATTGACAGCATATTATGTCTTCTGTCAGCTATACTGACATCATATTATGTCTCCTGTCAGCAATACTGACAGCATATTATATCTTCTGACGTCCAGACGACCCGCCGCCCTTCATCGACGGCGTCCGTATAAACAGCCCGCACTACCTGTGCAAGCTGATAGTGAGCGACAACAGCTGCGACAAGTACACGCTCGTCGTGTCGCAGTACGAGAAGAGCCGCACCATATACTACACGCTGCGCGCGTACGCCACGTGCCCGTTCTCGATGGGCAAGATTGAACCTTATCCCCATATTAAAACGGTGAGTTATTGCATTTTTTGTAGTAAAATAAAATTAAATATTTAAAAAAAGGACTTTGTTAAGACAATCACGCAGTACGCACCCCGATTTTACTAGCATATTCAATCCAAGAGTTCCAAGTTCTACTCTTCGTCATGAGAAGAGTTCTTCTTCAATAGGTGATTATAGTGATATTAAGCTTAATATCACTACAATCACCTATTGTTACCGAAACCTGTAAATTAATAGGCCGATCGCAAACTTGAAAATGAAAAATCAGTGTTCACGTTCGATCGATCATGTTCGTGTTTCGGCTGAAACACATCATACGAACGAAGCAAGCTAACAGAAACCTTTAAAAACTTTATTTCTGGTTTCTAGACTTTTCGACCATACTAAAATTTTATGAATAGGACAAAAGTAGACAGATAAGGCACGTGGGACATGACCCGACAAGACGAAATTTAAACATGACATAGATATAGAATAGACCACGACAGCAATTCAAAACAGCCCCCTTATTGTGTAACTTTTGACGATGAAATGGCCTAAGGCCATTAAAGTAAAATATTCCTTGAATGTATTGATTTATAGTCACAAATTCAGTACAACTGCTTTTAACATGGAGCGTTATGGATCGTATCGTACATACCTAAACGTATAAGAATGGATACACGAAATTGAGCTCTATTTCAATGAAATTATGGTTTATTTTACTTTGATGCCTAAGGCCATCAAATGAATACCATTTCATCGTCAAAAGTTACACAATCAGGGGGCAGATATACGGTTTGTAATGGTAAAGATATAAATCGACGGCCTCTTGGCTATAATATATTATTGCATGTTCAATAGATAAAAGGCGAATGGTCGGGCAAGACGGCGGGCGGTTGCGAGAACCACCGTCTCACTTACCCCAACAACCCGAAGTACATCGTGACGGTGCCCGATTCGCGCACCCCGTGCAACCTGGTCGTGCAACTCAAGGGGCCCAAGCAGTACCAGATGGGCGTGGACGTGAGGGTCGAGGCTTTGGACGACCCCAGTGTCACCGCGCCGTTTCTCAAAGAGTCCTCCGGAGCTTATAGGTAAGAGATTTTTTTTGTCAAACTATTTTTTTGTGCGTAACCTGACGAAGCTGTGATAGCCTAGTGATTAGGACGACCGACTTCTAATCGGAGGTCGTGGGTTCGATCCCGGGCACGCACCTCTAACTTTTCGGAGTTATGTGCGTTTTAAGTATTTAAATATCACACGGTGAAGGAAACCTGCACGCCTGAGAGTTCTCCATAACGTTCCCAAAGGTGTGTGAAGTCTGCCAATCCGCTTGGCCAGCGTGGTAGACTATGGCCAAGACCCTTCACACTCTGAGAAGAGACCCGTGCTCTGTAGTGAGCCGGTAATGGGTTGATCATGATCATGATGATGAACCTGACTAAAAATATGAAAAAAAAAAATGCTCCAGTGGCGTCACATTTCTTCCTTCAAGCACTAAGTATCATACATTGGAATCCAATGAAATTAATAGCGTTATATGTTCGTTCTATGACGTTTTAAAGTCAGTGTTGCCAGTTGAAAAAATTAGTTCTTTTGGTTTCTGCAAGATGACGTGGCGTGAGACCTCTTGTTAACACGCCGTGAAAATTCACGTGTTTGTATGGATAACGCCGTCTACGGCGCCGGCCATAATTGATCAGGCTTTAAAGAATTTTAATTTAACACAAAAAACAATATTTAATTTTCCCACTATACCGATTATTATCTATTTCGATGACCTTGAATCTGGGGGGTTATTCTGTAACTTAGTTAGCAACTGAAAATAATTGCCAACAAATTAGTTCGATATACATTGCTGCTTTACTGTGTGAAATTATGAAAACACTTTATAATTTCTCACAGTAAAGCAGCAATGTATGTATATCAAATTTATTAGTTGGCAACTATTTTCAGTTGCTAACTAAGTTACAGAATAACCCAGCTGGACGACCTAGAGAGACCTATTCGACCTAGATAGAGGAAACATTCTTTGAACACTCTAGAGGTGCGCTAAGGAGGGTGTTTTTCAAAAATTGATCTCTAAAGGGGCAAAAAGAGGGTAGTTTGTATGAAGAAATATATTTTTCAAAACTTAAGTCCATGTGACGAAGTCGTGGCCACCAGCCAGTAGCGTTTTATCTGAGAAGGGTATCACCATATATGGTGTTCTCAGTTGAAACGCTTTAAGGCCTATTCACACACATCAGTGAAATCACAGTTCCGGCACATCACCGCCACCGTGATGATAATAATAATAATAATTAATGTTTCATACGTTCTCCATGAACGCGTCCAATGTCTATGAAAATAGAGAATGTATGAAATAATAATTAATTATTATTATCACGGTGGCGGTAATGTGGCCAGAACTGTGACTATACTGATGTGGGTGAATTAGCTTTTAAACCTTGATTTGTCTTCTAGGTCCGGTTTCGTAGTGCTAGAACTACGGAGCCTGCCCGCGGGGCGGTACATCTTGACTCCGTCGACGTTCTATCCGGATCAGGAGGGACCCTTCTTCCTGGAGCTCAGATCAACTTGCGAGATCACGTGCGAGGCTCGCTCCTAGACGCGGCCCGGCAGGAGAAAGGTAGATACTTGTCATTTGAGAAATTCTCATCAGTAAAGCCTATTCACATATATCCGTGAAGTCACAGTTCCGGCACAGTGGCGCCGCCGTGATAATTATATTTGAGTCGCCGTGATAGTTATATTTGAGCCGCCGTGATAATTATATTTGAGTCGCCGTGATAGTTATATTTGTGCCGCCGTGATAGTTATATTTGAGCCGCCGTGATAGTTATATTTGAGCCGCCGTGATAGTTATATTTGAGCCGCCGCGATAATTATATTTGAGCCGCCGTGATAATTATATTTTAGGCGCCGTGATACTTATATTTGAGCCGCCGTGATAATTATATTTGAGCCGCCGTGATAATTATATTTGAGCCGCCGTGATAATTATATTTTAGGCGCCGTGATAATTATATTTTAGGCGCCGTGATACTTATATTTGAGCCGCCGTGATAGTTATATTTGAGCCGCCATGATAATTATATTTGAGCCGCCGTGATAAATATATTTGAGCCGCCGTGATTATTATAATAGCGCAACGGTCGTCGAGCGTGGATCGAAAAGCCGAAAGGTTGACGGTTTGAAATTTGACGGTACACTATTGTCGTACCCACTGCTAACACAAGCTGGACGCTTATTTGGAGGGGAAAGGGGAATATTAGTAATGTTCATCATGGCTAATATTCTTTTAAAGAAATATACTGTTTCATACATTATCTATGAAATCACTGTGATGTCACTGACACGGACGAGTGTGGATGCTTTCACAGAGAATTCATCACGGTGGCGGAACCGGAACTGTGACTTCGCTGATATGTGTGAATAGGCCTTAATGGTCACAGAATTTCAAATAACCTCTATAGAAACGGTAAGCGCAACTAACTGAAGGCAATACGCAATTCTTTGTATGTATTTTTAGTGCCTTAGCTTACATCGAAATTAAAGTTTGTTAATTGATGAGAGTAAATTTTGCTTTATTTTTTTTATAGTAAAACAGCTTAAGTATATTTTTTCATCCTACGTAATAATTACAAAGAAATTACTGTACTTTTTTATACGAGACGAAAATTCTTCGTACTATGTTCAATGTGCTCTTGTACTATAACATCAAAATCTGCAATAAAAAGATTAAAGCTGGTGATATTTATATTTGTTATTGTAAGATAAATCAAAGACATATTATTAGGCATTATGGATTAATTATTATGCATTTATAATATTTTTTTGTAACTTTTAAGCATAATGATATTTTTTGTTCAAAAAGAAATTTATTATTTTATCGAATTCATTGAGATATGACACAAAATCAAATCCACTATTACATCAGACTATTTGACATTATATAATTTTTGTTTGTGTATAATATTACTACATAATAACAAGCTTAGGTTTAGGTTTCATTCGTATAGTCTAAACTTACCTATACTCTGATTTTTAATTCCGTGGAATTCTGACGTTCCGTAATGTTACCAGTGATAAAACAATTCTCACAAAAAGATAAAAAATTCAAAACTTATGTAAATAAAAATCAACTGCCTCATGTAGATATGACAAATGCCTGTCAGACACTTCATGCTGATAATGTCAGACTTCCAATTTTGAATAAATTTTTCAATGTGCTTCTTTTGTTTTCTATTGCTGTTAGTGTGCACTTTCTAGTTTCCACTCTTAGCGATTTCTATTTTAGGGCGAAACGACTAATATTATTACGCGGCGGCTTTTTATGTTGACAGGGAATTAAAGTAGTCTGGGGTAAAATCGTACGTTAACGCTGTTTTCCATACAAATAACTCATATCACTCTGTAAATGACAATGACAGCTGTCAGAATTCCACCGAATTAAAGTATAATAGTGTAACTATTACACTTTAACACCAATACCAAACCAAAACGTCTGGAGTCGTGTTTGGCGAAATGTAATTATGTCGAAGCACAAATTGTTGATGTAGAAAAATATTTGAGTTTTCAAAATATTTAGGCCACATGCAGCTTTAAACAAAAGACGCAAATTATCGGTGTGGACGCTGCTTTACACACGTTTTTTATAAGGAGCAATGTTTTTTTAAAGGCAGTAATATATTTCTGTCAGAATAAAGTAATTTTAAAAGATCTGTTTGATGTATTTTGTTGGAAAATATTTTAAAGTTATTTATCGAATTTAGTTAACAATTGTTGTAGGTAGTATTTACATAAGATATAGCTTTTTGCTTTTCTAGTGATTAGTTTAAAAAAATATATATTTTACCAACACAAATGTTACACATAATCAACGCAAGATTGCTTGTTATTTTAGCCAAGATATTATTATTGTAATCACAGAGATCCTAATAATATAAGGCATTAGAACTGCTGTGTACCACTTCAAACTATGCAGAACGCATGTCGCAACCTTACTACATACGCAAACATAGTTCCACGCAATCACGCAAACACATTTACGCTCAATGCTGTGCAGAGAGAATTAAGCCGTAGGATTAGCGCGTTAAGGTTTCAAATGCGTCGCATCGTTCGCTTACTTCACACATCGTTGTATCTGTTCGCTTAACTCACACATAGTTGCGCTGGCGTCGTCTGCGTCCTCAGCACGGCGACAAGGTCACGTGTACACCACAGTTCTAGTGCCTTATATTATTAAGATTTCTGTCATTCTAATGTTTTAGAATAGAATAGAAAAGTTTTTTATCAAATAAACTTTTACAAGTACTTTTGTAAAAATGCCGTTCCAACCGAGAAGAACCAGCAAGAAACTCGGTGGATGCTCTTTTTAAAATAAGACAATTTTATGTAACTATATTATTGAACTGCCGTTTCGCGCATTGCTGAACGAGTTAAATCCATGCTTTTTTATCATTTATATTATAATGCCGAACGGATGAACCGATTTTTATGATATTTTGTTTTTGTTTGGAAGGTGAATTAGTCGGGAGTGTTCTTAGCTATGTTTGATGGAAATCGATTCAGCCGTTTCAAAGTTACCAGCTCTTTTGTTAGTCGGGGGTTATTAAAATTTTGAAATTTTGCTTGTGTTTATTCATTTTGACGAAATTTTTCTCCTGTTTGATCTGTATTGTCTAGCTTCTTGTCTCTCGCACTGTGATACTGTATAGTGTAATATAATATTTATGTAAAGATTAAATTGTTCACTATGATATTTAAATTGTTTGTCCGAGAATTTTATAGAGCGTTAAATATTATCAATAAATAATTTTGATACTTTTTCTTTGGTATTTTTTATTTCCACTATACCTGTGTTTGTTCATAAAACTCACTAAACTTATAGCATATACGCAAAAAACCGGCCAAGTGCGTGGCGCGGGCGGGCTACGCGCAGTGTAGGGTTCCGTAGTCACAATCCTCGAAAAACAGATATAACTCCTTAACCTGTGAACCCTACTTAGCCATGATAGTTATCCTTTAAAATTGATTATATATACTACTGCTGCGAATTTTTTCAAAGTTCCTATATACTGCCATTTGGCTGATAGAGGGGGGGGGGGACACTTGACTCTAATAAAAATTAGCACTTTAAAACATCATATTTTGCAAACGGATCTAGAAATCGGATCGGATCGAGAAAAAAAATATTCATCCCCACTTTACATGTAGGGGAGCTACCCTAAAAAAAATATTTATCGAAATTTTATTTCACCACTTTGTCGGCGTGATTAATATTTATACCCATGCCAAATTACAGATTTCTAGCACTAATAGTCTCTGAGATTAACCGAGGACGGACGGACAGACAGACAGACGGACGGACATGGCGAAACTATAAGGGTTCCTTGTTTACTACGGAACCCTAAAAATGACTACTCCAGTTACTTATAGTAACTAGATGGCGTCACACGCACCAAATACGAATCTTACATAGCGAAGAGACGACTAATTGTAAGTTTTTTGTCTATGAAAATTCTCGATTGGAGGTAGCTACTCGAGTGCGCAGGTGTTAAACATTTCGATTCGCTCGGGTGGGAAATCGTTCCACTAAAGTAGGACTATTTAGCCATTTCATTATACGAGTATTTACTAAGCTGCATACAAAAAATCTGCTGGTTATTAAAATAATTTTTATAACCTCATTATTTGGAAATATTCGGAGTGTAAGGACGCTGTAGAATATTACTTAAGTCACGGCAAATAAGTCGAGCGGTGACCTTCAATGCGCAGAAGTCGAAAATGAGGTATCTCGGGGTGTGAGGAGGTCGCGGGGAGGGCGTGGGGATCGTTCGTAAGCACTGATTAGCTCTCGCGGATCCCTCGTAAGCGCTGATTGGCTCTCCAATCGTATTGTGTCCCGCTCACTCGTACGACGCTGCGCGCACTTGAAGGTCACCGCTCGACTTACGTGCCGGGGGTTATAATCTAAATTATGCTATTGCGACGCGTCTTGCGGTTATGTTTAAGAGGAATATTTGTTTGGCGTTAACTATACGTACACCTAGGTATTATTATGGTGTTACATAAAGGCTTATAAACTAGTTTGAAATTCTGATGATGTAACCACCCTAAACAAACTCAATTTTACTGAGCCGAGTTTGTATTACCAATGGTCCTCAAATTTGCACGGCAAATTGGATAAATTGTATCGCTCGACATCAATATTATTCAATGTTAAACAAGTGTCTCTATGTACTTACCGATCTGTTATCTGTTATACCTAGGTATTGTACTATTAGGTATTATACTATTAGATTGCTCTAAAAGCCAAGAGTTCAAATCATTTACAAATCAGAGATATTGTGAAATGGTGATAATAAAAAAAAAAAATAACCCGGCTGAGTTTGTTGTGGGCTCTTCTCAGATCAGGGCGCGTTTGGAACCCTCGTAGTTTCAGTTTTAAGTTTCCGTAGTAATTATCACCATTACATCACTTTCATGTAGGTAGGTACTTTATAATATATTGACGTTCAAAAAGTGTACAGTGTACCTACTTTTAATAAATGAAATTTGAATTTGTATTTAGTTGTTAGGTATTATACTGTGAGTTATACTATTACTAGCTGATGTTCGCGACTTCGCTCGCGTGGATTCATACAAACATTCATCCCCCATTTAACCCACTTGAGGGTGATTATTCAAAAATATGTTTTTAAAATAAAATTTGGTTTCAAAAACGGAACGCAGACGGGGAGCGGAAGTGGAGTGTAATGGAAACCGACTTGTACCTATTTGTATCTCATTCTCTCGCAGGCTAAATCCTATTTGAATATGTATGTTTGTCCCTTCTCTGGCACTTGTGCAGCGCCTGGGAATTCAAACGACCTGCTGTCACCTTATGGACTCTTGGTACGCAAGAGAGGATTTTGGTGTCGCTTTTTCGTTTCATCGGATTTCAAATGCACAACGATGCTAAATACGTTTTCACTTCAATATCTTAAGTTTCACTTCTTTGCACACGCACACAATATTTATGTTAGATAGGTAAGTATCTAAAAAGATATAATTATTTAATTTTTTGCGTACTTAGGTAGTTAGGTAAGGTAGGTACCTACATTTCGTTTGCCTCGTTCATTGATTCAATGAATATTTGATTTTGAGAATTGAAAAGCAAGCGGGAAAATGGCGTCCATTAGTAGAGTAGGTAGAAGCTTTGTACATTTTAATGTGTACTGGCTTATTGTTGTTTCGAACAGTCTCGCTTGGCTTATTGACTTTTGAATAATGCGCAAAGTTACATGTTTCCCTAACATCCCACTCCGCTTTGACTAAGTAGGGTGGATGCCGGCACCGCCCCATAAGTCGGCACTTCGTTATATTTCCGTCGATATTATCTTTTTGGTGCCATTTAGCCGCAATGGGTATTTTTTTCATTTAATATTGCTCCAATGGGAAAATAGTTCTAAAATAAGGATGCACTTTGTTGCACCCCTTTCCCTCAATTTACGAGCGCGAGTGCGGAAATTGCTGAATTTCTTAAGGTGCGTCCAGACTTGAACATTTCACCGAACCGAACAGCGAACATTTCGGCGAACTTGTTACGCTCAATGTGGACGGCGCGCTTGGAGCGCTTGAGATGAGTTACTGCGTAACAGTTCGGCGAAAGTTTCGCCGAACTGTTACGCAGTAACCCATCTCAAGCGCTCCAAGCGCGCCGTCCACATTGAGCGTAACAAGTTCGCCGAAATGTTCGCTGTTCGGTTCGGTGAAATGTTCAAGTCTGGACGCACCTTTATAAAATTGCTACTTTCCGAGCGTCGTTTGGTAAGAAAGCCGGAGAAAGGGACAAAGGTGCCGAGCTTAGGCAAACCAGTACTTTTTTTTTAAATAATTTAAAAAAAATACTTCTTTATGCAAAAAGCAGGTATTAAAAATTGATTCAAAAAGTCAAAAGGATGACGTATTAGAATAAAAAAAACATTGTACTGAAATTGCTTCGTTTGACACGTCTACGAATTTTTAAACATGACACGACGATTAAAGTGCCGACTTATAGAACATTCACCCTACTTAGGTGTAATTATTAATTACTGAATTTCAGCTATAGTACCGATATTATATTCATTTAAAGCGCGCGGTGATATCCTAGTGGTTAGCTACCTAATACTAGAGTTGTAACCCCGGTGTACCCACCTCTAACTTTTCGTAGTTATGTGCGTTGTAAGCAATTAAATCACACTACATTTTAAAGGCGAAAGTTTGTGTGTGTGTGTGTGTGTGTGTGTGTATGTTTCTATAACGCCGCAACTACTGAACCGATTTGGCTGAAAATTTGATTGGAGATAGATTATGCCCTGACTTAACATAGGCTACTTTTTATCCCGGAAAAGTATTCCTGTGGGACTAAAATAGACTTAGACTTCCAAAAACGCGATAGATGGCGCCGACTGTTCTTAGGTAAATCACGCTCTCATAACAATATTGCAATAGTTTGCTGTGTTACATGCATTAGCAACACATAGGCTACTTTTTATCCTGGAAAAATGCACAGTTCCCATGGGATTTTGAAAAACCCGAAATCTATAGCTACAGCTATAGATAGATTAATATAGCGACCTTCCTTGAAAGTAGGTATAAAGGTTGGACAAGGGAGCGGGGACGGAAACCGGAAATCCACGATTCCCTCGGGATTTGTTTCAAACCGAAATTCACGCGGGCGAAGCCGCGGGCAGATGCTAGTATATTATGTAGGTAAGCAACTTGCTTCAACGGTGAAGAAAAACATCGTGAGGAAACCTGTACGCTTGAGAGTTTTCCATAATGTTCTCAAAAAGGCGTATGAAGTCTACCAATCCGCATTAGACCAGCGCGATGGTCTACGGCCTAAACCCTTCTCATTCTGAGAGAAAACCCGTTCCCTGTCGGTAATGAGTTGATAATGATGACCCAATCTTAAAACTTCTTAATGTAGACTATCCAAGTAGGTACATGTATGCGCAATACATGTGTACTCTATAATTTCCTCACTCATATTCCAATGGGATAACAATTCGACACGACCTGAAAGAAATCAGCGGCGTAGGACCGACGGCTCTACGAGTACTTACGTGCTCTCTGAGGCAAGTTACTTACTCTACATTCTACACACTCGTACTCGCGTCGCACAGCCTCTTGTCGCCGAGAGAGTAGATTTACACGCACAGTCAAGAGCGTTGCAATGGGCTGGGGAACAAGTTGATATTTTGGAGAATGGGAAAATTATGAATTACAGTCGAGAGGGTATGAAGTTGTAGCAAGTGTTACTTTTTGACTTGACATGACTGAAAACTTGTTTTCGATTTGACATTGAAATTAATTATAACTCAAGTGAGTGAATTAGACTTTGGTTACATTTGGTCAGCTGCCCATAAAGCGCGAACATGCGCGAGTTCGCTCTCACAAGAAGCTCAGAGACGAATATATTTTGTTTGGCGAGACCTATACATATATATTGCACATGAAGCTTCAGGAACGTTTTCTCCAAATTCCCAACAAAGCTTGCCAAATTGCGAGTAAATTGTACTCGCGTCTAACACACAATCAGGGACTGGTATGCGGCGAGCCGGGCGTTCGAACCGTATTGCGTACAGACTATGTCGTGGTTTAGTTTCTGTACCGATAGCGGAAACTGAAACACGTCGCGTGCTTCGAACGACTTGGACTGGCGTTCTATTGGCGTCGTCACTCGATAGACGACATAGTTCTCTTGTAGGGACGTCCACACGTTGCGGACTTGCACCGCGTGTATCCAACGGCTACCTGCGACTCGCTTGATGTCATCTGTCCACTAATGAGGGGTAATTATGTCACTCCTGCACTTTCCGATGCGAGGTCGATCCAGCACCTATAGATTTCAACGCTTACCTTTGGAGAGTGTGCTCCACCACCCACCATCACTACAGCCTTTGAACGTCCCACTGCTGGGCACAGGCCTCCTCTCTCGGACGAGAGAGGGATTTAGAGCTTAGACTCGCCAATGCACCTTGGCGAGCTTTGACCACTAGGTATATCCTGTCTGAGAAAAGGTCCTGTTACTTTTTATACTTATTTTACTAAATTGCACTCAATTAAGTTGGTTTTTGAACTGTAAATTTGTTAAACAGTGTTAACAGCGCGAAGGTTGAATAATAAATCACTTCAAAATGCACTGCCGGTAATAGACCGTGAATAGTTTTCACATTATGCACTGCAATGTTATATCACGTAACAATATTGCAATTTCCGAGTCACACTTTTGGAATGAAATTGCAATAAGTAGTTATTTCATTTGAAACTTTGAACTAGGTAGGTATTCTCTTGACAAATGGCAGCAAATAAAACGAGTCAGAGTTTAAAAAAAATTAAATGAAACTTCTTTATGAAATGAAAAAGTGACACCATTTAAGCCTGCGAAGTCAAAGCGAAAGTTAAAGTTAGTGTTAGAGTTAGAGTTAAGGTTAAGGTTAAGGTTACTTTTCTGAAGTTTCACTTCTGCCGTGTGTGAATTACATACACACACACTTTTTTTTCAATAAGTTTATGAATGTTTGCAACACATTTAAACGCGGTTGCTCTTTTCTCCATACAAACGTTCTCGCGTGTTTTGTCCCTGGTTTATGATCCTAAAGCAATGATTTTTTACAATAAAATAAATATCAACCTCTTCTATGTCCCTATGTTTTCCTTTTTGAAGATAAGTACATTATTTTTATAAGCACTAGAACCGTTACAAAATGCTCAAAATTGCCTATTTTAGATCGCTTTCAACAGAGGCGTAATGTACAAATTTGACAATTAATAATGAAAAAAGCAAAACAGGGACATAGTATATAATATCCTTTATATTCAGTTTACGAAATATCTTTTTTTTTCCAATATTGGAGGAGGAAACACTAGAGAGCCAAACCTCGAATTATGACTTTTTACTTACGGCTATTGAGTCGGATTTGCAGTTGTCCTTATTGCACGAATTTAAGGCGCGGGACGGTCGAACGCGACAACCATAGTATTTTTCAAATACCTAATTTTCAAAAGTCTCTTCGACCACATTTCCTCTTAAGTACAATAGGCAAAATACAATCTGGACAATTATTCTACCGTTTCATATAAGTATATTCAATACTTCAATGAATAAAGGAATCGAATGATGTTGAATCTATCGTAGGTACTATTCACGCTCTTACGATTTGATAATTAAGTACCTACTTAAATAAGTAGGTACATATGTCAAAGTTTGGCTGCTTGAATTGCTGACAATATTTAGGTAAATGGTTGCGGTAAATCGGTAAATCCCACAATTCCAATGCTACGAACAGTTTTCATTTGCCATTTAATTGAACATTACTCTTCACGTGCGATCCAATTTTGCTCCAATCGGAAAATTTTAATTGATTGGCTCATTCATCATTTAAATAAAATCTATCTCCGTTAGAGAATAGTAATGCAGGAGATAGATAAGTAAAGGTCGGGCAAAGTTTATTCAATTTTATCTCAGTGCGGGTATTTTTAAAAACCACTATGTATTTAAGCTGTGATAAAAAGCTGTGATAGTCTAATGGTTAGGACGACCGACTTCTAATCGGAGGTCGTGGGTTCGATCCCAGGCACGCACCTCTAACTTTTCGGAGTAATGTGCGTTTTAAGTATTTAAATATCACTTGCTTTAACGGTGAAGAAAAACATCGTGAGGAAACCTGCATGCCTGAGAGTTCTCCATAACGTTCTCAAAGGTGTGTGAAGTCTGCCAATCCGCTTGGCCAGCGTGGTAGACTATGGCCAAAACCCTTCTCACTCTGAGAGGAGACCCGTGCTCTGTAGTGAGCCGGTAATGGGTTGATCATGATCAAGATGATGATGTATTTAAATAAAAGGGGTATTTTCTGGAAAAAAAAACAAATTAATGTAAATTATTAGTATTAGGATGCAGATAGGATTTAGGTAGGCACTCTAATCCTTTCTGCATCCTAATAGTTTTATTAACCCCATTATCATTCTTTTAACTGATGATGATAACTGCCTCGTTGGTTTAGTGGTTAGCATATTCGGCTGCAGATCACGAGGTGCCGGGTTCGATTCCCGGGTCGGGCAAATAATTGTTAGGTATTGGGTTTTTCTGTCAAGAAATTCACTGTACCAGCCCCGAGTTGGTAATTGGCGATGTCTCACCGCTGTGCCTCGGAGAGCACGTTAAGCAGTCGGCCCCGGTTATTATCACTATCATGTGACAATAATCGTTAAAGCTCGCCAGCCAGCATTGGAGCAGCGTGGCGGGTCTAAACTTTAAATCCTTCTCTCCTATGAGAGAGGAGGCCTGTGCCCAGCCGTGGGACGTTAAAAGGCTGTAGTGGTGGTGGTGGTGGAGAAAGGATTCCTAGGCTTAGTATTTTTTAGTTGGACAATAAAAATAATGGCATGACCAGGGGGGTTATTCTGTAATTTAGTTAGCAACTGAAAATAGTTGCCAACGAATTAGTTCGATATACATTGCTGCTTTACTGTGTGAAATTATGAAAACTCTTTATATTTCCCACAGTAAAGCAGCAATGTATATCAAACTAATTCGTTGGCAACTATTTTCAGTTGCTAACTAAGTTACAGAATAACCCTGCAGATCTGCCTCGGTGTTTACATAAAAAAAAGTTTTCCTTTAACAAAACTAAAAGCGCATTTTACCATGATTACCTTTCGCAAGATAGTTAGCTACCTATATATGTATATGTTTAACGGAAACATTATACAGTGCACTCAAACACGCTGATAGCGCCTCTGGTACGTGCTAATTACCCTACACTTGCTCTTTGTATAACAAGATACACCGACATACTGTATACAAGATTATGTACGCAAACACAGGAGAAAATCACAAGCAAACACGTGCAAAAAAAATAAATACTAAATTCTGTCACTTAATAATCTGCTTCGTCCTATATTATTATGTTTGTTATTATTATGTTGTTTGCACTGCCTCGTTGGTCTAGCGGTTAGCACGTTCGACTGTGGATCACGAGGTCCTGGGTTCGATTCCCGGGTCGGGCCAATAAAAAAATGAGGTATTGGGTTTTTCTGTCAAGAAATTCTCAGTGCCAGCCCGGAGTTGGAAGTTGGCGGTGTTAGATACACCCCCGTGCCTCGGAGAGCACGTAAAGCCGTCGGTCCTGCGCCTAATTTCTCTCCGACCGTGTCGCATTGGCGTCCCATCGGACTATGAGAGTGAGGGAATAGAGAGTGCACCTGTGTATGCGCACACACTTGTGCACTATAATATCTCCTGCGCAGATGGCTAGTCTCTGCCTCGGTTGAGATTGGCCGCCGTGGCCGAAATTCGGTCAGGAGGACATTATGTTTGTACTTAGGTACTTATGTATAAAATGTTCCCGATATTTAAAAAATTATTGTGGACATTGAGTATACCTACAGTGTGTTTGGGATCGAACTAGTGATAATTGATGGCCGTCTTTTACAACTCATTATACCTTTCTAAAACTACTAATAGGCCACACTCCCATCCCCTCCCGGGGACAGCCATTTCAAAATGGCGTGCGTTTGCGCATAAAAAAAGTAAAAACTTGAAAGTCTATTGTTTCACAGTTTCACAGGTCTTCAAATGGCCTTATTCGATTGAATACAACATTCTCCATCGCTAGACACCTAACAATAGTGTGAAACGTTAAAATAACACTAAAAATCCTTCGAAATAAAAAAAATTGTTCAAAAAATATTGAAATAAGTACAAGTTATTGCTACATTTTGCAAAAACAAGTTCGTTAAGACTACATATTTAATTAAGTATTTAAATCTATAAAACGATATAGAAATGACGCTACGTCACATTCTAATGCACAAAGCCCCCATCCATCACAGAGGAACATTTTTAAATTATTTAATATCATTAACAGTTTAGCGCATATTCGTGTATTATTCGAATAGGTATGAATTCACAATATGCTTGGCTAGAATTGCGCTTGCATTGTGTTAAAGTTTGAGGCTTTTAGCAAATAATATGAGATAGATGTTATATGCGACGACGTCATTTTGACAAAGTTTTGTTCAGTGTATAAACCTTGCAGCGCATCTCCTTAATTAACGATTGTTTGTTTTGTTTTAAAGTGTAACTAATGTCGTTTTTTAGGGTTCCGTAGTAAACAAGGAACCCTTATAGTTTCGCCATGTCCGTCCGTCTGTCCGTCTGTCTGTCCGTCCTCGGTTAATCTCAGAGACTATTAGTGCTAGAAATCCGTAATTTGGCATGATTATAAATATTAATCACGCCGACAAAGTGGTGAAATAAAATTTTGATAAATATTTTTTTTTGGGGTAGCTCCCCTACATGTAAAGTGGGGATGAATATTTTTTTTCTCGTCTACCCCATAGTGTAGGTCTTTTAAAAATACTGTGGGTGTGGGAACATCATTTTTCGATTTCTAGATCCGTTTGTAAAATATGATGTTTTAAAGTGCAAATTTTTATTAGAGTCAAGTGTCGCCCCCCTCTATCAGCCAAATGGCAGTATATAGGAACTTGAAAAAATTCACAGCAGTAGGGTAAGTATATAATCAATTTTAAAGGAAAACTATCACGGCTAAGTAGGGTTCACAGGTTAAGGAGTTATCTGTTTTTCGAGGATTGTGACTACGGAACCCTACACTGCGCGTGGCCCGCCACGCACTTGGCCAGTTTTTATTTTATTATTTTTGGTAAGTATATTAATTATGACCTTACCAGCAAAAAAGCCGTCTGAGAGAGGCCATGGGATGCATTAACAAACCTAACTTGAAACTCGGACCGTCAAGAGAATATTTATCCTTTTATCCATTATACTTTTATATACTATCCCTTTCAAATAAGCCCGCTTCCATCTCAGTCTGTATTTCTTCATTGCTAACATATCATCGAATGAAGAACTAACATATCATCGAAAAAAAAAAAAACAAAGTCGTTCCCTGTGTATCTCTAGGACTTCTACAAAGTTTTATAATATCTGATTCTATCTTCATGAATCAGAACCACAGAAAAACGACCAAAGAGTTACTGAGTCAATTCAGTAGAGCCGAGGCAGAAAATTGAATTGTAATCCCTCATTCTTCATTCTGCAACTGTAAGGGTAGAGATTTTAACGGAAAAACGCAAAAGGAAAAGTCAAAAGTGCGGACGGAATTTCGCTCCAAATGTGTATTTAAAATGTTATGGTGCTGCCACACCACAGTTACAAATGTTAGTTAACATTTTGTCACAAATATTAGCAAAAGTTTTCAATATTAGCAATGTTTTTCATGTTTATGGAACATTTTTAACAAATGTTTATAAACATATACTTATTTAAAAATGTATGCAACAATGTTAAACGTGTTTTACCAGTGTAAAATTTTAGAGAGCATTGAAAACACCTAACAAATGATCACAAAATATCACAAATGTTAGTAAAGTGATATTAATATGTGATATTAATATGTGATAGTAAATATGTGATATAGTGTAGCAGCAAAATTAGGACAGGAGCCATAGTCTGTACTGAAATGAACACACTACTTATTTTTATTTAAGTCAGGTTTTCCAGTAGCTGACGGTGAAGAACAGTTACTGTCCAACAGTTGCTCGTTCCGTGAGAACAACAGGGAGCTAGTTCCAGCTAGTCATTTGTTGTTGGTCAGTTACTTCATGTTTGATTCCATTGTCCACTGAGCTTGTCCCAGGCTGAATCAAATGAGCCAATGGCTGGTCAGTGCCTGCGGACAGTGGACTGCTGGGCAGTTTAAAATTAATCTCCTTTGTGAATGTTTTTGAATTTTAGAATTCACGTGTATAGTATCTCATGAGGTTGCTCTTAAATTTTTCTTCTGTAACCAACACCTTGTCCATATTTTTTTTGCTCTCCGTTTGATAATGCTTACCAATAAGTCCTAGGTCGTATATAATATTTAAATGAAGTTTAATAAATTTACAGATCGGCTATTTTGCTCTTAACTTCTTTGCTGATTGAGGCACACTGACCTCGTTCATACACAATAGATATTAGTCAGCATAATGAACTTTCATTGTCAGCGCTATCAGTACAGCAGTTGTCTACTGTGCCTATAGATGGAAAGGTCTAGGTTAAAAACACGTCGGGAATGTGACTCTAATATGGACAGTATGTATTTTCGGTCAAATTTTTTTTAAATATAATATCTAATAATAGTGGGAAAACGAGCAAGCGTGTCACCTGATGCTAAGTGATTACCGCCGCCCATGAACATTAGCAGCCCCTGAGGAACCACTAATGCGTTGCCAGCTTTTGAGGAAGGGGACTGGCTATTTAGCTCGCCGCCGAAACACGTCGAATGCTTTGCGGCAGATTACGGGTGAAGTGTGGTCGCTAGCCAGGCGGATTTGGAGTAGAATCCTATACCTACCAGAAAGCGGTGATAACATCTAGATTAAGCTGTGTGGTATCAGGCACAACGACTCATAGAGGGGACTGAGAGCGTCAGGGCCTCGTTAGCATATTGGCAGGGTGCACCGCGCGAAGGTGAGGCTGACTTTGGCCACATAGTTGGAATTTGGGCCACTTACACTAGCCCTGTGTAAACCAGCCTTTACTATCAATAGGTAGGTATCTACCCCCGAATTAATGTTGCCATTAGGAAACAGCCTTTACTATTAAGATTTACGTAGATAGCTACGCGCGAATTAATATCACCATTAGATATGCCACCGGACGTTTCGAATAAACAATGTATAAACTGCGGTGTACCCACTGTAACAGAATGTCTAGTTTAGCTTTAGTAAATATAATATATCTACTCGTAAATTATCACCATTAAGCGCTAAGTACACTGTGAACAAAATTAACTTCGCTAAAGCTCACTTAGCTTCATTCATATATCTACTTACTGCGGTGTATGTATGTACTTACTGTACCAGAATCTGTGTTTAGTTTAGTTTTAGTACCTACCTAACTATTTGCTCGCGAAAGAACAAAGCTGGAAAGAATTATCTTAAGAACGCTGCCACACTGCGAACTAAGTTTTAACGTAGCCTTAGCTCACATAGCTACATTGCATTGTTCATACCTACGTCACTTGACAGTTCACACCGCGAGCTACAGAGCTAAGCTAAACGAGCTAAATGTACTGTGGGTGGATTAGCTCTACCCGACGATTTCAGTTGAGCTAAGTGAACTTTGTTGTCCTTATGCCTCACTTCATGGGCTGTCAGTCGACGCGACAGTCTGGTGCGGGTGAATATCGGGCTTTTTGTTTTAGTTCGCTAGCTTAGCTATGCAAGCTAAGCTAAGCTAAGTTAGTTTAGCTCGTGGTGTGACTCGCGCTTTACGCCACCAGACCTATCAAATAAACGATGAATAAACAGAGGGATAAGCAGTTAAATTGCGGTTCACCATCATTTACCATTAATTCAGATGTCGGCGCGAGAGAGCACGCCAACTTGTTTATTTACTGCAGTGTCGGGTCAAGTATTTCCAACTCTAACGCCCGCATAATTAAATGCTTACCTATGCAAGCTAAACTAGCTAAGCTAGTTTAGCTCGCGAGTCGCGGTGTGCCTTCCACTTTATGCCACCGGACCTATCAAATAAACGATGAATAAACAGAGGGATAAGCAGTTAAATTGCGGTTCACCATCATTTACCATTAATTCAGATGTCGGCGCGGAGGAGAGCGCGCCAACTTGTTTATTTACTGCAGCGTCGAGTCAACTATTTCCAACTCTAGCGCTAGAACTGTATTTTAACCCGGAATGTAATTTATCTGGAACACTGGGTACAGAGTGGGTAGCTTTAACGGAACGCTTGAAAGAAAAACTGTTCACATTTCTTGGAGATACTTACTTATCTGAACGGAGACTAGTCAACTATGCAGCAGCTATTACAGTGCATAAGTTTGTGCGCAAACACTGTATATATTTCCTGACTTTCATGCAGCCCCCTGGGACTGCCATCCGACATGACCGGAGCAAGATCAGTCCGCCACCACATTTTTGGAGATAATGTACGTAATCTCAATGGAGATTAGTCAACTATGCAGCAGCTATTATAGTGCATAATTTTGTCCACAAGCACTCTATATATTCCTTGATTCTCCAGTCCCATGGGACTGCCATCCGACATGACCGGAGCAAGATCAGTCCGCCACCACATTTTTGGAGATAATGTACGTAATCTCAACGGAGATTAGTCAACTATGCAGCAGTTATTATAGTGCGTGTGTCCGCAAGCACAGGTTTAGTCTGTATCCCCTTATTCTCATAATCCCGTGGGAATGCCATCCGACCTGAACAGAGTTGATCAGCCCTCCAACCCGCATTGAAGCAGCGTGGTGGAAAGCTCTAGCTTTAGCCCTCATACGCATTAGCGGTTGCGGTAGCGGTGCGGCTAGCCGCTTTTTATATTTTTATATGCAACCGCTCATTTTGTACGCACTAAGCCCTCATACGCATTAGCGGTTGCGGTAGCGGTGCGGCTAGCCGCTTTTTATATTTTTATATGCAACCGCTCATTTTGTACGCACTAAGCGCTCGTACGCATTAGCGGTTGCGGTAGCGGTTGCATATAAAAATATAACCGCACCGCTACCGCAACCGCTAATGCGTATGAGGGCTAAGCCCTCATTTTTTTTTTCCGGCTCCTTTTTCATGTATGGGAGCCCCCCTGAAAAATAATTTAATTCAATTTCTAATTCAATATTTGATTTTGGGTTAACGTTTAACACTAAATACCAAAATTTCAGGTTTGTAACTCATTTCGTCTGCGAGCTAGAGACCTGTGACCGGCGGACAGACGGACAGACAGACAGACAGACAGACAGCCGAGTGACATTAATAGGGCTCCGTTTTTACCCTTCGGGTACGGAACCCTAAAAAACTAGCTGAAAACCTTTGAAAAAGGATAATTTACGTCTTGCTTCGATTAAAAAAAATATGAGATTAAAGAAAGTCTAAAGAAGAGTCTAAAGAAGTTTTCACTTCAAAAAAAAAAACCTTGTGGTTGTTTATAAGTACGAGTACTTACTTTAAAATATTGAAGGCTGAAGGCGGAACGAGATCGAGTAGTTTCTGAGACTCGAATAGTTTTGAGTTAAAAACTTGTCACTCTAGTTTGCGTTTTAAATAAATTCACTGTCAATCCTACTCAAATAAATTGATACTTTATAAATTGATATTCACTCGGGCGATGGATGGATACATTTTATTTTTATTTCACTGAAACTTTGATTATTAATGTGCACACTGGATGTATGTAGGTATAGATCGACCAGAATCTCATGAAAAATGGGGAAGTTAAATTTTGTAGTAAGCAACACTAGGTTAACTCGGCTGCCCTAGTGATAAACAAAGTAATTACATTCAGAACACCTTACCTGGGATCGTTTCACGAAACGAAAAATCCAGCAACTGCATTTTAAATAAAAAAATAAAGTAATCAACATCCAATTACTTTGTTTTTGTGTTGTGCTTGTTGTTTACTTGGTTTTTGCATTTATATTCCGGGTAAGTGAGTGCAGTTACTTTGTTTGGGCAATTTAAATTTCAGTAAACGGTTCAAGTTATTTGAAATATTAAACTGTGGTAAAAAACGACTCGACATAAAACTTTTGTTAATGCAAAAAGTCAATTTCACAAAAAATGTCAGTTGCTTTGTTTATCGCTAGGGCGGCCGTAGTGTTGCTAACCTTGGAATTTCATTTCCCTATTTTCCATGGGATTCTGGTCGATCTATATATACAGTAGCTGTATATTATAATTATTAAGAACTTATTTTTGACAGTATTAGTCAAAAATTAGTTCTCACCTCAGTATTCTCAGTGGAAACGCCAATTAATGTGGAAATCCCTACATGAAACCCATGTACAGCAGTGGACATCTATTGGATGATGACGACGATCGCATACCTACTACAACGACCCGTGAGAGGCGCAACAACCATTGTGCATTTAGCTGCCATCATTAATTTACACTGCGTAATTAATTTTCTTGTTTGTTTGTTTGGCGCCGACTCAAAATTAGTTAAGTACATACATTAGTTGAAAAGCTTAGTTAAATAAAAAGGGTAAAGTTATTATTCGTTTTTTTTTTTTCAATTCTCTTTTCGTATTATAAAAATTTTACAGTACATAAAAAAGCGGATTACGTAGGTGCTTATAGCAAAATAATTTTATTTTCCTTGTGTGTAACCACCGCCGCTTTTATCGGAACACTCGGCGGTCCATTACCGCGCATCTTTGGTCGTTTAATCTTTACGTCAGTTGTAATTTCTGTGTTGCTCTCTCTCGTTATTGATTTTCCCAGGCAGCGGTCAGTGTTAGCGGCTTTTAAACAAGTATAAATTAAAAATTTAAAAACCCCCGACATTCGCCATTTTGTGATGGCGGCCATCTTGGGTTTACATAGTGCTATTCTAATAATCAAGTCCTGTTGTGTTCAAGGGAGTAGTGAAAAAATATGTAATTCGCCATTTTGTGGCGGCGGCCATCTTGGACCGATTTTCATTAAACATAGCTAACAACACTTCCGACTAACTCACCTTTCAAAGAAAAAAACCGCATTCAAATCGGTTCACCCGTTTGAGCGCTACGGGGGAACATACAGACAGACACACACACACACACACACAGACACGTCAAACTTGTAACACCCCGTCGTTTTTGCTTCGGGGGTTAATAAATACAATTTCAAATTCCTGCGTTCATTGAGTCAGCATGGACTGGTAGAGATCGTGGCACGCGACATGGCATGGAAAATTCTTACGAGACATTCTACCACCACCACTATAGCCTTTTAACGTTTCACTGCTGGGCACAGGCCTCCTCTCTCATAGGAGAGAGGGATTTAGAGCTTACCCGCCACGCTGTTCCAATGCGGGTTGGCGGGCTTTAACGACTATTTTCACATGATAGTGATAATAACCGGGACCGACTGCTTAACCTGCTCTCCGAGGCACGGAGGTGAAATACCGCCAACTACCAACTCCGGGCTGGCACTGAGAATTTATTGACAGAAAAACCCAATATCTAACAATTATTTTCCTAACCAGGGAATCAAACCCGGGACCTCGAGATCTGCCGTTGAATATGCTAACCACTAGACCAACGAGGCAGTTACGAGACATTGACCGCGGTTGATTGCCTCATCTGAGCCATCATAAATAACATTTTAATAATAAATACCTACATAAATCACATAGTTTTTACATTATTCTTTTAAGTAGATATTCCACACTAAGGCTGAGATCTATAGAGCGTACTCTGATTCAACTCAGACTCAAAACAGAGTTAAAGCGGGACATAAATATAATATGGCTGCCGGCTGGCATAAATCTGTCTCGTTTTAACTCTGTCTTGAGTCTGAGTAGAGTTAGAGTACGCTCAATAGATCTCACCCCAATGCGGCAGCCTCGCGCTGGGTTGCGCTGCACGGCAACTCAATTTAAGCCTCAATAGCGCAACGGTCGTCGTGCGCGGACCAAAAACCGCAAGGTCGACGGTTCAAACCCCACCCATTACACTATTGTCGTACCCACTCCTAGCACAAGTTTTCACTTAACTGGAGGGGAAAAGGGAATATTAGTCATGTTTATCATGGCTAATATTCTTATTAAAAAAAAAACTCGGTCGGTGTAGACGCGCCCTCTCTTGGCATCGATTTCTCCAAATATTTTTAACGTATTATTTCTATTGATCTATGTATATCCCCTTCAATTTCTTTGATTTTAGAGAACCTCCAAGGTCAAAATTCACTCACGCTTAGCTCTGGGGACACTAATTAGTGTCGTCGAACTTTCAAACTAAATAATACACTGAAGTTAACAGTAGTTATTTCTATGGGTTATATCTATGGCCGAGAGCCCGAAGGAAATTTTGAGGAGCTGTAAGTTCCTATCATAATATCTAGTCTGATTTTTTATTCCGTGGAATTCTGACAGCTGTCATTTTAAAAACAGAATGAGTTATTTGTATGAAAAACAGGGTTAACACGTGAAGTTCGATTTTACCCCAAACTAAAGTACTTGAAGTGTTTGTCAAACATTTCTCATATTATCTACATGCGGCAGTTGAATTTTATTTACATACCTAAGGTTTGAATTTATCTTTTTTGTGGGAACTATTTTATCTCTGGTAACATTAAGAAACGTCAGAATTCCACGGCATTAAAAATCAGTCTTAGATACGTCTTATTACTCTATATATGAAAATTTGCCACATATACTTAGGTAAAATTATTCTACTTCCGTATTGCATTATAACAAGCTGATTATGAACTAAGCTGTGATAGCCTAGTGGTTAGGACGACCGACTTCTAATCGGAGGTCGTGGGTTCGATCCCGGGCACGCACCTCTAACTTTTCGGAGTTATGTGCGTTTTAAGTATTTAAATATCACTTGCTTTAACGGTGAAGGAAAACATCGTGAGGAAACCTGCATGCCTGAGAGTTCTCCATAATGTTCTCAAAGGTGTGTGAAGTCTGCCAATCCGCTTGGCCAGCGTGGTAGACTATGGCCAAAACCCTTCTCACTCTGAGAGGGGACCCGTGCTCTGTAGTGAGCCGGTAATGGGTTGATCATGATGATGATGATGATGATTATGGACTGGTCATATCATAAAATCATTTACCTATTTATAAATAAATGTCCGTGTACGGTCACGGACGCAAAATTCACTATTTTTTTTGTAGGTACAGAACGGAATAGGAACAGAACGGAATTGTAGGTGAAACGGAACAAGTTTTTTTTTAATTTTACGAGTATATTTCGGGTACTTAAGTACTCTCCGCTGTCCGCATATTTCATATGGCCTCTGCGTCTACTCTACTGAATATCTACTAAGTTAGTTACCTATTCTATTATTTACTAACCACATCCAAGGAGAGATATTGCGGCTTCGAAAACTAAGTTCCCTACTTTAATCCATTCCAGCTGTTAATTCCACCTCCAATTGAATTTACGCGTTCATTTATTGTTGACAATGGACAAGTACGGACAAGTTTGGAGTTGCGAGACAAGTGCCAACTTGTCTGTATAATTGAGCGCCTCGTTGGCAGACTGTTACAAATTTGTAACCAACTATCTACTTTTAAACAGCTTTTTATATTTAATACAGGTACTTAGGTTTTTGCATTTTGCACACATTTGCATTTCTTGAAAAGTTCAGAGGAAAATCAATTAAAATTCATAGAAATTCCTACGGGATTCAGGCTAGATATAAACTTTAAACTGTTGCTTTATACACAGTGTTTTTTCCACGTTCCTGTCCACCACGCTGGCCGAGTGCGGATTGGCAGAAATTGCCTTTGAGAACATTATGGAGAACTCTCAGGCATGTAGGTTTCTTCACCATGTTTTCCTTCACCGTTAAAGCGAGTGATATTTAATTGCTTGAAACGTGCATAACTCTCAAGAGTTAGAAGTGGGTGTCGGGGATTGAACTCTGTCTCCCCAAAAGGGAGACCGCAGTTTAACCACTAGGATATCGCCGCTTCACGTATATACCTATTAGCCGAGTTAAAATAGACGTAAAAATGTAGGTTTTTTGCATTTTGCACACATTTGCATTTCTTGAAAAGTTTTTATTTCAGAGGAAAATCAATTAAAGTTCACAGACATTCCTACGGGATTCAAGCTAGGTATAAACTTTAAACTGTTGCTTTATACACAGTGTTTTTTCCACGTTCCTGTCCACCACGCTGGCCGAGTGCGGATTGGTAGAAATTACCTTTGAGAACATTATGGAGAACTCTCAGGCATGCCGGTTTCTTCACCATGTTTTCCTTCACCGTTAAAGCGAGTGATATTTAATTGCTTGAAACGTGCATAACTCCCAAGAGTTAGAAGTGGGTGTCGGGGATTGAACTCTGTCTCCCCAAAAGGGAGACCACAGTTTAACCACTAGGATATCGCCGCTTCACGTATATACCTATTAGCCGAGTTAAAATAGACGTAAAAATGTTATCAAATAGCAGTAATTCCGACAGAGCTGAATTTTGGTAGATACCTTGGGTACAGGTAAAATCCAATAAAACCGAAAATTGTGACTTGGGATTAATGTGGACTTTTGACACATTATTCCTACTGATGTAGCCAAGGTCTCTACCAAAATTCAGTTCTGTCGGAATTAGTGTGAATTGAAACGTTTATTTTGACCCAGCTATATGTTAAATTAGAAACAAGTTGTTTATTATAATACCTATCTGGTATGTAAATTTAATTTACCCAATAGCTGTAGTAGCGGCAGCGACACCGAGTCAGTACTGATACAATATGACTTGCAAATGTTCTACCTTACCTACTAGTTGTGCTATTTCCATTACAATAAATTATACCAACTACGTATCTATTAAAGGATGTTATTATCTCGTAACTGCTAGTTTTGGTACGGAATAAATTGGGATATATTACTGGATAAAATAACAAGAGATAAAGTTCGTAAACTAAAACCCGACTACGCTTAGTAATTTAATTTAATACAAAATAATAATTTAGTGTGCAGAAAGCGCGGGGCAAGCAGCTAGTGGCGCCATCTATTATGTCTATCCGAAACTAAACATTGACTGCTAAAATCATAACTTTTCCTTTTGGCTTTGCCGTAGTCGGGTAAAAAATCGGCTAAGTGCGAGTTAAGCGTCACTCCATTAGGGATCCGTACATAATATGAACAACTAAAATATTTCGTACATGCCTAATTATTATATAAATGTGAACTCTTTTGGGTTCTGCGGGTCTGTTCATTTGTTTTCACTGCACAGTGACCTTAACATAAAGAGTTTCCAAACAAATATAAAAAATTTGCCAAATATAAAAACCAAAAAAAAAGGACATAGGATACTTTCATTCCGATGCTGGCAACTTCGTCCGCCTTGCTTAAGGTTTTGGGAACACTTTGATTTTTCCGGGATAAAAAGTACTTTATGTCCGTCTATAGGATGCGTCATAATATTATAGTTTGACTTCCAACAAATGTTCGAAATCGAATTTTAATCGTATATTGAAACTGGTATTCTAATTTTAGGTGCATGTAGTTTGTGCTATTTATGTGTCCAAAATTTATTGCAAGAAAGGAAATAGAGCTATGAATAATATTAGTATAAATAAAGTATAGCTAATAAATAAAAATATGGCAGCGTTACGTGTATGTGGAAGGTATTTCAGTAGACTTAGTAAGAGTTTGCCACATCTCGACAACGTTGATCGATTTCGAGTAGGTATCGAAACACTATTTATAATATTAGACTGTAAAGTAGACATAAAAACTAGTTTAAAATTTTTACTTAAATATTCCGTATGACCAAACCGACCAGACCAACCGTTTTTTGCGCAAGTTTTAGCATTGGGCGCTGACTGAATTGTGAATTTCTTGAAAAATAGTAAGAAAGATAGTTTTATTTTCAGTTGCGTAGCAAAAAGAGACAACAGTACTTAATGCAATTTCCCCGTGACGTGAGCAAAAATCAAAACACGTTTATGGTATAAAACAAAAATATCATAATAAAAAAAAAACATGACGATTTTGAGAATTGTAATTAAGTATAAACATAAATAATAAAATGAGTCAAAAATTAATTGCCGTTTACAATTGAAACTAAAATGAAAATCTGTCTTGATAGTCTTCAAGTTACAGCTTAGTAATAACTAATCGCTGATATTCTCAATTATAAGATGGTCTTCTTAAAATAAGGCTTCGTTATAATTTGACATTAGGTTAATTCAATTTTGACGTTATTAGTACCTGTTTCGGTCGAAATCTAAAAACTTCGTCGAGATATGCAAACTCGCACTAAGCCTACAGGAATAAATTGTATTGACTTTATGCGTCCGATTGCCAACCCTTGTCAGCGCGCTGATTTAGGTGAATCCTTTACGAATCTGTCCGTACGAGTGTGTGTAATGACTAATGAGTGATGACCCTTATCTATTTGCGTAGACTCTACGCATTCCTCTACGCCGTAGAGGATTGATTGTGACTCTTTTGAATTTGTTTTCATTTTGTCGCTATAATATTATGTGCAATATTATTTTTTTTTACAATTTTAAAGGGCTTAAAGGCTCAAATATCATCGCCCAATCGGATCAAATCAGAGTGCTTAGTCTAAGATCGGAGCACTCGAAAACGAACTCGAAAACTATTGATCGATTTCAGAGTAAAATAGACCTAAAATGGCTTGTATTAAGGTTTGAGTTCGCCAATACATTCAGCATTCGAACACAACGAGCCCCCCAAGCAGAAATGTTGTAAAATACATATTCGAACTATGGAATTACGACTTTAAAATACGAGTATTTGAGTTCATTTTGCTCTGAATTCACTTGTGATTCGATCAATAGTTTTCGAGTTCGTTTTCGAGTGCTCCGATCTTAGACTAAGGTCTCAGGAGAAGAGATGCAAATGCAAGACCTCCCACTAGGTGGATGGACAATCTCAAGTACTGGTAGCCCCATCCAAAGTTTATAGCCTCAATAGCGCAACACTATTGTCGTCCCCACTCCTAGCACAAGTGTTCGCTTAATTGAAGGGCAAGGGGAATATTAGTCATGTTCATATTCTTTAAAAAAGGTGTTTTATAAATGCGTTAAATGTGTTTTAAGAACTAGAAAATTCAAAGTATCTTCTAGGAGTATTTAGTATATACTCACAAACTAATATGAATATCAAATATACAAAAAATCAGCCAAGTGCGAGTCGGGCCTCGCTCTTTCAGGGTTCCGTACATAATTATGAACAATATAATATTTTGGGTCTAAGAAATATTTAATTTCCGAGCTAGACGTCGCAACAAACCGTGAAAGAAAAACCCAAAAAAATGTTCGTTTATTTTGGTCACAGCTTATAAACTATTTAATAAATCGTTGTTTTCAGTATTTGTTGTTTAAATAGAGCATATAGTACATAATATACTGAAATATCATATTCCCAACTAGTTTAGTTTTTGAGATAGCCCCCGTCACAAAAATGGTCTAAAACTGACAACTTTGATGGCCTCCCATTCCCTTATTTTTTGAGATAAAAATTAAAAAAATATATATTTGTACTCTACTTAATGAGCTCTAAACAATGATACCCCACAAGCTAGGGTAAAGAAAAAAATTTTTTTCCGGCTCCTTTTTCATGTATGGAAGCCCCCCTGAAAAATAATTTAATTCAATTTCTAATTCAATATTTGATTTTGGGTTAACGTTTTACACTAAATACCAAAATTTCAGGTTTGTAACTCATTTCGTCTGCGAGCTAGAGACCTGTGACCGGCGGACAGACGGACAGACAGACAGACAGACAGCCGAGTGACATTAATAGGGCTCCGTTTTTACCCTTCTTGTACGGAACCCTACAAACTAACATGAAATCAAATGATCGTTGCGATTCGCAAGCCAATTGGTGTGAAATTATATGTCCAGTCAACTAAAACTTAATTTAAACTAAACAGCTAATTACCGACGTAATTAGCTGAAAACCACAACGAACGTGTATTCCCATGTCCCGTGTATAATGAATTAATTTTAAATGAGTTAAGAGAATTAGTACGGCTAAACAATGCAAATTAAACTGTAACGCTATGCAAAAATCCCCGACTCAAAAACATCAAACAAAGATTGACGACGCTCGAGTAAATCCACATTTAGCATCATAGGCTCCCCTACCATTAGTGCTAGTTGACAAGTAGCACAAGTACACAGATACAACCAGTAGTGAAACTACCCACAAACGTTCGAAACGGCTCACTCACACAAACATGCGCATCGACGAGACCCCTACCGGGTTTTCGCGTGGATGTCAGTAGCGAGTGCCGCTAAACGGTCTCGTCGATGCGCATGTTTGTGTGAGTGAGCCGTTTCGAACGTTTGTAGGTAGTTTCACTACTGAGTGCTTAGTCTAAGATCGGAGCACTCGAAAACGAACTCGAAAACTATTGATCGACTTCAGAGTAAAATAGACCTAAAATGGCTTGTATTAAGGTTTGAGTTCGCCAATACATTCAGCATTCGAACACAACGAGCGCGCCAAGCAGAAATGTTGTAAAATACATATTCGAACTATGGAATTACGACTTTAAAATACGAGTATTTGAGTTCATTTTGCTCTGAATTCACTTGTGATTCGATCAATAGTTTTCGAGTTCGTTTTCGAGTGCTCCGATCTTAGACTAAGCACACTGGTTGTATCTGTGTACTGTACAAGTAGGGTGTGATTACCAAAGCTGGCACTAGTATGAGCTCGAAAATCCGAAATTATACTGACAGACGGTTTAGCGTTGAAAACGCATTTGGCCGCGTATTAATAACGGTATAAGGACCGTAACTAGCCGCACAGTCTACGGTGTTTGATTTTGGAAGCGATTTTACACACACTAAACAACACAGAGTACAGGCACGGATACTTACTATGTACAGTGTAGGTACACACAGGTAACGGCAATACTATAATAGCAACAGATGACGCTTTTTTTTTACATTTTAGACTTGATATTCCACAATGCTTAGCGCCATCTAGTATCGAAAGGCAGAGTTCTTCGTAAAACTTTTCTTTATTTTTCTCAGTTTTCTGAGCCTTTAGATCCCTGAAAGTTTTTTATCTGAAAACTAAGTAGAGAATTTAAGAATTCCAACAATAAAACAATCTTTGCTGCGCATTGATTTTTGACACCTAGGCAAGTGCCCATAGTGCCACTGGTCATGTCCTACGCTACGGCCTCAAAAAACCGTAAAGTTATTAAGTAGGTATTTTTAACCCCCGACGCAAAAACGATGAAGTGTTATAAGTTTGACGTGTCTGTGTGTGTATGTCTGTGTCTGTCTGTTCCTATGTAGCGCTCAAACTGGTGCACCGATTTGAATGCGGTTTTTTTTGTTTGAAAGGTGAATTAGTCGAGAGTGTTGTTAGCTATGTTTGATGAAAATCGATCCAAGATGGCCGCCGCTACAAAATGGCGGATTATATATTTTTCCACAACTCCCTTAATATGGGTATCAAATGAAAGGGCTTGTCTAGCAAAATAGCACTATGCAAATCGAAGATAACCGCCGCCACAAAATGGCGAATGTCGGGGGTTTTTAAATTTTTAATTTATACTTGTTTAACGATAAAAACAACTAAGCTAAGCTTAGCTCACGAAGCTCTGTAGTTCGTGGTGTGAATGGAAGTGTAAAATGTGAACTAAGTTAAGCTAAGTTAGCATAATACTGGCTCTCTTGACAATTTGGCTAATTCTGTTGTACACAATCTCTAAACCTAAACTAAATTGACAGGTTTAAAAATAGTGCTATCCCCTTCAGCAGGGAGGATTGTGAAAGAGACAGGAATATATTTAGACCTGTCATTTTAGTTTAGATTTAGAGATTGTGTACAACAGAATCGGCCACACTGTGGGCGATTCTGTTGTACATAATCTCTAAATCTATATCTATACTATACTAATAAATAAAATTGAAGTGTCTGTCTGTAATATCGAAATAACTACCTCATATTAAGCTCATATGGTTATTTGAACGATACCATAACCGAATCACACGTTTTTAAAATTTTTGTCTGTCTGTCTGTCTGTTTGAACGGGCTAATCTTCGGAACGGCTGAACCGATTTCGACGGGACTTTCACATTCAAGTAGAGAATTAACCAGGGAGTAACATAGGCTACTTTTTTAACCGACTTTCAAAAAAGGAGGAGTTGTGTTTTTCTACCTATGTACACCGATATCTCCGAGATTTCTGAACCGATTTGCGTAATTTTTTTTTTAATCGATAGAGAAACATTGCGACACTTTCCTACAAAAAATTTGGATTCCAACTCCTCAATCCTGATGCTGTAGGGGATCTGATCCCAAAAGCTAATGGGATTTAGGTACTGTTGGTCATTTAAATTGATATTGGGGATACTAATTAAAGACTTTATTGTTGAATGAACTCGAGTTCCACGGAATTTTTCCGTTTTGGGGACGGGTTACTACAGATAGGCTACTTTTTGTTCTGAAAAACCAAAAGTTCCCACGGGATTTTTAAAAACCTAAATACACACGGGCGAAGCCGTGGGCATCATCTAGTCTAAACTAAAATGACAGGTCTAAATATATTCCTGTCTCTTTCACAATCCTCCCTGCTGAAGGGGATAGCACTATTTTTAAACCTATCAATTTAGTTTAGGTTTAGAGATTGTGTACAACAGAATTAGCCACAATATTGTTTTAAAAATGCATGCACAATATGCTGTTCTAATATTCGCAATGGGCATTATATAAAATGGAATATATTAAAGTAAAATTCTGTTCTGCAAAAAACCCCACTGCCATTATTTCTTCTTTCAGAACGTCGCAGTTAAAGTACGTACGCGACTGAATCAGAATTGTGAATATTTCAACCACGATCCGTAATATCCACGCTTCGATGAAAAATAAGAGATATTAGCATTTTAGCGATTTTATCTTCGGCTATGTCACATCCACCTATTGCACGCGACTGCTACACCCATTTAGATATAGGGTTTCGTATAGATCGACCAGAATCTCGTGAAAAATAGGGAAATTAAATTTTGTAGTAAGCAACACCAGGTTAACTCGGCTGCCCTAGTGATAAACAAAGTAATTACATTCAGAACACCTTACCTGGGATCGTTTCACGAAACGAAAAATCAAGCAACTGCATTTTAAATACAAAAACAAAGTAATCAACATCCAATTACATTGTTTTTGTGTTGTGCTTGTTGTTTACTTGGTTTTTGCATTTATATTCCGGGTTAGTGAGTGCAGTTACTTTGTTTGGGCAATTTAAATTTCAGTAAACGGTTCAAGTTATTTGAAATATTAAAACTGTGGTAAAAAACTACTCGACATAAAACTTTTTTAATGCAAAAAGTCAATTTCACAAAAAATGTCAGTTACTTTGTTTATCGCTAGGGCAGCCGTAGTGTTGCTAACCTTGGAATTTCATTTCCCTATTTTTCATGAGATTCTGGTCGATATATACCAAGATATTAATTATATAATAATAATGTCCTCCTGACCGAATTTCGGCCACGGCAGCCAATCTCAACTGAGGCAGAGACTAGTCATCTGCGCAGGAGATATTATAGTGCACAAGTGTGTGCGCGCATACACAGGTGCACTCTCTATTCCCTCACTCTCATAGTCCGATGGGACGCCAATGCGACACGACCGGCGAGAGATTAGGCGCAGGACCGACGGCTTTACGTGCTCTCCGAGGCACGGGGGTGTATCTAACACCGCCAACTTCCAACTCCGGGATGGCACTGACAATTTCTTGACAGAAAAACCCAATACCTACCTCATTTTTTTTCGGCCCGACCCGGGAATCGAACCCAAGACCTCGTGATCCACAGTCGAACGTGCTAACCGCTAGACCAACGAGGCAGTCCATTAATTATATACAAGGTATACGGGATATAAGGGGAACGCAATCGAAAAATTAGCGCTATCAATATACTACCTAAACACAATCCAATACCGATACCCTCCACCACTTTAAGTCAATGGTTTCATATTTAGTATCTACTATTCAAACCGGCAATGTAAAGCATGCACAACTCAGGGTCAATGCCTCGCGAGCGGCGAC
Organism: Melanargia galathea; assembly: GCA_920104075.1. Classification (NCBI taxonomy): domain Eukaryota; kingdom Metazoa; phylum Arthropoda; class Insecta; order Lepidoptera; family Nymphalidae; genus Melanargia; species Melanargia galathea. The sequence goes on along the minus strand of OV049871.1, from coordinate 3,062,851 downwards.
CGGCCGGCGACAACTTTAGGTATTTAGGCATCAGCAGCTGAACGCATTATATTGCGAACTTTTAAAAATACAGGAAATATTTTAATTCTTTTCCCATAGCGGTTCCCTTACACGCCTTTTATTGTCGACTAGCTTTTGCCCGCGGCTTCGCCCGCGTGAATTTCGGTTTTTCACAAATCCTGAGGGATAAGTAGATTTCTGGTCCACCCGCCCCCCGACGCGCGTCGGCGTACCGCGGTACCGCGTACGGCGGGAGCAGGGCACAGGGGCGCGCGGCACGGCGGGGGGAGTTCCATGCAGCGCGAGCGTGCGTCGGCCGTCGCGCGCAGCGAAAATACCTATCAGGGCGTTTTTTACCGATTTCAACACAACTCCTTTTTTGAAAGTCGGTTAAAAAAGTAGCCTATGTTACTCCTTGGTTAATCCTCTACTTGTCTGTGAAAGTCCCGTCAAAATCGGTTCAGGCGTTTCGAAGATTAGCCCGTTCAAACAGACAGACAGACAGACAAAAATTTTAAAAATGTGTGATTCGGTTATGGTATCGTCCAAATAACCATATGAGCTTAATATGTGGTAGTTATTTCGAAATTATAGACAGACACTTCAATTTTATTTATTAGTATAGATATAGTTTCTAAAACTTAACAAAAGTTTTCAATTATCCGTACCTGTTCGGGTAAAAATCTGGTAAAAAATAAACTGGAGAATACAAGTCATTTCACGCGAACAAAAGCGTTGTTAACAGCCAGTGTATCCAAATAAAATCATAAAAACGTTCACTCACGCATCCCCCTTGAATCCGGGATCCGAACTCAGTTTAGATCTCCACTATTGGAGTATCGGCGAAGCCGTTACGGAGGGGCCTTTATTGCTTTTGTTAACAGTCTGATCCAATTACGTTTCGCTTTATTGGAAACCCGATTTATCATTAAAGCCTTTCCCTCCGCAAAGACTTGTGTCAATTTCAATTATTGAAGAATTTCAAGGGATTCAGCAGTGCGGTAGACTCACGAGACATTTGCTTTGCCGGGCATCGTCGCGCTGTCACGTCACGCCACTAAGCTTAGTCTCAGTTTTGCGCTCGAACACTTTACTAAATACTGCTGATCGAAACACAATTACTTCAGAGTAAAATTGACCTAAACTGGTTTATTTTTAACCGACTTCAAAAAAGGAGGAGGTTTCGACCGTATATATGCTTTTTTTATGTTCGCGGATAACTTCGTCGTTTATGAACCGACTTTGATAATTCTTTTTTTTGTTGGAAAGGAGATATCTCAAGGGTAGTACCATGATAAGGAAACCAGGATCTGATCGTGGAATCCCAGAGAAATCGAGGGGAATTTTCGAAAATCGTAGTGACGACTAGTGCGTTTGTTAATTTTTTTCATCTACTTACGTTGTATTACTTGTCGATGTAATTGAAGTCGGTTTTTTTCGTTTGCTAGCAAACACAATTATAAGGTTTCAATTCGTCATACATTAAGTATTCCTTTCTAGCCAGCGCCACAAGCAGTAATGTTGTAAAATAAATATTCGAAGTATTGAATTACGACTTTAAAATAAAAGACTTGGGGTTCATTTTGCATTAAATGTTACAGTTTTCACGATACGTAGTATTTGGTAAAGTTTCGCAGGTGTTCAAATTGAGACTAAGCATACACGCTTACGGTATATTCACGCCTTGCTATCGAGGCAACAGATTTCATTCGATACTCAAATAAGCGATTTGCGAAAACAGCCATTTTAGATTTAATTTTCTCGTAAATGATAGTGAAAAACTGAAAATGAAAATATACTTTATTTTAAACAATTAAACCCAGAAATAACTAACACATTAAGTACTTAAATGACAGATACAAGAATAAATAGAAAACAAAAACATAAATACATATACTTACTATAATGATATCAATTATTTTGGAAAAATTCTAACGCGTTTGTGTTGTTCGAAACCCTACAAACAATGCTGACATCTCAAAAACGTGCTAAAAGTAGGTAGATTGAAGAAACACAATTCTTGTAAGGATAAAGAGATTTGAAGGAGTTGGTAGCGACAATAAATTTGGAAGTAATTTGATCAGTCTGTTTGCGAGGGCAATAAAATGGCCGCTCGTAACTGCTCCACCGTCGAAGCCTTAGTAACAGTTTGCACATGTCGAGCAATTTATTTCCAGTTCAGAAACACTTGAAAGAAAATTAAAAATACGTAAAGTTGATTTTTTTTGACGTGATAACGTCTTATAAATCGATGAGCGGCTACACGTGCGGAACTAAGCGTTTGGCTTCTGACGCATCTATCTCTTTTTGTTTTCTTATGACGTCATCACGTAAAATTATCGTCCGTAAACCAACTTTCATCATCATCATCATGATCAACCCATTACCGGCTCACTACAGAGCACGGGTCTCCTCTCAGAGTGAGAAGGGTTTTGGCCATAGTCTACCACGCTGGCCAATCGGATTGGCAGACTTCACACACCTTTGAGAACGTTATGGAGAACTCTCAGGCATGCAGGTTTCCTCATGATGTTTTCCTTCACCGTTAAAGCAAGTGATATTTAAATACTTAAAACGCACATAACTCCGAAAAGTTAGAGGTGCATGCCCCGGGATCGAACCGACGACCTCCGATTAGAAGTCGGTCGTCCTAACCACTAGGCTATCACAGCTTCAAACCAACCAAACTTTAAAGACAACCAATTTTTTTTGTTGACAAGTTGGCACTTGATTGTGATATCACCTGGTGGTACCTAAGTGACAATGCAGTCTAAAATGGAAACGAGCTGACTTGGAAGGGGTTTGGCAGTTTAATTAAATCCATACTCCTAATCAGTTTCTACTCGTTATTGTACCGGAACGCTAAATTAGTCATGGCTGAAGCCTCCCACCAGACCAGACAGAAATCAGACAATTTAGAAGTCATAAATTCATAGAAGCCGGGACCTCCCACTTATAAGACCTCGGCGCTCGCCACTGCACCCGGGAAGCTTTCATAGGGTCGTCTTTCGTTGAATTGACTAATATTCTACTTTCCCCATCCAACTATTTATTCGTAAGACTTGTCTTTGGAGTTGGTACAACAATAATGCATCGGAGGTTTGAATCGTTGACTTTTTGGACAGTTCGCCCCAAAGTTTAGGTCCATTTTAATTTGACGTTGGTTCGATATTCGAAATGTATTGACGTTGTCGAGTCGTGAAAACTCTTACTAAGCTTGCCAAGCCGTCGCTCCTTCACCGTTTCAAAACTTAGGTCCATTTTGATTTGACATTTGTGTTTCAATAGATTCATCATTCATCATTCATCATTCATTTCAAAAACGTCAATAGATTCAAAATCTATTGACGTTTTTGAGACGTGAAAACTCTTACTAAGCTGATCCGGGTTCAAGGAGAGCGAGCCAGTTGAAATTTTATGTATTTATTTTGGATTTTGATGTGAAAAGTTTAGGATTAGGAGTAATCCTTTGGTTGATACGATCTTGGCAACGATTTTCAGGGAAGAAGTTTCAAGTGAAAACATTTGATTAAATCGGTATAGACTATATTTTTTCATCTACCGATTTTTGATACGAAGCTACGGATTTTTAAGAGCAATTGCTGCTTATCAAAAGAACAACTGCTGCTTATCATTTAGCTTTTAAAATCCAAAATCCTCGCTTAAATTATCTATGGAAATGCATGTATAGTGCGTGTATAGTCAGAAACACCAGGCAAGCAGTAAAAAAGCGTATCTTTGACTTCTGACTTATTTATGCTATCAACATTACTTTGATACGTCCGATGCAGCTGAATCGTGATGCTGAAGTGATGCGCATTTTAGTTCAGGGTCATATAATGTTCATCGTATAGGTAATCTTAACTGAGGTACGTGATTGAATCGAATATGTTGGCAGAGTGATATGTCGTCGCAGTTATTCGAGCTATTTCCCGAAATATACATCCATTGGCAGCTTTAGTGAAATTTTCCCCGCGACTTGCCAAGAATCATCTTCACAGCTGCTCGGGCATGTGAAAATTGCAAGTGAATTTGTGCTCGCGAGTCTCGTATGACGTTCAATCTGCTACCCCAGCACTATCTTTATTTTCTACTAGATGATGCCCGCGACTTCGTCTGCGTGGATTTAGGTATTTTAACAAGTATAGGTAAATAAACAAATAAAAAGAAACCCGACATTTGCCATTTTGTGGTGGCGGTCATCTTGGATTTGCATAGTGCTATTGCCTATTCTACTAGTCAAGCCCTTTCATTTGAGACCCATATTGAGGGAGTTGTGCAAAAATATGAAATCCGCTATTTTGTGGCGGCGGCCATCTTGGACCGATTTTCATCAAACATAGCTAAGAACATTCCCGACTAATTCACCTTTCAAATAAAAAACCGCATTCAAATTGGTTCACCCATTTGAGCGCTACGGTGGGACAGACAGACACACACCCAGACACGTCAAACTTATAAGACCCCGTCGTTTTTACGTCGGGGGTTAGTAACAACTTCTAGGATTGGATGTCGCGCGTTGTGTGTGATCTTGAGTGAGTCTTAAATAATACTTAGTTTGTACCGGAAAGAATAGGTGCACAAGTCTCCAAAGTAATTCCGGTCCTCTGAAATATTTTTAAATGGAAGTGGTTTTTTTGACGATACTATAATAATATAGTTTTACTTCTTGTTTTACGTTGAATAATTAATCTATACAAATGAATAAATATTGTAACCTAAGTATGTGATTTTGAAATAACTGTCTCGTATTGAGCTCATAATATGATTATTTGAATGATAGCAAAACTTGAACACACGTTTTTAAAATGTGTTCGTGTGTTTATTTCTCCAGACTAATTCTCGAAACGGCTGAACCGATTTTTACGAGACTTCCACACTTAAGTAGAGAATTATACAAGGTGCGATCTAGGCTTCATTCTAGCCCGGGAATATTTTTGGTTCCTGCGTGAAAAAAAAATACTCTAGATAATTATGAGGTTATAATAAATATAAATATATGAACTGCTAAACCGTTCTTCATGTTTGCCAAACACATAGACTTGTATGTTTTTTCTTATTTATACAGACTAGCGCTTGGCTGCGATCACACTTGATAGTAAGTGAAAATGCAATCGCTAAGTTTACCTAGAAAATGCCTATTCAGGGTATATACACAGGGTAATTAAGTAATTAGAGCTAAACTCGTATAATACGTTACATGTTTCACATAGCTCCAAGTCACTCTGAACATCTACTATGAGACTTCACAATAAGTGGAAATATTACTATTGAAGTCAATTCTCATGTCCATTGCCGGTTTTAGAAAGTCGTTTATGTAATGTATAGAATAAATCTGCAATGGTTGTAGTATTTAGAGAACGGACCGTGTAGTAAGTGTATGGTAATACAAGTTCACTGATTGATTATATTGGTTAGCTATGCAATGTCTTAGCTTTGTCAAAGACAGTTGATGGGCATCATGTGGGCACATTGAATGGAACTAAACTAAATTAGTTAATACCTACGTGAATTGTGAATTCACAATACATTATCAAGATGAATTACTGAATTTCTGAAGTCATAAGATTCTGACAGACCAACAGACATATAATAAACAGACTGATGGACAAATGCAAATTGACTTGATTGAAAGACGTCTAAGTCGAAAAGTGTTTTGATGATGAAGAGCACGGGATGGGTTTGAAACTAGTCGGGCGTACTCCGACGAAGAACACGTGAGAAGCTGGTATTAGGTGTTACGTTTTCCATACTAACTTCATGTTACCATTCAAGAGTGAATGGATTATATATTTACACTGAAATTACATCGCACAGCCTTAATATAATTTTTAATTTGCGCGAAATTATATTTACATAAAGAAAACATTACATAGATAGCTTAATTATTATAATAGCCATCTATTAAACGCTGTTTTGCCTAGCTGACCGAGATGGCTTTACTTCACCTTTAGCTGTTTATGTAATGTTTTCTTTATGTAAATAAAATTTTCCGCAAATTAAACATTAAATTAAGGCTGTGCGATGTAATTTCAGTGTAAATATATAATCCGTTCGTTCTTAAATGGTAATAATAAATTAGTATGGAAAACGTACCACCTTAAGCTGGTATTTTTAATATAAACACCACGAAGTTGTCACCGAAAGTGAAAGGGGAAATGAGGTGAGGCGAGGTGGTAAACGGTGCAAATGAAGGTGAAACGGTCGGAACGATTAATTCAGAAGTCAGCGCTCAGAATTGTATGGTCGCACGCTGGGCTTGTACTCGTAAAATAGAAGTTAGTAGAACTGAGTGCTTAGTCTCAGTTTGGAGCGCTCCAAAACTTTATAGTATACTATAAGTATACTATTGATCGAATCACAATGACTTCAGAGTAAAATGAAGTCATTTGTGATTCGATCAATAGTATACTTATAGTATACTTTTAGTTTTGGAGCGCTTCAAACTGAGACTAAACACTCTGGTAGGTACAGTGTGGGCGTCTTTGGAGTTATGCTCAGTTTGTACATTGCGGTAATGTTGATCGAATTCAAGTATCGAAATAGTAACTTCAAAGTAAAATAGACCTAAATTGGCTTGTTTCAAGGTTCGAGTTCGTCCATACATCTACAGCCAGTGCTCCGAGCGGAAATTTTGCAAAATAAAAATTGTAAGTATGAATGTTCCTACTTTTGTAGACTTTAAAATAAGAGGCTTTGGGTACATTTTAATCTGCTAGTGTAGTTTTTCTATATCCGGAATCTATAGTTGGGACATTACAAACGTGCAAACTGAGCCATAAAATATTACGATCATAGAGTTGTGAGGGCTCTCCCTCGTTCTTTATAAACAGCTGTTACCGACTATCGACAAATACTTTTTTACTGTTACAGACAACACCAGAGAAACAGGTTCCAGTTCCATAAGGCCTGTAAGTGCGAGTGAAGTCCGATAACAATGATTTATGACTCAGTTCGCACGTTTGTAATGTCCCAACTATAGTAGAGCTGTCGCGGTTACACACTCGGCATAACCCGTACAGCAGGGGCGAACTTATTGCCTCGTAAACTGACACGACGAATGTAAACATCCCCGGACGTGGTTCGTTGGAGCTTTAGAATATATAGCGCTTCAGATGGAAAAATCTAGAAAGGATCTGAGAAATAGTTTTCCGCATTGGGTATAAGTTTGCTATATAAGTATAAGTTTAAGTTATATTATACCAGCTTCTGCCCGCGGCTTCGCCCGCGTGAATTTCGGTTTTTCACAAATCCCGAGGGAATCATGGATTTCCGGTTCCCGTTCCCGTTCCCTTTTCCAACCTTTATACCTACCTAATTTCAAGGAAGTTTGCTATATAGTACCTAATCTACCTATAGTACCATAATCTACCTAGCTATAGATTTCAGTTTTTTTCAAAATCCCGTGAGAACTGTGGATTTTTTCAGGATAAAAAGTGCAAACGCATAAAGATGCATGCACAACTATTGTAATAATGTGCTATGTGAGCGTGATTTACCTAAGAACAGTCAGCGCCATCTATCGCGTTTTTGGAAGTCTATATCTATTTTTTTAGCTTAGCCGTGATAGCTGATTAGCTGTGATAGCCTAGTGGTTAGGACGACCGACTTCTAATCGGAGGTCGTGGGTTCGATCCCGGGCACGCACCTCTAACTTTTCGGAGTTATGTGCGTTTTAAGTATTTAAATATCACTTGCTTAAACGGTGAAGGAAAACATCGTGAGGAAACCTGCATGCCTGAGAGTTCTCCATAACGTTCTCAAAGGTGTGTGAAGCCTGCCAATCCGCTTGGCCAGCGTGGTAGACTATGGCCAAAACCCTTCTCACTCTGAGAGGAGACCCGTGCTCTGTAGTGAGCCGGTAAAGGGTTGATCATGATGATGATGATGATGATATCTATTTTAGTCTCACAGGAATATTTTTCCGGGATAAAAAGTCAGGGCATAGTCTATCTCCATTTAGAATTTCAGCCAAATCGGTTCAGTAGTTGCGGCGTTAAAGAGGAACAAATATACACACACACACACACAAACTTTCGCCTTTATAATATTAAGTAGTGTGATAAGTATAAGTTTAGTATCTATCTCATTGGTGGGTGTAACTTTGCTGTATATATTTAATCGCTGACCGATTTAATAGCAGTCTAGTGTTTAATACCTTTTAAGAGATAGGCGATCAACAAAAACGATTCATCGATTTATATTATGTAGATAGTGCAATATTAAATTATAAGTTTTTTTCTTGTAATCACAATAAATTACTTTGAAACAAGTAAATGTAAAATAAGCTCAAATAAATACGTTCTAAGAACGAACGTTATTGAACAGAAATAGACAAAGTACCGACTTTTGGGGGCGGGAGGAGTGGATGGACTTAGGAGCATCCACCCTATAACTTACACTGTCTGTCTTTTTTGTCCGTCTCTGTATATCTGGTTGTATGGGCTAATCTACGGAACAGTAGTAAGTACCTATGGAGGTATGTAGCTTGCGTCCCGGAATTTGACATAATCAACTTTTATCCCGGAAAAGCAAATAGTCCCCACAGGATTTTAAGAAACCTAAATCCACGCAGACGAAGTCACAGGCATCATCTACTAGGTTTATCATGGGTAACATTTTCACAGTCTAACCCCTGAAATATAATTAATTCTGCACTATGACCATCTGGGAAATAGTTATTAGGGAACAGGAATGTTATTAAGTTAGGAATAGTGATATAATTTACTGATCCTACATTATGTGTCCAATTGCTTTTAATTGATATTGATATTACAATAGGATCACAGAAACCACGTTTGTCATAAAATATGATCTTAGAAATTACTCTTACTAAAGTTACCCTTTTATCACACTAGGGACTTGTTGAGTGATAGAAAGACGCATATTATATTAGGTAAGCAGCACGAATCTTGAGGTACGAGCGAAAGACGATGGGATATACATATATGTACTGTACGGTAGACTGTACGAAGACGGCGAAAACCAATGGGTGAGGCAGATTATAACGTGATATGACAGTAAACCAATCACGGAAGCTGCTCCCGCCGCGCTCCGCTTCAGTAAATGACTTAGCTATTATGTACGTATTGATAGCCGTGCCGATAAATATACTTCAATTTACATAGGAAATTATGAAGGTGTATACGTAATTATAATAAAACGTACCGAAGATTACTGCGAATAAATAGCCCAAAAAATCTATCATATCTTTATATTATCATCAGTATAATGTTATTAATTAATTGTTTTAATAACTTATGTTTATGGTTGAATCTAGATTAAGAGATGAATTAATTTTCTGTCTCAGTTGTAGATCTGGAATAATAAATAACAAGAATAAATTACAAATTAAAAAAACCCCTGACATTCGCCATTTTGTGGCGGCGGCCATCTTGGACCGATTTTCATCAAACATAGCTAAGAACACTCCCGACTAATTCACCTTTCAAACAAAAAAAAACCGCATTTAAATCGGTTCACCCGTTTGAGCACTACGGTGGAACAGACCCACACACACACACACACACATACGTCAAACTTATAACACCTAAAAAGGCGTTAAAAATCTAGAAAAATCACAGCATAAAAGAGCGCGGGTCGTGTCAACCTTAAGCAGTCTATAGGAGACCATGGTATGTTATACACACAATGTGGCTTCTGAATAGATAATGGCTGGTGGTTTATAGACACACTCGCACTGTGCTAAGTCTTAATTAGCAAAGCGGCCGTAATGCAACAGATTAACCGCATGCAGGGCTACGTTCACAATAAACATACTAGTCCGACAGCCCTGGAACAAATTTTTTAGTGATTAATAACAAGCTGAATTTTCGTTAGTAGGTTCGTTTCGACAAGACGACCAAGTTTTTTATCTATGCAAATTCTCGATGGAGGTACGTACTCGAGTGCGCAGGTGTTAAACATTTCGATTCGCTCGGGTGGGAAATCGTTCCACTGAATTTGTAGGACTATATGGCAATTTCATTATACAAGTATTTAGGCTGCATACAAAAAATCAGCTGATTATATTGTACTACGCCTCTACGCGCCGAGGACGCTACGCTGTTTGGCTACGTAGCTAAAGAGCGTAGAACGGTTTGCCGGTGTCGAAAAATGCAGCCTGACATCGCGGATTGCGTTGCTCCCATGTGCCTATTAGCGGATTTTTTTAGTGATTGATTAAAAAAATCGCTTTCCACATTTGACTACGGGTACGTGAATGGGTGAATTTTTGTATCCCATAGTAATTTTACGTATGCCTTAAGAAATGTAGTGTCTTCATATTGTACATTACTGGTTGTATATACTGGCACATGGAAAAAACGCTAAAACGCTAACCGCGCTGTGTGTACTCCGTTTGATGTTTTCAGATATACCAAAACCGCGTGCGATAGATCGCAGTGTGGCGATGCCTTATGACGGTTATGAAGTGGGTCACTACAGTAACTCGGTGTTAGGCAACATACTTGATAGGCTTAGGGTCTGGTTATGAGATATTACATACCGTTTTAATAATGGTTCAAATATTAATTTGATGTCGGGTCGGTAGTGTCAGGGCACGTTCCCACTTTGTCGTGACGACTGATATTCTTGCAGTTTAAAGCGTCGTGGCTTGTATATTTGAATGGACGTTTTCACATATATACGACGTAGGATGGCACGATTAACTGTCATCATGACTTTTATTTGCTGTTACGACGGATTGCTGCGATAGTAGTGTGAAAAATTCACTAACCTTGGTAGGAAGAACTAACTAACCTAGCCAACACGTGGCTCATTAAGAACATGGAATTAACTCGAATGGAGCCCTACCTAGCACGGCCTCAACCAATTCCTCATAGCCGTCAGAACCACACCAGCCTAACCTGATGACATCGACCTATTAACCAACATCGGGCCCCTCAATAGGGCAATAATCCAACTTCGCAGTAAAATTCGTATAGATATAAACCGACTCACCGAATAGCAGCAGAACCATAATTTACACTCACTGAACTAACCAACAAACAAGTTCCTATTTCTAGTCTAGGTACGACTAGTTCAAACGACGGTCGAATAAATTCTGATTCTACCCAAAGCTTCCCTCCAAAAGTGAATTTCAAAATGACTCATTTCACCACTAACCAAAGACTTGTCAAAAACAAACACCACGCGATACGCCATGCCACCACAGATAGCTATTTAACGTTAACGGATGCGATATCGGTATCGATATCGGAACGATATACGAACTAACGACCCAAAATAAAACGGTAAATATAATAAATCACGACAGTAGATTGATCAATGCGAACGACTAGCACGACAAATCATGTGTCGATATTGCGACTATCAATCGAAGCCACGATAAAATTTCGTCTCGTCATCGTCGACTGATGTGCAGACGACAAGACGACTGCCCTGAACCGATAAAATGTCGTTACGATCAAACGGGAACAGCTAGATACGATAGTTGTCCTACGATAAATTAACCGTTACGTCATCGTGGGAGTGCGCCTTTACTTGTTGTTTGACAGTTCCTACTACGATACATCTCTTAGTAAACACTCATAGTATACACTACACGAGCTCTCTGCAGTGGAAAGTAGCGCGGTCTTATAAGCGGGAGATCACGGTTCGATTCCCAGTAACAGTAATTCTAATAATTTCTAAACTGACTCAAATCTGGTTTCGAGACATTCTTCGTAATGCGACTATAACAAGACTCTAACTTGTATGGAACTCTCGGACTGCGAGTCCAATTCGCACTTGGCTGGTTTTATATTTCCATTAAATTAATAATTATATTAAATAAATAAATCTGTTTAAAATTTTGAGTTTTAGGAACTTCTAATACCCTAATTTTTCACTTAGTAGACACGAGGTAAGTGTAATCTTAGGAAGGAAAAACTCTTAAAACTCTTGGTTTAAAACTTTAAATTAATAGTAGCGCAGTGTATACGCGAACTCAAAATAGTTAACACCCCCTGAATTTTTTGTCCTTGTCATTTGTATAGAATTACGTAACAGAGAGAGCACTATACCCGTATTACTAATTCCCTGGAATTCTGACGTTTCGTAATGTTACCAGAGATAAAACAATTCCCACAAAAAAGATAAAATATTGAAAACTTATGCAAATACAAATCAACTGCCGCATGTAGATATGACAAATGCCTGACAGACACTTCATGGTGATAATGTCATTCGACATCCATTTTTGAATAAATTTTTTCAATGTGCTTCTTTTGTTTTCTGTTGCTGTCAGTGTGCACTTTCTAGTTTCCCCTCTCGGTATTTTCTATTTTAAGGCGAAACGAGTAATATTATTACGCGGCATATGGCTTTTTATGATGACAGGGAATTAAAGTAGTTTGGGGTAAAATCGTACTTCGTAGATGGTAACCCTGTTCTCCATACAAATAACTCATCTGTAAATGACAATGACAGCTGTCAGAATTCCGGGGAATTAGTAATACGGGTATATATTAACTTGTTTTCGTGCTAGTTACTGGCCAAGCGCGTTCATTCCATCTCATATTGCATCGTCACTATACAGGGTGTAAATGACATCTTAATGAAAACTTTGAGGTAAGGTTGCATTTAATGTGTTATGTGAAAATACGGAATTCATTTATGTCAGAAATGATTGGTTTCAAATATTGCTATTTTTGAGCGCGCAATGTATTGCATACAACGCGATCACAACGCACGCAACGCTCCGCGCAAAATTCACAATTTGAGACTTTTATGAGTTAAAGCGTGGCCTTGACGTCGCGCGCCCGGCACTTCTTTTGACTGTGCCGCGAGCCTCATTATAAATTCAAGGCCAGTACGAATGTAGGTTAACGACCTGTATTCACACTAGTTCACTAGCAATCAGTGTGCTTAGTCTAAAGCGGAGCACTCGAAAACGAACTCGAAAACTATTGATCGATTTCAGAGTAAAATAGACCTAAAATGGCTTGTATTAAGGTTTGAGTTCGCCAATACATTCAGCATTCGAACAATGCTGAATGTATTGGCGAACTCAAACCTTAATACAAGACATTTTAGGTCTATTTTACTCTGAAATCGATCAATAGTTTTCGAGTTCGTTTTCGAGTGCTCCGCTTTAGACTAAGCACACGCTGTTCGACGACAATCTTAAATTTGATAACATTACCGTTTTAAGTGAAAATAATGAAATAATTACTTTTTCATTTATAATTGCGTTGAGACAGATAGTAATAATGATTTTATACAGTATTCAGTTAAAAAAGAGGTAAAAAATATCGGAAATTTCATGGAAAATTCGACGAAAAATTTCACCATTGGGAAACCTAGAATCATGTACTGAATCCGTGGGACGCGTTTTGGAATAGAATAGAATAGAATAGAAAAGTTTTTTATTCAAATAAACTTTTACAAGTGCTTTTGAATAGTCAGATGAATCTACCACTGGTTCGGAATGCCATTCCAACCGAGAAGAACCAGCAAGAAACTCGGCGGTTGCTCTTTTCCAAATTTACAATATCAATATAACAATTTTATGTTAAGTACATGATTGAATTGCCGTCTCGCGCATTGCTGGAACGAGTCAAATCCACGCCTTTTTATCATTTATATAAGTAATCATAATTTTATTCAGATAAACTTTCACAAGCGTTTACGAATCGACAAATGAATCTACCACAGGTTCGGAATGGTGCTTACAATTCTACACATGTGAAGAAGGGCAGACAAAAGGAAAACATGTCTGAATACACCCTTTATATCTCATCACATAGTCTAACTGCTTCGTTGGTCTAGTGGTTAGCATATTCGACTGCAGATCACGAGGTCCCGGGTTCGATTCCCGAGTAGGGCAAATTATTGTTGGGTAATTGGGTTTTTCTGTCAAGAGATTCTCAGTACCAGCCCGGAGTTGGTAGTTGGCGGTGTTTCACCCCCGTGCCTCGGAGAGCACGTTGAGCAGTCGGTCCCGGTTATTATCACTATCATGTGACAATAGTCGTTAATGCCCGCCAACCCACATTGGAGCAGGGTGGAGGATCTAAGCTCTAAATCATTTTCTCCTAAAGCGAGGAGGCCTGTATCTGCTACACTTGAGTCTTTTAACGTCCCACGCCCAGAAGTGGGATGTTTAAAGGCTGTAGTGCTCTGAGATACTAGTCAAGGGCTTACAAAAAACCACCACTATACAATATATCTTAATATTACATGATTCGCTATTAACCATAGAGACAAAGGCCGGGCATCGTGTGATAAATGGGATATACGCTTTGGGAAAACGCGTCATTACTCGGCCGGTCGCCATGTTTATTCATTATGGTCGTTTCTCAGGAACACATTGAACCGTTCTTTCAGCATTTTCTTGTCACGGATGAGCATAATATTGTTTATTTATGACGTACGAATAAATCCTTATTAATATAGTATTATGAACGCGAAAGTTTGTAAACATGGATGTATGTTTCTTACTCTTTCACGTATAAACTACTGAACCGATTTGGCCGACATTTGTAACGGACCTAGATTATACCCTGGATTAACACATAGGCTACTTTTTATCCCGGAAAAATCCAGAATTTGAAAAATTCTATGTGTTAAGTCAGGGCATAATCTATCTCCATTCAAAATTTCAGCCAAATCGGTTCAGTATTTGCGGCGTTAAAGAGTAATAAACACACGCACACACACACAAACTTTCGAATTCATAATATTAGTGTGATATTTTTTATCAGAAGGTGGGCTTGATCGGGATGTTTCTCAGTTAAGTTTGATGAAAATTGGTGCAAATGTTTAAGAATAAGTCAGCAAAAGGCCGGTGACCAGAGTCATGATAATGCAAGGAGTTGGTCTCCGGAACTCAGCCCATTAAACATAAGTCCACCGAGTTTGAACTCGTCGAATTAGTCTCTAGGTCATAGGTCTCTTTCAAGGATCGTAATACCTACCGCGATCTTGTGCCGCTTACGTCCAGCGGCTGCCAGCGTATTTGCGCTTAGAGAGATCGTTTTTTACCCTTATAAATAAAAAGTGGCAACATTGCGGGTGTTTTAGCAGAAAATGATATGGCCCGTGTATCCGGTACCCGACCCTTGTCAGGGGCTGATTTAAGAGTCCTTTCGAGACCTCGCCTATGTAAAGGTGAACCTAGTTTATTTAACACTAGCAACCCGCCCCGGTTTCGCACGGGTAGTAATTACCCGCTACTATCCCACCATACATTGTATTATTATATTATCTCAAAGGGATTAGATTACATTAGGCAGCGTTTTCGATGAAAACTCCCAGGCGGCTTAACTTTTTCTGACATTTTCAACAATAATTATCGTGCTATTTCAACTAATTTACGCATAATCTTAAGTAATTATACATCTAAATCTTCCTCATTAATTCTTCTATCTATTGGTGAAAACCACATGAAAATCGAGTCTGTAGTTTTGCGTTTATTGCGAATAGATAGACAGACAGACGCGGCGAGGGACTTGGTTTTATATTATGTAGTGATTATGTATTTACTCCAGTGTGCAGTGGCGTGTGAAGAGATTAGTCAAAGCAAGCAAAAGGCTGTATGGATGACAGGTTTACGCTTGACTGCAGTCTTACCTGATGGTAAGTGCTTTAAGACCTCCTTGGCGAAGTGGTGAGTGCCGGGTATTATAAGCGGAGATTCCCTGGGTTCAACTCCCGGCATAGTTAATTTGGGAATTTATAATTGTTTATTTGGCTAGTTACCAATTACCGGCAAAGTCATGCCGTAAAACCATATAAGGCCGATTCGCACAAATCAGCGAAGAATCAGTGCCGTGCCGGCACTGATGGTGTGGAAAATATTCTTTCATACATTCTCTATGAATTTCTTTTTAACTTCCGGCACAGCGAAAAAATCATTTTTCGCTGTGCCGGAACTGCGACGGCACTGATGCTTCATTGATAAGTACGAATCGGCCTTTAAGCGTTCTGGTACGTTAACGTGTGGAAACCATTATACCGGTATGGGTTTATAAAAACCGCCATACTACTTACTGGTTCCCGCCGGCTCGCTTTCATCTTGCATGTCGTTCTATGAGAGTGAACTCAACAAAGACAAACGCAATGCGGCGCGGCAGTCGCGCGAATATATCAAACAGCACCGACGCAATGTTGCTTGTCTATCGGTCTATTATCGGATATACTTTGGAGAGTGTGCTCAGGAACTTTTTAACCTAGTTCCTCCTTCACCATTTCACCACAGAACAGCGAGAAGTCGTGAGCGATGGCATCCCTATGTGGTTGACGTTCAGTCAGCTCGCACAAAGCGCTTTCGGTCGACGTTTCTGATAAGAACCGCTAGGGTGTGGAACCCCCTTCCTGCTTCCATGGCAAGAGTGCATAGGCATTTTCTAGGCAAGCGCGTTCAAATTTAGACCTCATCATTGCTTTTCAGGCATGATTGTTTTCAAAAGCAAGCCTATCACACAATAAAAAAAAAAAAACTAGAAAGTGAATGCATGCGAATTATGGTGAGATGCGCGGATTAGGACAAAAAGCTGGATGAAAATGGATTGGTCACGATTAACGCGGTTTTCGTATTGTTAGAGGTTATAATATTATATGCAACATTTAGCCAAAATGCAGAAATGTAGCCGAGAATACTGGTTGCATTTGCGCGTTGAACAGATACGCTGATTCTTTGCGCAAAGAATGAGCCAGTCCTGTCACCAGATGGGATGCAACCGCGGTAAAACCTAGAGTAAAAAAAAGTCTCGTAAGAATTTTTTAGCACTAAGAATTTTAATAATTTTCTTAATTTAAACTTGAAAATATTGATTTTCTATACCCACTGAATATGGCAGCCATTATTGGAACGCAAACTAGACGGCGCCGGGTCAATAGACAATCACTCGCGTCGCGGAGAAACTTGGTATTGGCCTGTCTCCGAGACTCTCTGTATAACTTAGAGGTCGAACTATGTCCTCGACAATCTATTGCAAATAACACAAATTGACAAAAGTAGCCCCATTGTCGTCGGAAATGGGGCTACTTTTGTCTGCCCTTCTTAACGTGTAGAATTGTAAGCACCATTCCGAACCAGTGGTAGATTCATTTGTCGATTCAAAAGCACTATTGTAAAAGTTTATCTGAATAAAAAATATGTCTTAGACTTGCCTTTACACAAGTTTAAGAACTCTATTAAAAGTATGCTCATAAAAAAAGCTTATTATACAATTGAAGATTATATAAACGATAAAAAAGCTTGGATTTAACTCGTTCCAGCAATGCGCGAGACGGCATTTCAATCATGTACATTAATAATAATAATTGTTATAATGTTATTTTTTAAAAAAGAGCAACCGCCGAGTTTCTTACAGGTTCTTCTCGGCTGGAACTGCATTCCGAACCTGTGGTAGACTCAATCGACGATTCAAAAGCACTTGTAAAAGTTTATTTGAATAAAAAACTTTTCTATTCTATTCTATTCTATTCTATAAATAAGTTTTTTCACACAATATGCTAACATTTTGCCTGTGTGAGAAAAGTGTTTATAGATCGAGCAGAATCTCATGAAAAATAGGGAAATTAAATTTTGTAGTAAGCAACACTAGGTTAACTCGGCTGCCCTAGTGATAAACAAAGTAATTACATTCAGAACACCTTACCTCGGATCGTTTCACAAAACGAAAAATCAAGCAACTGCATTTTAAATACAAAAACAAAGTAATCAACATCCAATTACTTTGTTTTTTTGTTGTGCTTGTTGTTTACTTGGTTTTGCATTTATATTCCGGGTTAGTGTGTGCAGTTACTTTGTTTGGGCAATTCAAATTTCAGTAAACGGTTCAAGTTATTTGAAATATTAAACTGTGGTAAAACACTACTCTTTACTTACTAATACTTTACAATGTAATCTTAAGGACCTCGTTTTTGCAAAATGCAGCAAAAACTTGTAGTTTTCAATATTTTTGAAAAAAAAAATTTTTTTCCGAAGCATTTTTGATAGAGTTATTTTAACAATTCTATTGTTTGGTATTTAGTGATGGAGAATATTGTAACCAATCGAATAAGGTCATTTGAAGACCTGTGCATCAGCAGACTTTTGAGTTATTACATTTTTTGTGCGCACATACCCACAAAAACGCACACCAAATTGAAATGGCTGTCCCTGGGAGGGGGAGGGGGGCAGGCCCTAATAAGTGGTATTTTCAGAGAGGTAATGAGTTGTAGAATATTTCCCTAAAATATCGCTAATTCGATCCCGGACACACTGTATAATAAAATCTATACTAATAAATAAAATTGAAGTGTCTGTCTGTAATTTCGAAATAACTACCACATATTAAGCTCATATTATGGTTATTTGAACGATACCATAACCGAATCACACGTTTTTAAAATTTTTGTCTGTCTGTCTGTTTGAACGGGCTAATCTTCGGAACGGCTGAACCGATTTGGACGGGACTTTCACAGACAAGTAGAGAATTAAACAAGGAGTAACATAGGCTACTTTTTTAACCGACTTTCAAAAAAGGAGTTGTGTTGAAATCGGTAAGTACCTATGTTAAAAAACGCCCTGATAGGTATTTTACGGCCGACGCGACGCGGACGCTCGCGCTGCACGGAACTCCCCGCGCCGCGCCGCGCCGCGCCCCTGCGCCCTGCGCCCGCCACACGCGATACCGCGGTACGCCGCCGCGCGGCGGGGGGCGGGTGGATCAGAAATCTACTTATCCCTCAGGATTTGTGAAAAACCGAAATTCACGCGGGCGAAGCCGCGGGCAAAAGCTAGTATATTAATAAAACACACACAAACTTTCGCCTTTATAATATTCTTGTGATAACATATGGATTTAGGGAATAATTCCTATTTCAGAATCACCTGGCCTTAAATGACACTCCTAAATAAATTTCAATCCCTGACACGTAATTTCCGAGTCGAAATCAAGACGTTCGTATTCCAAAAGTGTGATATTTTATTAGGCGGTTAACAGTTCCCGAATGGAGAATGAGGGATTAGGTACATGGCAATTTTCCACCGTTGCTCCGTCTTGAATACCATTCAATTTGATTCCGTGGCGCATTCTTGGAGAGGGAGTTTTTCTATCCTAATTTATTCCTCTCCGTTTGGTGAATATTCTTGTGTGTGGGTATTACAGATGTTATTTTGCATACATCAGAATTTCACATCGCTCAAACTTTTCTCCGTGCGGATTATGTTGTCAAGATTTGACGGGTTATTTACAGTACGGAGAAAATTTCTGTCGATCCATCAGTATACACTTAGTCTCACTTTGCACAACTCCAAAACTTTACTAAATACTACTTGATCGAAACACAATGACTTCAGAGTAAAATGGACCTAAACCGACTTATTTTAAGGTTTGAGTTCGCCAATACATTTAGCATTTGAAGACAGCCAATGCCCCAAGCAAGAATGTTGTAAAATAAATATTGCGCAAACTCCGAATACCTATACGACTTTGTTGAGACAACAATTTCTTAATAGTCTTGTACATTGACAGAGACGATGAGCTTGCGTATTTGGTCCTCTGCCAGTCGTTTATTGAGTGTCAATCTAGCATTAGTACCTATCTGTTTGAGTAGGGTGCACAGACATTAAGAGCGGGGCCGCACTGCGAAATTTATTCGCGCGAATTATATTCCGCATTTTAATATATTTTTCTCGCAAATTTTAAATCGCATGTGCGTGCAGGTTCATACATTCCCATATGTCACAGAATTTTGCGAAAAAATTCGCGCGAATAAATTTCGCAGTGCGGCCTAGGCCTAATAGGGTAGTTCGGCGATCACCACTGTTTACTAACGTACGTGCTCGAACACTTACGTGTGATAGGAAATACCCCCTTTTTGATGATTTACTAACTTCTGCCCGCGGCTTCGCCCGCGTGAATTTCGGTTTTTCACAAATCCCGAGGGAATCGTGGATTCTTTCTCGTTCCCGTTCCCGCTGCCTTTTCCAACCTTTATACCTACTTTCAACGCAGTTTGCTATAGTAATCTACCTATAGCTGCAGCTATAGATTTCAGTTTTTTTTAAATCCCGTGGGAACTGTGGATTTTTCTAGGATAAAAAGCCTAGCCTATGTTGTGTTAAGTCAGGTCATAATCTACTATCCCCATTCAAAATTTCAGCCAAATCGGTTCTGTAGTTGCGGCGTCAAAGAGTAACAAACATACACACACAAACTTTCACCTTTATAATATTAGTGCGACAAGAATCACGAATATATAAAATATCGATGCCTTTTGTGAAATATCATAGCAGAATACGAATTGTGAATTTTTTCTCCCGCAATCTGTAATATGCAATTCCAATTTGCATGCTCCGCAAAAATCTCTCTCTCTGTTATAACAGACGGTATAAAATGTAAAAATCTCGTGATTTAAATAAAACTTTTAAAGTAAAAGAAACGAATACTTACTTGATTTAAATCTCTTCTTTTTTTCAACCGACTTTCTGAGAAGGCAATTTTTTTTAAGAATGGCCGATATCTAAGTTAAATACGACTAATGTTCCCCTTTTCCCTCCAACTGAGTGTAATTTCGGCCACGGTGGCTAATCTCAACCGAAGTGGAGACTAGCCAAGTCCGTAGGAGATATTATAGTGTATGTTTGTACTCTCTATTCCTTCACTCTCATAGACCCATGGAACGCAAATGCGACATGACCGGAGAGAGATCAGGCGCAGGAACGATGGCTTTACATGCTCTCCGAGGCACGGGGTATATCTTACACCGCCAACTTCCAACTTAGCCCAACCCGGGAACCGAACCTAGGACCTCGGTCCGCAGTCGACCATGCTTACCGTTAGACCACCAAGTCAGTTTGATATAACTATCTATACTTTCAAAGTAAGGGCTTAAAGAATTGTATGTAAATCGGCCAAGAGAAACTTCTCATACAAGTATAAATTAAAAATTTAAAAAACCCCTGACATTCGCCATTTTGTGGCGTCGGCCATCTTGATTTTGCAATAGTGCTATTCTACTAGTCAAGCCCTTTCGTTTGATACCCATATCAAGGGAGTTGTGAAAAATATGTCATCCGCCATTTTGTAGCGGCGGCCATCTTGGACCGATTTTCATCATACATAGCTAAGAATACTCCCGACGACTCCCGAATACACAGACACACACACACACAGAGAGACACGTCAACTTATAACACCCCGTCGTTTTTGCGTCGGGGGTTAAGAACTATAGCCAACCACAAAAAAATCTATGCTGAACCGACAATTAAGCCTAGATTAGTTCGTGATAACAGAACAATACTTACGCTGAAGCGGCTCTCGGGACGGCTAACTGGGACACAACTGATATTGGGTCGCGCTCAGACTAATACAATGGCACCGAGTTACAACGTAAACATAAACTACCTATATTGAACTGCATATGTAACTAAACAAAGTCAAAGTTTGTAGTTGCCCGCGCGGATTTAGGTTTTTGAAAATCCCATAGGAACTCTCTCATTTGTCAACTCGTGGGAAGTCGTGAAAAGCGAACTAAAATGATAAAACCGGCCAAGTGCGAGTCGGACTCGCGCACGTACAGTATATACTATATAAAGGGTGTATTCAGACATGTTTTCCAAAACGCGTCCCACGGATTCAGTACATGATTCTAGGTTCCCCAGTGGTGAAATTTTTCGTCGAATTTTCCATGAAATTTCCGATATTTTTTACCTCTTTTTTAACTGAATACTGTATAAAATCATTATTACTATCTGTCTCAACGCAATTATAAATGAAAAAGTAATTATTTCATTATTTTCACTTAAAACGGTAATGTTATCAAATTTAAGATTGTCGTCGAACAGCTGATTGCTAGTGAACTAGTGTGAATACAGGTCGTTAACCTACATTCGTACTGGCCTTGAATTTATAATGAGGCTCGCGGCACAGTCAAAAGAAGTGCCGGGCGCGCGACGTCAAGGCCACACTTTAACTCATAAAAGTCTCATATTGTGAATTTTGCGCGGAGCGTTGCGTGCGTTGTGATCGCGTTGTATGCAATAAATTGCGCGCTCAAAAATGGCAATATTTGAAACCAATCATTTCTGACATAAATGAATTTCGTATTTTCACATAACACATTAAATGCAACCTTACCTCAAAGTTTTCATTAAGATATCATTTACACCCTGTACTCCTTTTAACTCTATACACTTCTCCCAGCGATGCTCCAATTTCTTTAAACCGTCTAAAAAATAGGTTTTGTCAAGGTTTGCAAAATAGGCCTCCGTGGCGGCAATGACCTCCTCATTCGACGCAAATTTCTGTCCGGCGAGTGACTATTTCAAGTCTGGAAATAAAAAGAAGTCACACGGGGCCAAATCTGTAGAATACGGTGGATGGGGCAGCAGTTCGTAGCCCAATTCGACCAATTTGGCCGTGGCGAGGGCGGAGGTGTGAGCCGGTGCGTTGTCATGGTGGAAGAGCACTTTTTTCTTCGCTAAATGCGGCCGGTTTTCTGCAATTCGGCGTTGAATCGGTCCAACAATTCGGCATAGTACAGCCCTGTGATCGTTTTGCCCTTCTCCAGGTAGTCGATGTAGATCACACCTTGTGAATCCCAAAAAACAGTGGCCATCACCTTTCCAGCCGATATGACAGTCTTCGCCTTTTTCGGAGCAGGTACGCCGGGTGAAGTCCATTGTTTCGACTGTTGCTTGGTCTCTGGCGTATACCAGTGGATCCATGTTTCGTCGACGGTCACAAAAAGACGCAAAAACTCCTTCGGATTGCGCTTAAACAGCGTCAAACACTGCTCTGAAGTGGTCTCACGGTTGCGCTTGTTGTCCGGAGTGAGCAAACGCGGCAGCCATCGCGCCGGCAGCTTTCTCACACCCAAAATTTCATGCAGGATATGACCCATGCGGTCTTTTGAGATGCCTACTGTCTCAGCTATCTCGCATACCTTCAATCGGCGGTCTGCCAATACAAGATCGTGGATTTTTGTTATGTTATCCTCCGTAGTAGCCGTTTTCGGGGCACCTGGGCGTGGCTCATCTAAAACCGACGTGCGACCACGCTGAAACTCTTTATACCAATTTCTGACAGTCGCCATCGAAGGAGAAGAGTCACCGTAGACAGAATCCAAGCGCTCTTTGATTTCGCTGCGCGATTTCCCTTCTAAAAACAGGAATTGAATCACTGACCGATATTGTTCTTATTCCATTTTTCTAAAATTCGCGGACACGTCCGTTTCCACACGCGGTCTAAACAAAACTACGAACCCGATTCGGCTGAAATTTCGACAGTAGCAGTCTACGAGAATGTTCTACACGATAGTAAATTTCTTATGCGATAGTGGCGCCATCAGGCGGTGAGGCTAAGTACTTATCGGACCGCCCGGGTATATATAAAAATGGCAAAAAAATCT
Organism: Melanargia galathea; assembly: GCA_920104075.1. Lineage (NCBI taxonomy): Eukaryota > Metazoa > Arthropoda > Insecta > Lepidoptera > Nymphalidae > Melanargia > Melanargia galathea. Next base: position 3,039,502 of record OV049871.1, on the reverse strand, counting down.
CTTTTGTTGTGTGGGAGTCCTCTTAAATGTTTCCCGTCTATTTTTTTGTATTTGTTGTTATAGTGGCAACACAAAAACATCATCTCTGAAAATTTCAACTGTTTAACTATTAGGTACCTACTATGATTTCACTGTGATGCACGGATGGACAGACAGACGGACAGATGGACGGACAGCGGAGTCTTAGTTATATAGAGTCCCGTTTTACCCTTTGGGTACGGAACGGAAAAACGGATAGAAGTTGGGATCCCTCTAAGGTGAGAAACCAAGGCGAGCTCGCATCGGAGTGTGTTATATCGTCTACTATAGACCCCCAGCAAAAATAATTAAAACTTTAGGGCTAAGAACCTAAGCGGATTAAGCTTTGGCTTAGTTAGAGTATAGTTGGTAAAATGTAACTTTGCTTCGGTAGCCTACGAGTAGGTATATAACCTCGTTAACTGAGCACGTAGTAGCTTGACACCCGGAATTTAAGACTTCAACTCAGCATAAAATCCTTTTCACTTTAAATCCGTATTTTTACCCGACTTAAAAAAAGACAAAGTTCTCTTTTTTTTATTCAACTGCAATCTCACCTGATAGTAACTTATGATGATGATGCAGTCTAAGATGGAAGCGGGCTAACTCGGAAGATGTATGGCATACCTACCCCTGATCGGTTTCTACACGGCATCGTACCGGAACGTTAAATCGCTTGGCGGCTCGGCTTTGCCGTTAGGGTGGTTTGAAAGGTACTTCCCACGTGGTCATTAAGTCAGGATCTAATGATGGAATCCTGGAGAAATCGAGGGAACTCTTCAAACTTTACGGTAGGTATATTGAAGACGGTTTGATTATTCCTAAAATATAAGTAATTCGTAGAGTGTATGGTTTTGCTTCAGTGTTAATCCAGAGTCGTGTTCATAGTCGTCAACGTTCAAAGCTACACACTACAAAGATTTTTGGATTTCCATCCCTAAAGGATTGAATAAGGAAGTTTTTACGTTTTAAGTTTTTTTTAAACCGAAATCCACGCGCACGAAGTCGTGGACGTGAGCTAGTAGATATGTCACGAGAGTCACAAGTTGGGAAAATGAGTTTGTTTGTTTGTTACCTAGGCTTTCAAGCCTAAACCGCTGAATCGAATTGGATGAACAAATTTCGTACAAAGATAGACTAGAACTTGGAGAAGTACATAGATTACTTTTATCTCGGAAAAACCAACGCTCAAAATCCACGTGAACGAAGTCGCGGGCATCAGCTAGTAAGTATATATATATTTTTTTATAAAAATTGCGGGCAAACGAGCATGCGGGCCATCTGATATTATGTGATTACCGCCGCAAATGAACATTTGCAGCACCAGAGGGACTATACTTACGCGTTGCCGGCTTTTGAGGAATTTGTTGATCCTCTATTTGAATAACCCCATATCGAAGTTATGTGGAAACACCACCGAAGGGAGTTGGTTCCACAGTTTTAGAGTGCGCGGAAGGAGAGACCTCGCACACCGCTTGGTTGTGGTCCGCCAATAATCCAGGTGGTGAGGATGATAGCATTTTCGGTGGCGTGCGGTGCGGTGATAAAAAAGAGAAGGCGGAAGTTTTTGATTTTTTCTTTAATTAAACTAGTTTTCCTACATAATGTACATCGTCCCGACCAGATGTGTATAACTGCTCATCCACACGTTCGCCAACATGCTGGCCCATCTTATGGCTCAATATGTTGGCCCAACGTGTAGAGCGGGAGTTGGAAGGTATTGGAACGATGGCCCGCAAGTTGGCCCTCATGTTGGCCCGGAGCATACTGAACGACCTTCCAACGTGTGGACGCGAACACAAACTCCTCGCCCAACACCTTCCAACATATCCGCCATCATGTTGGCCAACGTGTAGAGGCGCCATAAGATGTGCGCTAGGTATAGTGTCGACGTAATAGTTTACGAGGCAATAACCCGCTGCTACATTTGCGATTCAAGCTCAACTTTATGGTCGCTATGAAGCGCGTTTCCTTATTCATAAAAGCTCAGCCAAGACTTCATTGACTTCACCGATCTGATCCCATTATTTTAATAGTATATTTTAAGTAGCTTCTGGCTTCTGCCCGCGGCTTCATCCAGCGTGAATTTCGATTTTTCACAAATCCCGAGGGAATCGTTGATTTCCGGTTCCCGTTTCCGCTCCCTTTTCCAACTTTTATACGTAGATACTTTTCAAGGAAGTTTGCAATAGTAACTAATCTACCTATAACTGTAGCTGTAGATTTCGGTTTTTTCAAAATCCCGTGGGAACTGTGGACTTTACAGAATAAAAAGTGCCTATGTGTTAAGTCAGGGCATAATCTATCTCCATTCAAAATTTCAGCTAAATCGGTTCAGTAGTTGTGGCATTAAAGAGTCACTCACACACACAAACTTTCGCCTTTATAATATTATTGTGGATTAGTGTGATAGTACCCGTGCCTCGTAGAACTCTTCAAGCCTGGGCCTAACCTCACTCAGGTCGTGGTGGGATTGCCATCCTACGGACGGACTACGGCTGAAGTCTCCCACCAACCAGACCAGAAACAATTCCACCACCACCACTACAGCCTTTTTACGTCCCACTGCTGGGCACAGACCTCCTCTCTCATAGGAGTGAGGGATTTAGAGCTTAGACCCGCCACGCAGCTCCAATGCTGGTTGGCGAGCTTTAACGACTATTGTCACATGATAGTGTTAATAACCGGGACCGACTGCTTAACGTGGTCTCCGAGGCACGGGGGTGAGACACCGCCAACTACCAACTCCGGGCTGGTATAGAGAATTTCTTGACAGAAACTCAATACCTAATAATTATTTGCCCGACCCGGGAATCGAACCCTCCGCGGAACGTCTCCTATCGGAACCTCGCACTTATAAGACCGCAGCGCTCACCACTGCGCCAGGGAGGTCATGAAATCACGGTTTACTGGTCTGTGAATCACACAAATCAGTTCAGGAATCTCGGAGAAATTGGTAAAAACAAGTAAACATAGAAAAAATACCTCGAGGTGAGCGAATGACGTCACAAGCTGGAGCCCTGCGTGAAACAAAATTATTCGTGAAAACGCAACTCTGAAATTCCATAGTTTTTTCAGTTTTTGTGATATTATCTCGACTCAAAAATTTGAAAATTTTTGATTTTTATGTTTTGCGAAGTCGCGGGCATCAGCTCATCTATACTAATATAATAAAGCGGAAGAGTTTGTTTGTTTGAACGCTCTAATCTCGGAAATTACTGGACTGATTTCAAAAATTCTTTCACCGTTAGATATGCACGTGATCCTTGAGTGCTATAGGCTATATTATATTATGTACCACGGGCGAAGCCGGAGCGGACTGCTAGTTCTTTATAAAAGGCGGTCTTTATAAAGCAGTCGACGTAATTGTCGGAATTTTCTAATTTTAAAGCTCGGATGTTTCAAATTGTTGCAAACCTAGCGTTTAATCCTTTTGTCTGAATTTAGACACTACTTATAGTCTCAGAGCTCACTTCACCTTTACTAAGCTGAACTTTTAACAAGTTAAGTAACTAATTTAGTTACTGGCTGATGCTAGAGATTTCGTCCACATGGATTTAGGTTTCTTAAAATCCCATGGGAACTCGCTCCGGAGATTGGGCTGTAGAGATAGACAAAATATTTTAAAGCGTTTGTTTGGGTTGTGCCATCGTGAACGGTGATAGAATCGTAAACTATTATTTGAAAACTATCATATACTTAAAAGCTTAATAAAAAGCAGTTATTTCGAAATCACAGATAGACGTCTCGCGTCTCGAATTACATCCTATATCACCATTCACGCGAATGTGTACGCACTCATTTAAAGAAGCCTTTCAGTAATAATTTTCTCCGGGCTGAATTTTCGCCACGACATCCGGAGAGTAGCCAACTATGCAGGAGATATTAAGGACCACTATTGGGTGCGCAAAAAAAATTGCATTCTATTTATTTCCCTAAAGTCCAAATTAGACGATTCACTTTTCGGGATTTTTGCTTTAATTTTCGAGGCTTCATCGATGAGTCATCGAAAATGAACCGTTCATCGTTTGCAGGTACTGTGCCATAGCAAATATCGTATCGTTCATCGCAAAAATGAACGATGAACGGGGCACCGTCTAAATTATAGTCCTATGGGACGGCAATTTGACCGGAGAGAGAGATCAGGCACATGATCAGCTCTGTACGTGTCACCGAGGCACGCGGGTGTAACATTGCCAACTTCGCAAGTCCGTTTGATTTGTTGAGGCTTTAAAAATAATAGTATAATCTATGTTTATTTGAAACTAGCTGATGCCAGTGACTTCGTCCGCTTGAATTCTTATAAATGTCACTTGTGGGTTGAATTTCAAAAATTCCAGAAACACGTAATTTTTTATTTTTAACCGACAATACAAATTCCGATTGTGACTGATATAACTTCAAAAATAACGGAATTTCAAACAAACTTTCATTTCCCATTTAACCCACTTAGGGGTAGTTTTTCCAAAATTCCTTAAACACGTAATTCTTTATTTTTAACCGAAAACCTAAATACCAGTTTTCATGGATATAACTTGAAAAATGACGGACTTTCATACAAACTTTCATCCCCTATTTAACCCCCTTAGGAGTGGAATTTGCAATAATCCTTTCTTAGTGTGCGCCTACGTCATAAAAGAAAGCTAATGTGAAAATTTCAAGTTTCTAGCTTCAGTAGTTTAGGCTGTGCGTTGATGATCAGTCAGTCAGTCAGTCAGTCAGTCAGGACAAGCTTCTTTATATTATTATAGATAGATAGATAAATACGTAGGTACCAAAAAACCTCTCTGCCTACAAACCTCTCTCGCGGACGCTTGGAACAAATTTAATTAATTTGTCGCTAGAAAACCAATGCTTTTACAAGTTAACTTCTTTTTAAATTCTTTGTGTCTTGGTATATTGCCCACTATACTATCTTTAGTGAAAAAGTCAGAGATTAGCCAACAGCTGCAAGTTGTCTACGAACACTGTGCAATATTTTAAAAGATATTTCTTTTTCTTTTGAACCCCCGCTATAAAAGGAGTGCTATAAGTTTGACTTCTTTGTTTGGTTGTCTGTTTGTGACAACCAATCGATTTCGATACGGTTGGCTTAGATGACTGGCTTAGATGACAGGGGATGATTTTATCTGATAATGTGATGATCTACGCATAATGTAAAGCATGGATTTGACTCGTTCCAGCAATGAGCGAGACGGCATTTCAATCATGTACATATTTTATTGTTATTTTTAAAAAGAGCAACCACCGAGTTTCTTACTGGTTCTTCGCCGTTGAAACGGCATTCCGAACCAGTGGTAGATTCAATTGACGATTCAAAAGTACTTGTAAAAGTATATTTGAATAAAAAACTTTTCTATTCTATTACTATTCTATTCTACAGTGTGATGATCGCATTCACCTCTGATTGTCCTTCACTCTCTCGCTATTGGTTAAATGCATTTTTGCAACAAGAACACCATCAATCATCACAATTGAGATTGTAACAATGATTAATTACTCTTAGAGAATCGGGGTATGGTAATTAGTGATGGGCAGTAATTCAACCTAATTATTTATTGGTTGGATTTGTTTTGACCAGTGTTTGATAGGCTATTGTTAGGCTCGTATTGAACAACATTTGATGTTGGTGCAGTAAAGTTATAGATAACAGCATGTCAGGATACAGACTCAATAATATATACTTCAAATGTCCGGGATGATGATTTAAATTTTTACTTACTCATACTTCACTGGCTCAGTAACACCCAAAGAATGTTTGATCTTCGATACCAGCAGTCATGTCTGTCCTGGGCTGATTCACACCAATTGGTTCGCTTTTAAAAGTGCTTAAAGGTCTTTCCAAGCTTCATCCATTCAGTGGTACCTAGTATGTATGTAGGTACCACTGGATGGATCCACTCTTTTCCCGGCACGATGCTCTCTCGTCCCCGTGCCCGAGCTGGTGGAGTCTGACCGATTATATTAATCTTAGATTATTTAGAAGATTATTTAATCTTAGACTGCATCGTCACATAACATCAGGTGAGATTGTAGTCAAGACCTAACTTGTAGTAACGATACAGTATAAACCCCGTCACGTAAGTCGACTGGAGCGGGACACAATACGATTGGAGAGCCAATCAGCGCTTACGAGGGATCCGCGACAGCTAATGAGTGCTTACGAACGATTCTCATGCCCTCCCCGCGACCCCCTCACACCCCTAGATAACTTATTTTCGACTTCTGCGCATTGAAGGTCACCGATCGACTTATTTTCCGTGACTTATACCTTGTGCCATTTCATATTCACTCTCCCTGTATGTATGTATATACCATGTGGCATATCTCTCAAGTGTGATTAGTAGTTAATTGTTCTAGTGCGGACATTGCCCGGGGCTTGCGGTCGACTGCGCCGACCGCGCAGTATGTGTTACAAATTACCTATAGCCCGGTCAAATTAGACTAAAATATAGGGGTGAGGTTACAATAATTCCCCCCTAGCTGAAAATTGGTAGGATTGTTCAAAACACTATTATAAATGAAATGTGAAAAGTCCTCATCGATCCGACACCTGGAAAAAAATTTACTCCTGGACACGCACAGTTTATTCACACTTGGCTGATTGGTAGGATAGTTCGAAACACTATTATAAATGAAATGTGAAAAGTCCTCATCGATCTGACACCTGGAAAAGAAATTACTCGGGGTCAAAGGTCACAAAAACGGGTTTTTCATGATTTTCAGCAAAACGGTAAGTTTTATCATAAAATTAGCTTTAACAAAATTGTAGATCAGATAATTATCTATAAAAAATGTGCGAATACTTTTTTTCTTAAGAGCCACCGTTTTTGAGATATAACGATTCAAAAAGTTAAGTGTCGAAATAAAAATGAGGGACTGGATTTCTTTTTACCTGAAATTCTGATATTTCCAATATTTTATGTGTGTAACTATGTAACTTATATGGGTAAGTTATGTGTAAGTTACACACTTACACATATAAAATATTATAAATATCAGAATTTCGGGTAAAAAGAAACCCAGTCCCTTATTTTTGTTTCAAAACTCATCTTTTTGAATCATTATATCTCAAAAACGGTGGCTCTTAGGAAAAAAGTATTCAGACATTTTTTATAGATAATTACCTGATCTATAATTTTGTCTAAAATAATTATATGATAAGACTTACCGTTTTGCTGAAAACTTTTTGTGAAAACTTTGACCCCGAGTAATTTTTTTACAGGTGTTGGATCGATGAGGACTTTGTACATTTCATTTATAATAGTGTCCCGAATAATCCTACATTTTCAGCCAATTGTGAATAAACTGTGCGTGTCCAGGAGTAAATTTTTTTCCAGGTGTCGGATCGATGAGGACTTTTCACATTTCATTTATAATAGTGTTTTGAACAATCCTACCAATTTGCAGCCAGGTGGGAATTATTGTAGCCTTGAAAGTCTAACTTGACTGGGCTACTACGTGCTCCACTCATGTGTTAAACGCGTCTCATGTATACAGGGTATTAGGAGAACGCTCTCGGAAACAAAGACAGGTGATAATACTGATGATGACTGATAAGATACCATAAAATAAACGTAGAAAAAAAATAGTTTTTACAAAAATAAAATGCATTTTATGTGCAATACCATTTGGTATTGCAGGGTTAAACAGAACTGTAATTGCAAAATATCTGTCTGTTCCACCGTACCGCTTAAACGGGTGAACCGATTTGAATGCGGTTTTTTGTTTGAAAGGTGAATTGGTCGGGATTTTTCACAACTCCCTCACAATATGGGTCTCAAATGAAAGGGCTGGACTAGTAAAATAGCACTATGCAAATCCAAGATGGCTGCCACCACAAAATAGCGAATGTCGGGGATTTTAAATTTTTTATTTTGTAGTTGTTTAAAGTTCATAGCGTAATTAAAATAAAATCAGTTGACGCTGGGGGTCAACGAACGTTGCGTTACCTACGAGTAGAACCTACCTTTGCGCGCCTCGGACCGCGATACCTACCTTATAAGGCAAATGGTTATTGGTTATGATTGTGTTTAGTTACTATAATAATAGCGCTAAGTTTTCGGAAGCGGTCTTCGACATCCACTGCTGGACTTAGGTAACTCCGAGACATTGCTAAGGAACACACTTGTGCTGTTTGTAACCAGCGACTGCCAGCGACTTGCTTGCGATATTGCGTCTACTTTGAGTTCTATAGAACGTTTTTCGTAATTCGTCGATTCTGATGACTCAAGCAAATGCTGAGCAGTGTAAGCAAGTTTACTCAAAGTAAGATCTAAGTATAACAAGTGTAAATTGAAAATTTAAAAAACCCCCGACATTCGCCATTTTGTGGCGGCGGCCATCTTGGATTTGCAATAGTGCTATTCTACTAGTCAAGCCCTTTCATTTGATACCCATATTAAGGGAGTTGTGAAAAAATATGTAATCCGCCATTTTGTAGCGGCGGCCATCTTGGACCGATTTTCATCAAACATAGCTAACAACACTCTCGACTAAATTACCTTTCAAACAAAAAAAAACCGCATTCAAATCGGTCCATCCGTTTGAGCGCCACAGGGGAACAGACAGACACACACACACACACACACACACACACACACACACACACACACACACACACAGACACGTCAAACTTATAACACCCCGTCGTTTTCGCGTCGGGGGTTAAATACCAACTTCGTCTCAACTCGAAAGTAAAATTTGAGTCGAGTCAGAGATGAATGGACGAACTAATTACGACAACCACCTTAAAACAAGTCACTTTAGGTCTATTTTACTTTGAAGTTATTGTGTTTCGATACTCGACATCGATCAACGTTATTGCAATGTGAAAACTCAGCATAACTCTACTGTTTCACACCCGTTATTAAAATAGTTACCCGTAACACAACGTTCCCACGGAACACCAGGGACCGAAATTTTATTATTTACACAAAACAGTGTGTCTGTTTGTGAAAATTTGCGGTCGTAATATGAAGCCTTTTCACACCTAAAGTTTGCGTCAAAATAAATAAAACCGGCCAAGTGTGCGGCGCACCGACGGTTCCGTACCTTAGGACGATGTGTAAAAAGTTACCTACCTATTTGTTCAAATTAATCTAACAAAAATAAAACCTTTTGTGATGAACAAATAATTTTCAGCTTTTATATTTTAAATGAAGAAATTATCCCAATTCTTCAACTCCGCTCATGTACTTAATCTAATAACATTCTTGTAATTCGGAATCGAATTTTTTTTCAGTCTGTTGTTTCTAAATTAGTTACTATCATTTTTTGTGTTACTAATAAAAAAAACACTAGTCTAATAACTAATAAAAAATTAACAAGAAACTTAAGAGGCCGTATTCCGAGCCGAGCTAACGAGTTTCGGTCCGAGTTTTAAATGTGTGCGTGTACCTCACAATGGCACCGTAAGCTGCACTCACACAAAGACATGGTAAACTTAAAAGAGGTCGGACTAACCTATATTGATACTTTTGATTTTGATTTTGAACGAAATCGGTCAATTAACAAAGAATTTCAAAATGGCGCCGAATTTTTTAAATTTTGGTAACAGTTTCCTGTTTTGTGATCCCAGGGAGCTCTAAATATCGATTTTGAATGAAATCGGTCAATTAACAAAGAATTTCAAAATGGCGTCGACTTTTTTTAAGTTTTGGTAACAGTTTCCTGTTTTGTGATCCCAGGGAGCTCTAAATATCGATTTTGAATGAAATTGGTCAATTAACAAAGAATTTCAAAATGGCGTCGACTTTTTAAGTTTTGGTAAAAGTTTCCTGTTTTGTGATAATAGGGATCCTCAGATATTGATTTTGAACGAAATCAGTCTATTAACAAAGAATTTCAAAATGGCGCCGACTTTTTTAAATTTTGGTAACAGTTTCCTGTTTTGTGATCCCAGGGAGCTCTAAATATCGATTTTGAATGAAATCGGTCAATTAACAAAGAATTTCAAAATGGCGTCGACTTTTTTAAGTTTTGGTAACAGTTTGTTCTAAAAAAACTGTTCCTATTCACCCATAAGTCGTTCCTATTCACCTCATTCTCATCCCTATTAACCCCTCTTTCGTCCCAAAAGAACTTCGAGTATGAGATTTTAACATTATGTCATACAAAAAATATTTCATTTCAATATATACATATATCAACACATACTTATACCAAAACATAGCATTAGCTATGTATTAGCTCAGCATTGATCAGATCGGACCACTAATGAAATAAAACCTATGCACAAATCATCAAACTGAGTCGGTTGCGCTATAACTTTTACGTAACTTTTACGACAAGTCATTACACAGCTTTGCATATGTGCGTGAGCTGCGTCGGGCAACAACACGTCCTCCCTCGAAGAGCGCTAAGCTCGGTATGGCATTCGTACTGTCTGCTGTGCCATTTTATTTGTAAATTTTAGGATAGCTTGACAATTTTTTGTGGTCATATAAATAGTTTCTGGATTATTATTTTTTACAATTATAGCTAAATGAATCCTAAACTTTCGTGCTATATATTTTTTTTATTAGTGAAATTGCGATAAATCAAAGAAATTGGGGTTAATCTAATGCTTAAATTTTCATAAATCGTACGTGCGGTTTTTATTTTTTATTTACTAATTTTGTATAAAACATAGAAAAACTAATTCCAACATTCCAATTTTGAGGATGTGTTCATATTATTATTATTTTTTTTCAGTCGCTTTCTACAATTTTTAGTACTTATATGTGTGACGAAAGTTTCACTCAAAAGCGTAAAATCAGTAAACGTCTTCCGCAAGAATTAAGATTTGAATAATATTTTTTAATAAAATTAATATTTTATTCCCAACATTCCATTAAAAAAGGATTGATCTTTAATATTTGATATTTTTTTTTAAAGTAATCATTATATCTAAAGCACTATGGTGTTCAAAAGTTCGTAAAAAATTACGAATCCGGGTACCGGCCTCTTAACAACAATAAAAGAAACAACAATAACAACAAAATTTGTGAATTTACCTAGTAATAATTATTCAAAACATGATAATTATGCGTACTCTGCCAACAGTTTTGTCAACGGTACCGACGTATATCTAGTGCTGACGTCACTAAAATGGCAGCCAGGCGCAATACCAATTTGCGGGGATTATAGTTACTAAAATAAGCAAATGTGACAGACAGACAGTTGTACCATCATTCATAAAGGTTTCTTTTTTACCGGTAATGCGGTATTTTGGTACGGAGCCCTAAAAACCGCAAAAATGTGAAGCCGCGCTGGGTGTCATAAGTCACATCAACAAAATTAATTCACGGACCGCGGTAGGTACATTTTATTTTATGACGAAAGGCTATTTCACACTGCGGGACTTTTTTTTTTATTATCCCAACGGGAGTGCAGCGGTCTATCTATATGGTTTGTCGGTTTGTTCACAGGTATAGGGAACTTCCTTGTCCATTATTTCAACGTTGTCCATTATTTCAACCGACAGATGTCCACAGCTGGACATAAGTCTCTTACAAGGATCGCCATAGAACTCGATCTGTGGGGGTCTTTCAACGCTGCGTTTGCTGATGCGGTCGCAATTCGAGCTCCTTGGGACCTTAATAAGTGTCGGTTCTTCGAGCCATGTACGCCGAGCTAGTTTCGTAACTCGATGACATATTATGTCGGTTACACTTTTGACGACTTTCGACACTTTTGACGACCTCCCTAGTGAGCGCTGTTCTTATAAGTGGGAGGTTCCGGGTTATCCTACTAATATGATGTTATCCAACTACTATAGTGAACTTTCTTGATAGTAGGTATAAAGGTTGGAAAAGGGAGCGGGAACGAGAACCGGAAATTCACGATTCCCTCGGGATTTGTTTGAAACCGAACTTCACGCGGGCGAAGCCGCGGGCAGATTCTAGTAGGTACATAAATAATTGTTATATTTTAAAAAGAGCAACCGCCGAGTTTCTTACAGGTTCTTCTCGGCTGGAACTGCATTCCGAACCTGTGGTAGATTCAATTGACGATTCAAAAGTACTTGTAAAAGTTTATTTGAATAAAAAACTTTTCTATTCTATTCTATATTCCTGGCAGTGGCAATGTGGGATTTTATAATTTCTAAATTGTCGCCGGTCTGGTGACATGCGTAGATAGTTACCACTTACCACCCTACCGGCAAAGCCGTTTTAGCATTCCGGTACGACGTCGCGAAGAAACGATCAGGGGTATGGGGTTAACCAAAAACCGCCATAACTCTTTCAAGTTAGCCCGCGGCCACCTTAGATTGCACGTCACTTACCATCAGGTGAGATCGCAGTTAAGGGCTAGCTTGTAGATGAATAAAAAAACTTGTTCTCCCCTACCATTATGTGTAATGGTAGGGGCTCACGTCTTTACCAATGAGGAATAGAGAAGCAAGCTTTAGCAACCAATTGAATCAAGTCGAACCGTCCCTAAGGACGGAATAATTTAAATTTCAAATGATCAAATACTTGCCTTGTTTTTGTCCCCGCGCGACCCCAAAAACAAGTTGAGGTCGCAAATAACGACTTTTGCTTTCAGCTGTAATTTACTGTTAAAAAAGTTTGTTCGCAAACTGCGAGAGGCTCACGATTTCTGTGGCTGGCGCTGCGGTATTATAATTATAAAATTATCCATACTATCGATAGGTATTAGTATTATTATCAACGCGAAAGTAATTCTGTTCGTGTCTTACCTTTTTATAGCTCAACCGATTTAGCGTTACGATACGTAGAAATCGTTCAGGGGTATGAGTTTAATAAAGGCCTATTCGCACATGTGAAGCATCAGTGCCGCGGCCGGCGCAGTTCCGGCACAGTAAAAATATGTCATTCTCTATTAACTTACATTGAAACACTGCGTCGTCACTGATACGGACAGGTGTGAATGCGTTCACAGAGAATGTATGAATATATAATTTCACTGTGCTAGAACTGTGCCGGCACTGATATGTGCGAAGTTGCTGTTCACCGTGTGCCATCCCATATCATTTTCGATGCAGCACATAAAGTAGGCATTCATTACACGAGCCTCGAGCCGCACCTGAGCCGTCAACAAATCCGTCATCGCCGACTCACTACGCGTCAGTCGCTTGTGAACTGTGGCGAGCCTCGCACGTATCTCTGCTGCTTGCTAACACCGCGCGCGTGCCGTTCCGCGCGACCGTATGTCAATAGTCGTAAGGTTCGCCGCACGCTGGGTCTCGAGTTCGCGGACAAATCTACCGCGCGCCTATACGCGCATCGATTGGTCGGGTTTGGCGCGTGTGCGGCTCGCCGCTTGCATCGTCGTGGATAAATCCGCGAAACTCGTGAAGAACCGCGAACCTACCCTGTGATCCCATTCAGATGAAGACTGGTCCGCGAACTTGTCGTCAGTGATAAATCTCGCGGAATGGTACGCCTAATAATCAAAGTCACTAGGTCCTTTCACCACCGCCTGGGACGTATACAACGGGTTCCCCAGGCGTCCAGCATAGTCAGCGAGAGGGAACAGCCGTGGTGGTTTTAGTTAGGGTATACCCATAGGGGGAGTCCCACATAACCTCCGTTCTGCCCAAAGAACGGGGGTACCTATAAAAGGTTTCCACCACGTAAAAAAAAAAAAAAAAAAGGTCCTTTCACCACCCGTAGTTTGGTAAAACAGCTATGTAGTAATTTCATTTTAATTATAACTAGAGAATGCCCGCGGCTTCGCCCGCGTGAATTTCGGTTTTAAACAAATCCCGAGAGAATCGTGAATTTCCGGTTCCCGTTCCCGCTCCCTTTTCCAACCTTTATCAAGGAAGTTCGCTATAGTAATCTACCTATAGCTGTAGCTATAGATTTCAGGTTTCTCAAAATCCCGTAGGAACTGTGCATTTTTCCAGGATAAAAAGTAGCCTATGTTTTAAGTCAGAGCGTAATCTATCTCCATTTAAAATTTCAGCCAAATCGGTTCAGTAGTTGCGGCGTGATTGAGTAACAAACATCCAAACATCCAAACATCCACACTTTCACATTTATAATATTAGTAGGATTGTTATTAAACTTTCATTATACAATGCTATTCGTTTAATCGCGTACGCACTGGCTGACTACCACATTGTTTACAGCGTATTATTTTGTTCAGATCACGCCATGTGAGTAATATTACGTGTATGGAACGTTTATTCACGCGGAATTTAGACATAATATTGGCTTTGCCAAAACACCGCTTTAATTAATTGTCAGTAGGTATTTAAACGAGGTCATATACCTACTACCCTTTAGTGTACAAAACGGGCACATCCCAATGCCATGATAAATATCATTTATGTATCCTTTATACCTAATATGCTGTGATAGCCTAGTGGTATAAGCTGTGATAGTCTAGTGGTTAGGACGACCGACTTCTAATCGGAGGTCGTGGGTTCGATCCCGGGCCGATCCCGACCTCTAACTTTTCGGAGTTATGTGCGTTTTAAGTGTTTAAATATCACTTGCTTTAACGGTGAAAACATCGTGAGGAAACCTGCACGCCTGAGAGTTCTCCATAACGTTCTCAAAGGTGTGTGAAGTCTGCCAATCCGCTTGGCCAGCGTGGTAGACTATGGCCAAAACCCTTCTCACTCTGAGAGGAGACCCGTGCTCTGTGAGTGAGCCCGCGAGCCGGTAATGGGTTGATCATGATGATGATGATGATGATCCTTTATACCGAAATAACGACGTTAACTTAAAGGATATATATATTAAATTATAGGATATTATCATGGTACCTACTTATTTTGTACACTACATGTCGCTTAAGTTTTAACCATGCAGTCACACTTATCACGCGTGTGTGTGTGTGTATGTTCGTTACTCTTTAACGCCGCAACCACTGAACCGATTTGGCTGAAATTTTGAATGGATATAGATTATGCCCTGACTCACCACATAGGCTACTATATTTTTACACTATACTTTTTACCCTGGAAAAATCCACAGTTCCCACGGGAACAGTTCAACGGTTCCCAGTTGAAAAAATCGAAATTTGTTAGAGCAATCTATAGCTACAGCTATAGGTAGATTACTATAGCAAACTTCCTTGAGAATAGGTAAAGGTTGGAAAAGGGAGCGGGAACGCGAACCGGAAATTCACTATTCCCCGGGATTTGTGAAAATCCGAAACTCACGCGGGCAGAAGCTAGTAAGACTATAATCTAGGTATAAGACGAAATAAGAATATAATCTTTAAAGAGTAAGTAACTAAGTACCCTAGAAAAGAGTATACAATATAACGAGCTGATTACACTAAGAAATACAGTGAAATCAGTTGTCACCGTTATTGCAGAGGTCGGAATGTTGAACCACAATTTATTTGCGACGTCTGTCTCGACAGATGGGCTTCCTTAAGGCGGTACACGTTCAACGTGGAACGGCGGTTGTCTTTATGGGAATTAAAATTATTGTCATCATCTTTATCAAACCTTTACCGGTACACTGCAGGGCGTGGATCTCCTCTCAGAATAAGAAAGGTTTAGTGCACCATGCTGGACGAGTGCAGATTGGTAGACTTCATACGCCTTTGTGAACATTATGGAGGCGATCAAGTTTTCTCACGATGTTTTCCTTCATTAAAACAAGTGATATTCAATTAACATTAGATTGGAGCTAACTTCGTTCGTTGATGAAATATCAGCCGGGCTTAGGATGATGTGAGTATTTTGTTACCATCTCACGTGTAAAAGTATCTACTCATGAAAACAAAACGTTCAAACACGATGGTTTTAGCATATAGTAAGGAGTTCCATTGCTCAGCTCTACAATTATCAGACAAGCTCGTGTCTGTAAAATTTCAGGTTTTAAGGCACTGTGATGTAATATTTGAGGCACTTGGATAAGGATCCATACATTTGGGAAGAGTATTTCAACCAGTAAGTATGATAAATCTTACTAATATTATAAATGTGAAAGTGTGGATGGATGTTTGTTACTCAATCACGCGGCAACTACTGAACCGATTTGGCTGAAATTTTGAACGGAGGTAGATTATGCCCTGACTTAAAACAGACTTTTTATCCTGAAAAAAATGCACAGTTCCCACGGGATTTTGAAAAACCCGAAATCTATAGCTACAGCTATAGGTATAGTAGATTACTATAGCGAACTTCCTTGATAGTAGGTATAAAGGTTGGAAAAGGGAGCGGGAACGGGAACTGGAAATCCACGATTCAGTCGGGATTTGTTTAAAAGCGAAATTCACGCGGGCGAAGCCGCGGGCATTCTCTAGTGATAAATAAAATTAATAAAAGTAAAAACGCTACAGCTTATATACTCAACGCACTCCATAATCTTTCCTAAACACTGTCGGAGTATAAGGAAAAATGGTCGAAACGTACTGCCGTTTCCCCGTGACGGGGGGGGGGGGGGGGGGGGGGGTGTCGGAGTGCCTTTTCACTTCAACTTCGCCTCGGAGCTTTATCTCAACGAAACGACAATTTCTTATCAGTCTTGTATGACAGAGACGATGAGCTTGCGTATTTGGTCCTCTGCCAGTCGTTTATTGAGTGTCAATCAACAGCATTACTGTTTGTTTGAGTTGGGTCTTTTCGATAGCAATATTATACTATTGGAAATCATATAAGGGACATGTGGCCTAGTTATGTCTACTGTGGCCTAGTTTGACGACCTCCCTGGCACAGTGGTGAGCGCTGTGGTCTTATAAGCGGGTGGTCCTGAGTTCGATTCCCGGCAGGGGCAATTTGAGATTTTATAATTTCTAAATTGTCTCTGGTCTGGTCTGGTGGGAGGTTTAAGCCGTGGCTGGTTACCACCCTACCGGCAAAGCCGTGCCGCCAAGCGGTTTAGCGTTCCGGTACGATGCCGTGTAGAAACCGATCAGGGGTATGCATACCTCTTCCAAGTTAGCCCGCTTCCATCTTAGACTGCATCATCACTTACCATCCGGTGAGATTGCAGTCAAGGGCTAACTTGTAGTTGAAATAATAATAAAAAAAAACATTGTGCGTTTTTTTATTCATAGAAGTTAGCCCATGACTGCGATCTCACCTAATGATAAGTGACGAAGCGGGTTAACTTGGAAGAGGCATGGAAGTTTTTCTTAAACCCATATTCCTGATCGGTTTCTATGCGGCATCGTACCCGGATCTTTTCAGAATATTTTCATTATTTTCAGATTTTGGCGATTATAACTCAAAAAGATTAATTTTTGGTAGTACCTTTTCAGGACGTTTTAAAGTAGAGTAAAATTTCTAAAGACCAGTGTGCTTAGTCTAAATCGGAGCACTCGAAAACGAACTCGAAAACTATTGATCGATTTCAGAGTAAAATAAGCATTGTTCGAATGCTGAATGTATTGGCGAACTCAAACCTTAATACAAGCCATTTTAGGTCTATTTTACTCTGAAATCGATCAATAGTTTTCGAGTTCGTTTTCGAGTGCTCCGATTTAGACTAAGCACACAGAACTGGCTTACTCTCACACATCTCTCACAGAGCTGGTTCTGGTCTGACCGATGATCAATTCTCATTTATGATTTGAAGTACATTAGCGGTCAACCGCGTGCGCGGCTAACCGCGCGGCTAGCCGCTTTTATATTTTTATATGCAACCGCTCATTTTGTACGCACTAAACCGCGACGAAATTCTATACAAGCAGCTAGCCGCGCGGTTAGCCGCGCACGCGGTTGACCGCTAATGCGTATGAGCACTAAATGTGTGAATATATGTATAACTGTCATATTAAGGCATAAAGGTAAGCAATCGCTATATTTACCTCTATTATTTATTTTTCATCAGCGAACAATTTCTCTATAGAATAGAATAGAATAGAATAGAATAGAATAGAAAAGTTTTTTATTCAAATAAACTTTTACAAGTGCTTTTGAATCGTCGATTGAGTCTACCACAGGTTCGGAATGCAGTTCCAGCCGAGAAGAACCTGTAAGAAACTCGGCGGTTGCTCTTTTTTAAAAAATAACATTATAACAATTATTATTATTAATGTACATGATTGAAATGCCGTCTCGCGCATTGCTGGAACGAGTTAAATCCAAGCTTTTTTATCGTTTATATAATCTTCAATTGTATAATAAGCTTTTTTTATGAGCATACTTTTAATAGAGTTCTTAAACTTGTGTAAAGGCAAGTCTAAGACATATTTTTTATTCAGATAAACTTTTACAATAGTGCTTTTGAATCGACAAATGAATCTACCACTGGTTCGGAATGGTGCTTACAATTCTACACGTTAAGAAGGGCAGACAAAAGTAGCCCCATTTCCGACGGCGGCACCCGTTCACGAGCATGACGCATGATCCAGCCATTGCTTCGCTCAACCATATTTGAGGGAACGTAACAACCCGCACCACACGACACCACCACAGAAATGTTTAAGGAGAGCGTGACATACTTAGGCTACCCATGATTAAAGCATCGAATTAAACACCAATAATCGAATACTCCTCAAGTTATAATAGCGTATAAAGCGAATAAATTAAATCCATGCTTTTTTATCATTTATATAATCTTCAATTGTATAATATGCTTTTTTCATGAGCACACTTTTAATAGAATTCTTAAACTTGTGTAAAGGCAAATCTAAGATTTGTTGTGGAATTTTATTATAGAACATTACGCCCATTCCCACAAACGACTTTTGGACCTTTTTGAGGCGTAATCGAGGAATCACGAGTCTATTTCTATTTCTTAATTGCCTATCGTGTAATTCACACTTTTTATTGTAACTGTGAATGTTTTGCTTAACAAAAATTATGTTGTTATAAATATATTGAGAAGCTACTGTAAGAATACCTATTTCTTTAAATTTCTCTCGAAGGGAATCCCGCGGTTTTAAATTATAAATTGCACGAATTGCCCTTTTTTGTAAAACGAAAATTTTTTCAATATCAGCTGCTTTACCCCATAGTAAGATTCCATACGACATGATACTATGGAAATATGCAAAGTAAACAATTTTTGCAGTTTCAACATCTGTTAACTGTCGAATCTTTCTAACAGCGTAAGCAGCAGAGCTAAGCTTGCCAGCAAGCGTTGCTATATGGGTGCCCCATTGAAGCTTTGCATCCAGGGTTATTCCCAAGAACACAGTTGTGTCCTCAGTTTTCAATGGCTCACCACTTATCTTTAAATTATTACAAGTAACCCTTGTATTGGGCAATAGAAACTCGACACACTTGGTTTTTTTTGCATTTAAAAGTAGATTGTTTATAGTAAACCAGTGTGAAACTTGAGATAAAGTATTATTTACATCGTCAAAATTGTCTTTGGTTCTATTGACTTTAAAAATCAAAGACGTATCATCAGCAAATAGTACAATATCGCAAGCATTTTCTACGAAATGTGGTAAGTCATTAATATATGGATGGATGGATGGATATGACGTGTACAAATAAGAAATGATTTATTGTTACGCCATTTCTTTTTTCCATTCCCAGTAATGTCTTCAAAGAGGCAATAGCAATATAGAGAAAATTCCTACATTAATTTATACCTACGAGAGAAATCTATTGGATACATATTTTTAGGGTTCCGTACCCAAAGAGTAAAAACGGAGCCTTATTAATATCACTCTGCTGTCTGTCCGTATGTCTGTCTGTCCGCCGGTCACAGGTCTCTAGCTTGTAGACACAAGTGTTAATTAAAAATTTAAAAACCCCCGACATTCGCTATTCTTTGGCGGCGGCCATCTTGGATTTGCAATAGTGCTATTCCACTAGTCAAGCCCTTTCATTTGATACCCATATTAAGGGAGTTGTGAAAAAATATGTAATCCGCCATTTTGTAGCGGCGGCCATCTTGGATGGATTTTCATCAAACATACCTAACAACACTCTCGACTAATTCACCTTTCAAACAAAAAAACCGCATTCAAATCGGTCCACCCGTTTGAGCGCTACAGGGGAACAGACAGACAGACACACACACACACAGACACGTCAAACTTATAACACCCCGTCGTTTGTGCGTCGGGGGTTAAAAATGAGTTAGTAAAATGAAAGTAATGAGTAAAACCTGAAATTTTAGTATTTGATGAAACATTAACCTGGGCGACTGCCGATGTTATAAAATGTTATGCAACAATGTTACGTGTTTTACCAGTATGAGAGCATTGAAAACATCTAACAATTAATGATAAAAAAATATCACAAATGTTAATAAATGTTATATGATATGAAGTGTTAGCAATGTCAAATAATGTTATACAAGATTTCTAACACCAGTGTATTATACCTATTAAAAAATGATAATAGCAAATATCCGCAGGAAAGCTATTTAAAGCTATATCGAATAACTCATGTGATTCTTAGATACACGCTATTATTTTAGGTAAAGCGTGGGTTTTATATACCTACGTAGAAAATTATATTTATGGATTTATTTGGAATACCTACCTTACCTTTACCATTTAAGCTCTCTGAAGAACCTAGTATGTAGCAATATTCTGTGCTAGTACATAGATTACAAGTTAATTAAATACCGAAGTTATAATACGTATATGAAGTACTGCAATAAGTTATAAGCATAATATAATAAGCGGAAATATTAACTACCTACCTTACGTTATATTTATTCCATTACATAGAGTCATTCGGGTCAAGAGCACGCACTTTACCTTTCTTGATCACACCAAAACAAAAATAATTTAATATTAGGAAATTGATTGTGAGAATAAGATAGAGTATTTAATACTTTACTAAATACCTAAGCTTATATCTTGGTTAAGTATATAGTTTCTTTAGAATCAGACAAAGATGTGGCTCGGCCAGAATGCGTTCTCTTGCCCCTTGTTGCGGGTAACGGTACGCAGCTTTGCGGGTATAAGCTCGCATACGGGGTAAGTAGACGCAAGCAAGTCAATTGTGGGAAATAATTGAAACAAAAACCTCTCAAGAATAAAAGAAGTCTTTTATTAAATAAACTCTGAATAAACTAACTCAAAAGTACGTTTTACGATGAATGGTAAAAAATAATCATCAATCCTAAGAATAAAGAGATCAGTTTTACTTTGAAATAAGTATTACTTTTAAATAAAAACAAATCCAGCGATCAACGAAATCAGATTTTTATTTAAAATAATTCTTAAATTAATTTATAATATTTAAATATATTACTGCGGGCAAAAGAACGCATGTAGGGGTAAGTGTTCGAGTGCGTTCTCCTGCCCCCACTCTCTTACCCCACGTGACTACTTTTGGAGTATATCGCCTATGAACACCTTCATTCTAGAGATAACCTTAAATTGACACTCGAAAATAATAGTGTATGAATAGTATTACAACATTAAAAAAATACTTACCACGCTGATTTTATGTTGCCGAAGTTATAAACTTTTCCGTACAACAAAAAACTAGCTATCGAACACCGAAATTCACTCTTTTTGTTTTTATGTTTTCCCAACGATGTCGAACAGCAGCGCACTGCCTGGCTTCAATATGGCCGCTCGCTTGCCACTGACTTCGTCATACACGCGCCCCCTATCCCTTCATTCCCCGCGGAGATCTTAGCACTGCGTACTCTTACCCGACGCGTGCTCTTACCCCTAATGACTCTAATTACGTTTTATCCATTAACGGGGGCAAAGTACCAGAAGTGAGAGCTCGTGTGATGTTAACGAGCGGCAGTATTCGAGGGGACAGTAAAAGTCTTTTATGTGATATAATTTGAATATTTATTTCGTAATGCCACTGGAAACAACGCGAGAGCGGGCGGCGGTGTCGCATCGGACTCTGGAACGACGCCGTCGCGGCTACATAAACTATAAAAAAACAATTCCCAACATTGCTATCGCATATAATATAATCTTCATATTATTATTTACAACCTTGGCTAACTTATATTTACACTACCTATGGATGTCGAAGTATGTATAACATACATTAAGCCGAAATTTGATACAAGTAGAGGATAAAATATATAGTCCATTTTAAAGAGCTCACTCTAGACGCTTAAGTATATTTGTACATACATAGTGGAGATATTTTCGTTAGAATTTTTTGTTACGGCCGCGTCGATGCGTGCCGAAGAGGATCCGAGCGAACGCTTGCCGAAAATCGGGGCTGAAGATCGTGTAGATTACAGGGTTGAGGGTAGAGTTGAAGTAGCCAAGCCACAGGAAG
Organism: Melanargia galathea; assembly: GCA_920104075.1. Lineage (NCBI taxonomy): Eukaryota > Metazoa > Arthropoda > Insecta > Lepidoptera > Nymphalidae > Melanargia > Melanargia galathea. The sequence goes on along the minus strand of OV049871.1, from coordinate 3,017,394 downwards.
AAGCTCGCCAGGTAGTCGCTGATTACGCACGACTGGCAGATGGGCATCACTAGCGCCATGATGAAGAAAGGCAGCCAACAAAAGACAAACGCTCCAGTGATGATGGCGAGCGTCTTCGCCGCTTTCCTCTCCCTCTTAGCTTCGAGGGTCTCCTTCTTTTCTCTCTGCGAGGGACCCGGTGCGATGGCTCGCTCCTGTTTCGACCCATTCGTGACGGTCGAGGAAGACTTTTCCGGGGACACCGACGGTGCCACCTTTTCGTTGATCGTGAACGCCGTCGTGCGGGGCTCTTCGTCCAGAGTGTCCACTGTGGACGTGCTCTGACCTTCCGTCAGCAACAGAGCGGCTGCAAGTGTCTCGGTTCGTGTTCGTTGATTGCATTTCTTCAGGTTGAGAAATCGTTTCTTCACGAATCGTCTGTCCCTCGCCGATTGCACGGGTCGTCCGGAAGGCGGAGCGCCGTCTGCTGACGTGGGTCGCGGCGGGGGCGGGTCCCTCCTTCTCCTTATTCGTCTCCGGGCCGTTTGAAATATCTTCCAGTACAGTATGAGTATGACCGCTAGTGGGACATAGAAGGTGGAGCACGTGGCGAAGATCTGGTACGCAAGGTCCTGACTGACGAGGCATTTCTGTTGCTGGGTTATCCTCGCGAGGTAGTCGGGGTCCTTCCAGCCCAGCTGCGGGGCGAGGGAGACGACGAGCGCGGCCGCCCACACGAGAAAGATCATCGTGAAGATTCTCTTCTCGTTTCTTATGTGAATATAGTCTACGTTTGTCACAGCCCAATACCTGGAAAGAAGAGTCACTTTCAAGTTTCCATTAAGGTGACTAAATAGCACGCTTACGTTGTAAATTAGCAGTGCAGTGAAATGAGATCAGGGAATCAAATCCCGCATCGCATTTGCTGGATCAGTGACGTTTACATTAAAAACATTGTTACTCGTATTTATTCCCATGAGTCTGTGTGATTGATGACCATATCCCGCAAACCAGCAGAATTGAGGTTTCGATGCGGGATTGAATTCCCTAGATAACGAGCAATTTCTGCATCAGAAAATGGTTTTAATGATAATAATTATGTCAATGGTGTTGGTGCCTTTGATTAAGAGGATAATGATTACGATGATGATGATGATGATAGTGATGACGACGAGTACACACCTATCTGTAGCAATAGCAACGAGGTGAAGAATAGAAGCGGAACTGCAGAGTACGTCGCTGGAAGTCCACATATCACAGAGCTCGGGCCCCAGGATCCATCCTTGACTGACCTGATGAATAAAAAGTAAGAGGTAATACTTACTTGGCATCATTTAATCTTTTCAGGTTCTTGTAAGGTTATCTTTTAATTAACACAGTATTGATTTGGATATTGGAGCACATACTACCCCTTCATGGTCAACTAAGATATCAATTTGAGTAGTATAAATAGATGTAATATACATTCGACTACTTTTACTATTTATAGGCCAACCGTTTAAAAGCCTCTTCGCACACCTCGAATGTATGAAACAATAATTAGTTATCATCACAATGGCGTACTGTGACTTCACTGTGAATGGGCCTTAACTGAGACGGTTCTTGAGGTAGCTGCGTGGTGCTGGGTGTGTTCGGAAGTTGATGTAGAAGTTAAATCCTTCACTGGGAATCGACTAAGTCAAAAAGCTGGTCTATAAACTGTTGAACTATTGAGACTACAGTCTGCTACTAGTAATACTAAGAAAACTACTACTGCTACTAAGAATACTAATACTACTAAGAATATTTACCTCATAGACAGCACCGAGAGGCATGACGAGGCAGGCGACCATGAGGTCGGCGACCGCCAGCGAAGCGACCAGGTAGTTGGCGACGTTCTGCAGATTCCGCTCGATTATGATCGCCGCTATCACGAACACATTGCCTGTGGGAAAAAAGAAGAAGAAGATGAAGAATTTCATCAAGAATTTCGTATTCATAGGTTGCCTGAAACCATTTACGATCGTATTGCCTGTGGGGAACAAGAAGAAGAAGGTGAAGAATTTCATCAAGAATTTCGTACTCATAGATTGCCGAAACCATTGACGAACGCATTAACTTTGATTGCCTTTGAAAAGGAGGAACCTTGCCAGGTTTTATTTGAAGACATCCAATTATTAAGAATTACTGTGAGATATTTAATTTCTGAAAACGATGATATTATTTATTTCTTGAGGCTGGAGACTCTAGTGTTATACCAGAGTTATGTTACTAATGTGTCAGTTGGTAGTAATACTAAATATATTGGTCTAAGATACCATCATAGAGATTACTACCCTCATCTGTTATTTAATGCTGATAGAGATAATATGCTAGATAATTCATAGATTGATACATTGCACTTTGGTTGCCTGGCTTAATTTGGTGCCTATGATGTTAAACACAACAAAATGTAATCAATTTTTTTCGATCTGCTTCCCTCATCTGTTATTTAAACGAATTGTATGTCAAATGAAAGATTATTTTATTCCCAATCGAACCGTATTTGGTTGCCTGGTCAAAAGTGGTGCTAAATCATGGTTGCCTGGATTTTAAGATATAAAATTTTCTGTGCGAGTGTTGAAAGTGACGGAAAAGTGTTGCGCGCGCAATTCCATTTGACAGACAAAGATGCAGTGAGATAGGCGTGCACTCGGCAGGTGCTTAGTCTATACAAAGATTAAAACCATAGACTAGCTGTGCCTGTCCATTAAAGATATTTGCAAAAAAAATAAGTGAGCGACGTAAGGAATAAGTAATAAAACGTAAAAAAGCTGTTTTTGAAAATTTTGTCTGTTTGTCTGTATATTTGTGCATGTATTACGCAAAAACTACTGAATGGATTGAAATTAAACTAGGCATGATCATACTACATAATAGCATATAGGATACTTTTTATCCCGAAATTCAGCACAGTTCCCTTGGGAGAGGGGATGAAAGTCAAAATGTGTACTTAGCTGTAATTCATTATCGCGTAGTCCGATTTCATTCATTTTTAGGGTTCCGTACCCAAAGGGTAAAAACGGAGCCTTATTAATGTCATTCAACGTTTTAATAAATAATCAACAAATTCTTTTTTGTTGAAGTAACAAAAAATTTAAATTTAGTGGAGAAATTCGAAAAAAGGCGTCCTTATTTTGTGTAATAGACAAAGATGACTTGACAGGTTAAAAATTGTTTGGAGTAAATCTCATTTCGTCTGCGAGCTAGAGACCTGTGACCGGCGGACAGACAGACAGACAGCCGAGTGACATTAACAGGGCTCCGTTTTAACCCTTTGGGTACGGAACCCTAAAAATGAATGAAATCGGACTACGCGATAATGAATTACAGCTAAGTACACATTTTGACTTTCATCCCCTCTCCCAAGGGAACTGTGCTGAATTTCGGGATAAAAAGTATCCTATATGCTATTATGTAGTATGAACTTAAATCATGCCTAGTTTAATTTCAATCCATTCAGTAGTTTTTGCGTAATACATGCACAAATATACAGACAAACAGACAACATTTTCAAAAACAGCTTTTTTACGTTTTATTACTTATTCCTTACGTCGCTCACTTATTTTTTTTGCAAATATCTTTAATGGACAGGCACAGCTAGTCTATGGTTTTAATCTTTGTATAGACTAAGTACCTGCCGAGTGCACGCCTGCCTCACTGCATCTTTGTCTGTCAAATGGAATTGCGCGCGCAACACTTTTCCGTCACTTTCAACACTCGCACAGAAAATTTTATATCTTAAAATCCAGACAACCATGATTTAGCACCACTTTTGACCAGGCAACCAAATACGGTTCGATTGGGAATAAAATAATCTTTCATTTGACATATAATTCGTTTAAATAACAGATGAGGGAAGCAGATCGAAAAAAATTGATTACATTTTTTTGTGTTTAACATCATAGGCACCAAATTAAGCCAGGCAACCAAAGTGCAATGTATCAATCTATGAATTATCTAGCATATTATCTCTATCAGCATTAAATAACAGATGAGGGTAGTAATCTCTATGACTGTATCTCCCACTATATGGAGTTGTCAAATCACGACGTTAACCTATCCCAAAGGGACGTGACAAGAATTCCCTGTGACGGTTAAGTCATTCTAGGAATAATAATTAATAGATTATTATATAAGTGAGACAATAGTATAAGGGGTGGGATTGTTTTGCACAAATTAATGCCTAAAACAGGCCTTAAAGAAAAAATAAAACTAATAATTCCTTTTTTAAAAATATGAGAAGGTGCAATTAATCACAAACACACGCACAACATAATTATTTAGATCCTACGTTGTAGACAGGGCATGCGATATTATACAGGCTTTATATTGGTTTTTAATATTTTATTTAATGTTGATAAATAAAAATTTAGTAGGTCGTATTGAAATAAATCTGTAGGTGAATTATTTCTCTGCTAAATAGCTAGGAAACCACAAATCTAATAAGCAGAACCTGAAGGTATCTGTAAATTATTCGTAGCTACAAATTCATGTGGCTCCATGAATATGGAGATACTTAGTCATAGAGCTCCTTGGTTTAATTGAATCCAATGGTTAGAAATGAATTTCCGACCGTATAACAATATTATGCTCTGCAAAATACTATTATCAAAGGTCTCCTAGCGTGTACCTATATGCGATATTTATTTGGTCTCTAAATAACAACTAAATAAATATCGCATAGGTAGACATACAATTTCAAGTTGGCCGGCTATCGAACAACTAAATCGCGAACTTTCACAACTTAATCGGCCAACTATTAAATTGGACGTAATCGGAAGGGAATATCGATTCTGATACAATCGTCGTCCAATTAGTTGAACGATTTAGTTGGTGATATGCGGGGTGTCATAAGTCACTGTGCTTATATACTCTGCGATTTAGTTGGCCAACTTGAAATTGTATGTCTGCGGGGTCTCTTAAAGTTTGTTTACTTTCATTTACTTTGACTTTATTCAACGGTAATTTATTTATTTATTTATTTGGACAACCAAAAAATTGTTACATCAATTACATCAATAAAAACTAAAAAAAAAAACTATACAAATAGATAATTAACAGATACTAATTGATGCACATTGTGCATTGCACAACTTATTAAAGGTGTCACAGCATTTACCAATAATTTTTTTCAAATAAAAATAAACCGACTTCAAACGATTCGAACTAAAAAGTTTAAAATAATTTTTTATTAATTTAGCTTGACGATTAAACTACCTAACTCAAATGATATATAATTTTTTGAAGTCGGCGCCAAATGACTTCAAATTCACTTCAAGTATGTGCCCACCGCTACCCGGACAGCCTCACCCTCCGTGACTATTATGGTTCACCGCGCTCGCATTCAAAAGTGGATACTCTGATTTTACTTACACGAATTGAATGTAGCTTGGCTTCTTTTTCTATCAGCGTACTTATTTACGTGTGGGCTGCGAGGGAAGATCAAAATTTGACAGAAAATATTACTTAATTATTGCTCATTCATACATTGAGTCCACTTAGTCTGTGCAGTATCTAAATTCTAAACAGTGATTTTATATCATTATTTATTGATTTAATTTTTATTTTTATTATAATCTAGACATATTTTTATAATAAACCCGCAAGCTATTCAAACAATAAACGACAGCATTAAGAAACGTTGGCACTTTTCTATCGCCTGCGGGGCTAAGAGCTGAAGACGTGACTTCCAATTTTATATCGGGTTTATGGGCTGAACTAAGAGATTTACTTATAAGGTAGAGCAGCTATCGGCGAGGATTTAATTAATTCATTTAAAAGTTATATTCTTACATTTACAAAAAGTTTATAAAACATGCCAACAAAATTGCTTGTATCCATCACCACCACTACAACCTTTTAACGTCCTACTGCTGGGCACAGGCCTCCTCTCTCATAGGAGAGAGGGATTTAGAGCTTAGACGCGCCACACCGCGCTGCTCCAATGCGGGTTGGCTGGCTTTAACGACTACTGTCACAAATGGCAGTCATAATAACCGGGACCGACTGCTTAACGTGCTGTCCGAGGCACGGGCATGAACCACCGCCAACCAATTCCGGGCTGACACTGAGAATTTCTTGACAGAAAAACCCAATACCTAGCAATTATATGCAATTCCTACGATTTTCCCGCCAAAACACCATTTACTTCTTATACTGTTATAATTTCATTTAATTTGATTAGTTGAAAATCAAATAAGAATCAAACATCGTTTGTAAGGAGTTTGCTCGGGAGCGCGGCGCTGATATTTCTTAACGATTGGCTTCAGAGCGAAAAGTGGCCAAATCAACTTGTTTTTGTTGTTAATCACTTTATCTCTTCTACCGTTTGTATACAATTTAACTATCTTCGTCAAACGGACAGTCGGGGGGGGGGGGGGGGGGGTGAATTTTGTAGTTTGCATGGAAATTGCATTATTGTGGAAATCAACGAATGAATTTAAAACACTACCCTCATACCCTTATCTGTTAACAACTAAGCCACCAGCAGATGAAAAGGGAAATTGGAATATGTGAACCCGACGAAGGTCCCTGGGGGATACGCCTTGTTATGCCGTGCTACCGAGCGGACCCCTGTCATGTACTGGGGCAATTCTAATCTGAGATGGTTTGGTTCAGCAGTCTGCGGTTTTCGGTTTTTCTAGCGTAAAATTACCAAGTATGTAGGTATAGACGATTATTTATAACCCCCGACGCAAAAACGACGGGGTGTTATAAGTTTGACGTGTCTGTGTGTGTGTGTGTGTGTGTGTGTGTGTTTGTGCGTGCGTGCGTGCGTGCGTGCGTGCGTGCGTGCGTGCGTGCGTGCGTGCGTGCGTGCGTGCGTGCGTGTGTGTGTGTGTGTGTCTGTCTGTCTGTTCCCCTGTGGCACTCAAACGGGTGGACTGATTTGAATGCGGTTTTTTTTGTTTGAAAGGTGAATTAGTCGAGAGTGTTCTTAGCTATGTTTGAAGAAAATCGCTCCAAGATGGCCGCCGCTACAAAATTTACATCTTTTTTCACAAATGAAAGGGCTTGACTAGTAGAATAGCACTATTGCAAATCCAAGATGGCCGCCGCCACAAAATGGCAAATTTCGGGGGTTTTTTAAATTTTCAATTTATACTTGTTTACTAATTACGGAGTTTTCCATGATCTAGACTTAAACCAAAATTTTTAGAAATTCTACCCCGAAGGATAAAATTGCAGCAAGCAAGGAAGGATATACATAATATGATATGCTCTATTTCATCATATTTGTTTTTTAATAAAGCGTTATGTCATCATCATCATCATCATAATCAACCCATTACCGGCTCACTATAGAGCACGGGTCTCCTCTCAGAGTGAGAAGGGTTTTGGCCATAGTCTACCACGCTGGCCAAGCGGATTGCCAGACTTCACACACCTTTGAGAACGTTATGGAGAACTCTCAGGCATGCAGGTTTCCTCACGATGTTTTCCTTCACCGTTAAAGCAAGTGATATTTAATACTTAAAACGCACATAACTCCGAAAAGTTAGAGGTGCGTGCCCGGGATCGAACCCACGACCTCCGATTAGAAGTCGGTCGTCCTAACCACTAGGCTATCACAGCTTAAGCGTTATGTATTTCGTATTTATTTATCGATACAATGAATCGACATATTTTTATATTTAAGTCCTACCTTAACGTAGTCAGTTTATGAAAATACACGGCGAGTCCACGGGTCCACTAGTTTACCACTACAGTACCAATACAGTCTCTTAAGAGGAAATGCGGGCGGAGAGACTTTTGAAAATTAGGTATTTAAAAAACTATCGTTGCCGCGTTTGACCGTCCCGCGCCTCAAATTCGTGCAATAAGGACAACTGCAGGTCCGACTCAATAGCTGTAATTAAAAGTCATAATTCGAGGTTTGGCTCTTTACGATTTCCTCCTCCAATATTGGACCAATTTAAAAGATATTTCATAAACTATATAACTATATATATGTAGGATATATATACTGTGTCTCTATGTTTTGCTTTTTTCATTATTAGTTGTCAAATTTGTACATTAGGCCTCTGTTGAAAGCGATCTAAAATAGGCAATTTTGAGCATGTTGTAACGGTTCTAGTGCTTATAAAAATAAATGTATCTTCAAAAATGAAAACATAGGGACATAGAAGAGGTTGATATTTATGTTACTGTAAAAAATCATTGGTTTAGGACAATAACAACAGACGAGAGCGTTTGTATGGAGAAAAGACCACCCGCATTTCCTCTTAATGTCCCACTGCTAGACACAGGCCTCCTCTCTCATAGGAGAAAGGGATTTAGAGCTTAGACTCGTCACGCTGCTCCAATGCGGGTTGGCGGGCTTCCATCTGGAACATCCATGTGGGCTTCCAACTGTATTTTGGATAGTAGCGGGTAATTACTACCCGTGCGAAGCCAGCTGGTCGCTAGTCTAGCCAATAAAATTAAAAAGACGTAAACTTATGTCAAACAAATTACTAAGCAAAGTTTTGTAACAATTCACCTTCAGAATAAGTAACCTAGACAACAACAAGTCGAAACTTCTAGTTTTACGCTCGAAAACTTCACATGGAGTGAACCGTTTATCGGATCTTTGGTCTCAATTTCATTGTATTGTTTATACTCGACATTCGAATTTCTTGTTACAAAAGATCTAGTTAGTTGTTACCTACTGAATGTTGTTATGTAGTTGTTCAATTTTTCTACAACATACCTACATGAGACAAAAATGGTATATTTTCGAATCTCAGGTCCCTATTTGGAAAGAAAAGTAAACAAAGATTGAAAGTTAAACCGACTTCATCACACACTTAACATACCATAATATATCTTTAAAACAACTAAAGCTATATTGATGAAACTTGCACTGTTCCCCAAGTTGAAATAAAAATCCAATAAAAATATTACAAAAATGAAAATAATACAAAATCTCATAGGTTGTATAATAAAAATCCTCTTTAATTATATAATTTCCTTTAATTATTATTATTCCATTCTCTTAATACCATTTTACATTTTATTAGTCTTTCCAAACATTATCTTTTTCGCTTACATCTCATGTCAGCCATTTTCACTCCTGTCTAATCCTCTTTTTCTTAAATTGTCAGATCAACAATCATAAAAATACCTTAAATCAACAAAAGGAGGTCCTATTGCAATACTGAATTCTCAACGAACCTTACATTCGTCCATCCTGACAACGTGTATGTCCTCATACACATCCGGTAAACACCTTACATTCGTCTTTATATATTTATTTCACTAACATCAACTCGTTTATTGATGACTTGTAAAACTAATATTTATATCAATAACATCAACTCGTCTATTGATGATCTACCTTTTATTACTCTATATATCTATTTATTTTACTAACATCAACTCGTCTATTGATGACTTGTAAAACTCTTTATATATTTATTTCACTAACATCAACTCGTCTATTGATGACTTGTAAAACTCATATTTATTTCAATAACATCAACTCGTCTATTGATGATCTATCTTTTATAACTCTATATATTTACTTCACTAACATCAACTCGTCTATTGATGACTTGTAAAACTCTTTATATAATATTTATTTCAATAACATCAACTCGTCTATTGATGATCTATCTTTTATAACTCTATATATCTATTTATTTTACTAACATCAACTCGTCTATTGATGACTTGTAAAACTCTTTATATAATATTTATTTCAATAACATCAACTCGTCTATTGATGATCTATCTTTTATAACTCTATATATCTATTTATTTTACTAACATCAACTCGTCTATTGATGACTTGTAAAACTCTTTATATATTTATTTCACTAACATCAACTCGTCTATTGATGACTTGTAAAACTCATATTTATTTCAATAACATCAATTCGTCTATTGATGATCTATCTTTTATAACTCTATATATTTACTTCACTAACGTCAACCCGTCTATTGACACCAAATGCAATAAACATATCTACCTTCATTGACATCAACACGTCTAGTGATGTTCAATCTATCTTTTATAACTCTCTATATATATTTATTGCACTGACATCACCACGTCTAGTGATGTTCAATCTATCTTTTATACCTCTATATATTTATTGCACTGATATCAACCCGTCTATTGACACCAAATGCAACAAACAATCTTTCATTGACATCAACACGTCTAGTGATGTTCAATCTATCTTTAATAACTCTCTATAATATATATTTATTGCACTGACATCAACCCCTCTATTGACGCCAAATGCAACAACCATATGTAATAACCTTTCAAACCAATCTATGTGAATGACCTTACTCTGTATTACAATGGTAATATAGATATGCTTATCAATCTTATCATTCCACAGCAATCGTGTCACGAAGCTAATCCATCTTATTTAATGCTCACCATTTAAATTCACTAAATCATCATAAAATCAATAGAATATCAATAGAATCAATAGAATAAAATCAATATTACATACATCATTATCGATAACATACGAGATACCTACGTTTCAATTCTTACAAACGTGCCAGAATATTTCATATTATGAACCATTAATTAATATTATCAACCATTAAAGAAATTGAGAAGCCACCACTCAATAATATAACAAATTAAATGCAAAAACGTTTGCTACTAATCTCTAGTATTCCTTTTTGTCAAACTATACATTTTATCATCTCATCTCTCTCATAATAACAACAACAAAAAAAATGGCTTAATAAACTCAAACTCTAAAGTAAAAATTCGAAGTCAACTAAACCGAACTTAACCATTGATAACATTACGTCATATTTTAGCTTCAACAAGGAAAAAAAAAAAAGGATAGACAAAAACTTTAACTAGTCCAACTCTCATCCTTGTCATCTTCATCCATGCTAGTATCATCGACATTTAAGCCATGTTAAGTCAAGTCAAATAAACTTAATTCAAAATTGGTACACTGTACACTTTAATGGTGATAATTATTTACGAAAACTTAAAACTAAAACTACGAGGGTTCCAACGCGCCCTGGTCTGAGAAGAGCCCACAACAAACTCAGCTGGGTTTTCTTTTTATATTATCACCATCTTACAAAATGGCCTTAAAATGATTTCAACTGTTGGCTTTTAGAGCAAATTATTTTCATTGTTTTTGTCAAAAAAAAAAAGAAAAGTCAAAAAGTCCGAAATTGGACAATAGTGGTTGTAAAGAGACACAACAATGAATTGCTCTAATTAAACTGCCGCTAGTTCTATTGACCGTACAACAGATAGACTTACAATGTCATTTCGATTTTTTAATTTAATTTTTTTTTTGTCCAACAATAATCAGCCCCCATGAATAGCATTGGTTCTGATGAACGAACCACCAACCTAAAGATTACCAAAATTGAACATGTATTCATTCTGTTTTAGCCAATGTTCAGTTATACATAAAAAAAAAAAAAAAATCTTTAAAAACAACTCTATCTCCGAATCCTTCTTTGTTACTAATCAAAAATTCTAATTAATTTATTTAGATATTCACAACGTAGTGCAAGTGCACTAGATCTAATCGTTTTGTCGTTAATGAGTGCCATGTATAATATAATCTGCGGCACGCTTACCAGTAATATCGCATTGATTTATAAGAGCTAAGTAGTTTTCATAAAAGTAATTCTGGGTTCATTATATCTGCTTTTCCATCTCAGCATGTCCTCCAAAGATTGAGCAAAATTCTCCTTAGAAAAAATAATAATAATAACAATAATAATTTAAGCTAGGTATATGATCTTGTAGACTTAGTCCTATCTTCAGGTCTGTCCATTCTAAGCCTTCGGTTCTGATGACTGGAACCAGAAATTCTACATTCCCGAGATTCTTCACGAGAATAACGTCGTCGTTCTGGTGAATATTGTCCACGAGCTACGTCTATTACGTCTAAGTCCTTTTCAATCCTCAAAAATCGCTCGCGTTGTTGCTCCCGTTCGCAGTCCTGTACTCCTCCTATAGCTACTCGTACGCTCCCGAGAACGACTTCTCACATGACCGCGGCTACGGCTGCGACTACGGCTGCGGTAACCACTTCGCGGAGGACTCGGTCTCACTGCTGTGTTAGAATCATCCACCGCGAGACGTCCGTCTACATGCTGCAGGCGTTTGTAAACGTCGAGACTCCTTATTCCCATCACCCGGCATTATTTAGAGCTCGAACAGAAAACATAAAATTTGTATTAGTAATTCGACAAATCGAATAAGATGAATTTTGAGATCGAACAAAATAATAAAATCGGCGTTGTCTTACCACTTCTGAGATATAATAAAAATCCTCTTTAATTATATAATTTCCTTTAATTATTATTATTCCATTCTCTTAATACCATTTTACATTTTATTAGTCTTTCCAAACATTATCTTTTTCGCTTACATCTCATGTCAGCCATTTTCACTCCTGTCTAATCCTCTTTTTCTTAAATTGTCAGATCAACAATCATAAAAATACCTTAAATCAACAAAAGGAGGTCCTATTGCAATACTGAATTCTCAACGAACCTTACAGTTGTTTAGTTTATTGCTTGTTTTTTTGTATGCTTGTACGTTTGTACCTTTGGCCGCGGATTTCTTTCAAACCATTAATCGGATTGTGTTCCGACAATTTTTTTATTAGCTTACATTTACTTCCACTTATTAGATTATTATCACTTTTTTGAAGTCGGGTAAAAATGTGCTAAAAGTAATTTTTTATTTGAAATATTATCCAACACCACCATTACAGGCCTTTTAACGTCCCACAGCTGGGCACAGGCCTCCTCGCTCCTGTAAGAGAGGGATTTAAAGCTTAGACCCGCCATACTGCTCCAATGCGGATTGGCGAGCTTTAACGACTATAAATTGTGATATGATAGTGATAATAATCGGGATGGACTGCTTAACGTACTCTCCGAGGCAGGGGGTGAAACAACGCCAGCTTCCAACTCCCAAAAATTATTTGACAGAAAAACCCAATAGGTACCAAACAATTATTTATTTGAAATATACTACCTATGTATGTATATAAACTAATTGTCTGTCATCGAAGTATATTTCAAACGAGCGGATACCCGCGACTTCGTTCGCGTGGATATTGATTTTAATAATCCCGTGTGAATCATTTTGTTTTTCCTAAGCTCCTTTGAGCTTATACCTTGCTAAAAACTGTAAAAAGTTCACTGGCGGATGTTTAGGTACATCAAAATGTAAACATCCGCCAGTGAAAGTCCCATCAAAATCGGTCCAGCCTTTCAGAGATTAGCCAGTAGTCTTTAAAGTATCTACTTTCTAACAAAAAAAGAATGAATGAAATCGGACCACCCGTTAACGAATTACAGCTATGAACACATTTTGCCTTTCATCCCCTCTCCCAAGGGAACCGTGCTCAATTTCGGGATAAAAAGTATCCTATATGTTACTCCATAGTATGAACTTAAATCATGCCGAGTTTCATTTCAATCCATTCAGTAGTTTTTACGTGATGCGCGCACAAACATACAGACAAACAGACAAACAGATAAACAGACAAACAGATAAACAGACAAACAGACAAACAGACAAACAGACAAAAATTTCAAAAATACCTTTTTTACGTTCTATTACTCATCCCTAACATCCCCCAGTTATTATTTTGCAAAAATCTTCAATGTACAGATACGGCAATTCTACGATTTTATTATATGTATAGATTCTGTACCTATATAGATACTTGCTGAGTCTGCAGTGCACTTATAAGAGAAATTATACCCTATCAGCCAAGTGCGAGTCGGGCCTCGCTCTTTCAGGGTTCTGTACATAATTATCAACAATATAATATTTTGGCTCTAAGAAATATTTAATTTCCAAGCTAGACATCGCAACAAACCGTGAAAGAAAAACCCAAAAAATGTTCGTTTGTTTTGGTCACAGCTTATAAACTATTTCATGAATCGTTGTTTTCAGTATTTGTTGTTTAAATAGAGCATATTATGGCACATAATGTATTGAAATATCATATTCCTAACTAGTTTAGTTTTTGAGATAGCCCCCGTCACAAAAATGGTCTAAAACTGACAACTTTGATGGCCCCCCATTTCCTTACTTTTTAAGCAAAAAACTAAAAAAATATATATTTGTACTCTACTCAATAAGCTCTAAACACTGATTCCCCACAAGCTAGGATAAAAAAAAAATTTTTTTTCTGGCTCCTTTTTCATGTATGGGAAAAATAATTTAATTCAATTTCTAATTCAATATTTGATTTTGGGTCAACGTTTTACACCTGATGGACAGACAGACAGACAGACGGACAGCCAAATGACATTAATAGGGCTCCGTTTTTACCCATTGGGTACGGAACCCTAAAAATGATATTGGAGTTTTGTATGTATACCGACAAAAACCACAGCATCCTCAACATTTCGTACAAGTGAACCTACGACAGACAACGAGAAGGCTATAACGTTAATCAAGCGGGACAAGGACAAAGCTATATGTAATACTATTTTATAGTTGGGATACAACCCTGCGAACCAAGTCATAAATCATTTTTATCGGACTTCTCGCTCGCACTTACCGGCCTTATAGAACTGGACCCTGATTCTGTGCTATTGTGTGTAACAATAATAAAGGATTTGTCGATGGTCGATAGTAGGTTATATAAAGAGCGAGGGAGAGTCCTCACAGCACTATGATCGTAATGCTTTATGACTCAGTTCACACGTTGGTAATGTCGTTCAACGATTGCGGAGGGCAAGTGAGTGTCGCTTTTTTACACATTTAATAGCTGTTAGAATTATTTGCGCAAATCTTCTGATCAGCTGGGTTATTCTGTAACTTAGTTAGCAACTGAAAATAGTTGCCAACGAATTAGTTTGACATACATTGCTGCTTTACTGTGGGAAATATAAAGTGTTTTCATAATTTCCCACAGTAAAGCAGCAATGTATATCGAACTAATTCGTTGGCAACTATTTTCAGTTGCTAACTAAGTTACAGAATAACCCCCCTGAACATCTTTCCATACAAGATAGATGCTCAACAACTCAAACGATGAGATTACTTTCTTTATTTAGTAGTGAATTAAAACATGTATTTTGCGTAAGAAAATAAAGTCACTAAGCAAAGATTTTCTTTATGAAGCAACGTAATATTATAATCTAGCGCAACTATAATAATATTATTATAACGACATTATGTTAACAGAGTCATCTTGAAATTATAAGTCCTCTAATATTTAATTTCAGATAAAATCTTGAATTTTTTTAAATATTCAACGTCTACGAATATATTATTACGCTTGCTTTTGTTCTATTTGCCTCTGGGGTTTCTAACTTTCTGCTTTTGGAATGAAAAGCCTTCAAGACTTCAAGATCTAATTTTAAACGATATGAAAACATTTAGAGTGCCTAATTGCTTAAACTTTTTTCCATAATTTATCTTCGTGCCTACCCAACAAAAGATTCAGTGTCTTTTTGCATTATTAACTTTTCACCGAAGTTAGTGGCGATAAGGTAAGAAATATCTTAATTTGACACATTGTTAGGTAAGTATCTCCGGCGATATACAAACGACAAATTTTATAGCGCGGCGCGGACTGGTATAGATCGACCAGAATCTCATGAAAAATAGGGAAATGAAATTCCAAGGTTAGCAACACTACGGCTGCCCTAGCGATAAACAAAGTAACTGACATTTTTTGTGAAATTGACTTTTTGCATTAACAAAAGTTTTATGTCGAGTAGTTTTTTACCACAGTTTAATATTTCAAATAACTTGAACCGTTTTCTGAAATTTAAATTGCCCAAACAAAGTAACTGCACTCACTAACCCGGAATATAAATGCAAAAACCAAGTAAACAACAAGCACAACACAAAAACAAAGTAATTGGATGTTGATTACTTTGTTTTTGTATTTAAAATGCAGTTGCTTGATTTTTCGTTTCGTGAAATGATCCCAGGTAAGGTGTTCTGAATGTAATTACTTTGTTTATCACTAGGGCAGCCGAGTTCACCTAGTGTTGCTTACTACAAAATTTAATTTCCCTATTTTTCATGAGATTCTGGTCGATCTGTACCTACGCTTAATTTTAGATAATTTATCGATTGTTGGTCACGGATACATTTTTCATTGTTACCATGTTGTTACAATGCATACAATGCATGAGTAAATAGAATAACCTATCGGCGTTAAACGAATGGATGCGCGAAAAAAATTATTAGTTTTGGGTAAAATTAAAAATGATGAAAGCTGTAATATTGAACATAACAAACAAGTGTCATATTCTGATGTTTTGTTTATGTAACCTTTGAGTTTTTTATCAAGTACCAAACTATCAAAAAAAAAAAACGCACAATTGCTGTGTAAAAATATCGTGCATTTCGCTTCCCGTAAATGTGGGTTGAAAATAGAATGCTCTCACTCACCACTTGGAGCTACCGGAAGAGAGCATTCGTATTATTTAACTCTATTGTTTAGACAGATCCATTTTGTGGCGTCGCGTTGCGCCATTGAAAAGAAGTAATTAACGGCATTCAAAAGCTAATTGTTCGATGGAATAATTAACTTTTGGATCATTAGCTTTTCTTGCTAGTCGATTCTTTATGATGGTGATCACATAGTACAGAGGTTATCGTAGCTTTAAAATGTTGTTTTTTGCAATTTCGTAAACAATCGAGATATTCATTTTATTCTTCAACATTATGTTGAAGAATAAAATGAATATCTCGATTGCGAAAAAGGAAATTAAAAAAAAAAACCGGCCATGTGCGTGGCGGGCCACGCGCAGTGTTTCGTAGTCACAATCCTCGAAAAACAGATAACTCCTTAACCTGTGAACCCTACTTAGCCATGATAGTTTTCTTTTAAAATTGATTATATTATATACTACTGCTGTGAATTTTTTCAAGTTCCTATATACTGCCATTTGGCTGATAGAGGGGGGGGGGGGGGGGACACTTGACTCTAATAAAAATTAGCACTTTAAAACATCATATTTTACGAATGGATCTAGAAATCGAAAAATGATGTTCCCATACCCACAGTATTTTTAAAACACCTATTCAACGATACCCCACACTATGGGGTAGACGAGAAAAAAAATATTCATCCCCACTTTACATGTAGGGGAGCTACCCTAAAAAAAAAAAAAATTATCAAAATTTTAATTCACCACTTTGTTGGCGTGATTATTATTTATACCCATGCCAAATTACAGATTTCTAGCACTAATAGTCTCTGAGATTAACCGAGGACGGACGGACAGACAGACGGACGGACATGGCGAAACTATTAGCCCTCATACGCATTAGCGGTCAACCGCGTACGTGACTGACCGCGCGGCTATAATAGGCCTCTTCATAGAATTTCGTCGCGGTTTAGTGCGTACAAAATGAGCGGTTGCATATAAAAATATAAAAGCGGCCAGCCGCGCGGTCAGCCGCGTGGTCAGCCGCGTACGCGGTTGACCGCTAATGCGTATGAAGGCTAAGCCCTTATACGCATTAGCGGTCAACCGCGTACGCGGCTGACCGCGCGGCTAGCCTCTTCATAGAATTTCGTCGCGGTTTAGTGCGTACAAAATGAGCGGTTGCATATAAAAATATAAAAGCGGCTAGCCGCGCGGTCAGCCGCGTACGCGGTTGACCGCTAATGCGTAGGAGGGCTAAGGGTTCCTTGTTTACTACGGGACCCTAAAAACGAACGAACTACAGATCGCGTGTGTGCCGTATGTTGCTCATCGCGACCGCAAACCGTGTCATTCACTGCTCCGTTGAATAACAATTCTCATGAAAGCGTACGCGACAGAAATACACTCAACTTAGTTGGCCGTTGTTTTAATCACTTCCATTCGTACCGCGCCGTACGTGCGCCCGCCCAAAAGAATTTAATTATGTATTCACATTGAGTTATTCCCTGCGTGTTAATTAAACTTTCCCTTCATTAGGGATGATGTGGCAACTCCCCACGTTGCGGGTAATGCTCTCAGGGACGTTATTAGTCAGTTTTAATGATCAAGTAGATGGTAGTGACTTCGTTCGCTTGGTTTTGGGTTATCTAAAAAGTGCCTGTTCTGGATAAGGTATTGATGATATACTTAACAAGTATAAATTAAAAAAAAAAACCCCGACATTCGCCATTTTGTGTCGGTGGTCATCTTGGATTTGCAATAGTGCTATTCTACTAGTCAAGCCCTTTCATTTGATACCCATATTAAGGGAGTTGTGAAAAAATACGTAATCCGCCATTTTGTAGTGGCGGCCATCTTGGATCGATTTTACATCAAACATAGCTAACAACACTCGACTAATTCACCTTTCAAACGAAAAAAACCGCATTCAAATCAGTTCACCCGTTTGAGCGCCACAGGGGAACAGACAGACACACACACACACACAGACACGTCAAACTTATAACACCCCGTCGTTTTTGCGTCGGGGGTTAAAAAACAAACTCCATCTATTAATCACTCAATAAAATCTGTTTCTTCTTGACACTGTTTCTTCTTGTTCTTGACGACCTCCCTGGCACAGTGTTGAGCTCTTATAAGTGGGAGGTCCCGGGTTCGATTCCCAGCAGTGGCAATTTGGGTGTTTATAATTTTTAAATTGTCTATGTTCTGGTCTGGTGGGAGGATCAGCCGTGGTAGTAATCAAGTTAGCCTGCAACTTCCACCTTAGACTGCATCATCACTTACTATCAGGTGAGATAGCAGTCAAGAACTAACTTGTAGATGAATAAAAAAAAGGAATCCTCGATTGCGCTGTCTATTTGTAATCAAGCCTTTAGCTATATCCCCATCTAGATCCAGACTCACAAACATATAAACAAACCTAGTAATATGATGATGAATTGACTTCATGTAATAAATTAGCTGAGCAATAAATACACTTTTATTTTACAATTCGTCAAAAAAAAAACAAATAAAATAATTAATTAATTAAATAGAAGTTTAATACTTTACGTCTCTAATCTTTCATCAACCAAATATCAAACACTTTCGGAAATCAATTTGATAGATAACAAAATAATACCTTACCTTAAGCGCGAATAGTTCATTAATAATGAATGCAATTATGGAAACAATAATTAGGTTAGCATCCACCTACGATCCATATAATATGCTGCATGGCAATAAATCTCTTTACCCTTACACATGATAACTATTTGATCTGACTTTGAACTGCCATTGCCAGATTTTATACTAAATTTTCTGTGCAATATTGCTCCTAAAAAAATACAGCCACTATGTCAGCTGCTAGTATTTGTTTTGGAACAGTTGAATTCACAGCCGAATTGAATCCCACGAAAAACAACGTTCGGCCATAAAAGCCAACAAGTTTCTCGATGTTTTGCGAAGGCAATTCCACCCAGATCCCCATACTCGTTACTAATTTGGAAGAATGCCAGCACGGCGCTGCCAAATTATGTACTGATATCAATATGATTATATGAATATAGGATCCGTATAAACAATTTTATGGAGTGTTCTCAAATGGCTTTTTCATTCTCCCCTAGAGATAGGACAAGATGGCTGCGTAACTTTGTTATTATTGTTTGTTTGTTTGCGAAGTATTTTTGACAGTCTCAAACACTTTTCTGGGTTGAGGTAACACGGGTTGGTTGTTCTGGTTTATTTTTAGTTATTTATTATATTTCGTTCTACCCGTTTGAGTGCTACACAGTCGTCTGAGAAAAGTGGTGAAATTCATGACACCCCTCTTTTTCCTGCGACAACAAAGATAAGGTATATTTTTGTGTATGTATTTGGGTGTGGGTGGATGTACACTTTCTGGGTTTGTACGTATGTGATTCCTTGTACTCTCAAAGTATTCCAACGGCAGGATGGCTTATAGTTTAATTAAAGAGGCGTCTATCGATTCGTCGAAACCATGCGAAGTTTATAGGCCAGGTTCTGTTTTTTTAAGTTGGCTTTTTATTGTTTTTCAATATTGACTTGTTGTGTCGGAGTTGGAACAGAAAACAAAGTCTTGCAGTGTATCTTACCAACAATAGTAGCCAGGATAATGAGCGCGAGGACAACGGACGTGACCGCCATGAGGACGAGCGACGTGACGTCGGTGGCGGTCGCGTTAAGCGGCCGCGTGGCGTTAAGCGAGCCGTTACAGCCCCACTAAACCGCGTCCACCCACGAGCAGCTGTAGTGTGAATCTTACCAACAATAGTAGCCAGGATGATGAGCGCGAGGACAACGGACGTGACCGCCATGAGGACGAGCGACGTGACGTCGGTGGCGGTCGCGTTGAGCGGCCGCGTGGCGTTGAGCGAGCCGTTGCAGCCCCACGACACCGCGTCCACCCACGAGCAGTTGCCGTCGAACCACTCGCTGGCCGGGTATGTGACTTCATCTGCGGAACAAAACCAAACTTTACACTCTGGCTTAGCATATTTAAGGGTTATAATGGCTCAACATACGTTGAGTATAATTTTAGTGGGCAGATATCTTTCATAACCTACGAATTGCCTACAAACCACTTGTCGAGCGGGTATGTGACTTCATCAGTGGAAGAAGAACAAACATCACTCTTGCTACTGTGGCATATTTAACGGTTATAATGCCTATGCTATGTTGAGCATAGCTTTGGGGGGCAGATATCCTACATACGAGTAGCACCAACACATTGCCCAAGAATAGTTGGTATCAAAATACTCTATGAGTGTTCATGGTCCCCCAGGTATTAGGTGCCCCTATAAACAAAAAGCCAGCAGCCCACCACAGTGCGTTCTTTAAAAGATCCCAGGGATTTATATAATATGACGAGAGCTATAATTGAAGAGGAAATTGTGGACAAAATTTCCTCTTTTATGGCGGCGAGACGAATCCCTCACTCTAAAATATAAGTTATATTTATAGTAAGTAAAAAGATTTTGTCCATACTATAATAACATGTTTTCTTTATGATTTCTCTTTTCTTTATTCAAAGCATTTATTTAAAACTAGCTGATCCCCGCGATTTCGTCCGTGTGGATATAGGTTTTTATATAGGATCGGATTGGATCCCATAATCCTTTTTTGTACCTAAACTAAATGTAGCCTAAGTTACTCCTTATTACTTCACCTATCTGCCTTTGAAAGTTCCGTCAAAATCGATCCAGCCGTTTCGGAAATTAGCTGGAACACATAGACAGATCGACAAACATAAATTTAAACGCACACTAGTTTAAAATAAGCCGTACGTTCAAAGATCCGGGTCCCAAGTTATTTGAACCCAATAAATGTCTGTAATTTCTGAACTAAAAAACCTATGACCTTGAAATATTTACGCAACAATACCTAAAGTACTACCTTTCTAACAAAAAAAGAATGAGTTAAATCGAACTACGCGTTAATGAATTGCAGCTAAATACACGTTTTAACTTTTGATTTAAGGCTTATTTCGTGGTTTTGTTTGTTGGTTTGATTTTGTCGATATTTCGGTCCATGTAACTGGACCGAAATATCGACAAAATCAAAAAACAAATTAATCGTGGTATGTACCCGTAATTTTTACATTAGAATACGTTTTAACTTTCTTCCCCTCTCCCTAGGGAACCGTACTGAATTTCGAGATAAAAAGTATCCTATGTCCTACTACCTCGGAGTACAAACTCAAATCGTACCAAGTTTCATTTGAATCCATTCAGTAGTTTCGGCGTGATGCGCGGCCAAGATACAGACAGACAGACAGACAGACAAAAATGAAAAAAATTGCAGTTTTGGCTTCAGTATCGATTATAGAGTGCCCTCCAATAAAAATTTTCAAAATATCTTCAATGTACAGAATTGGATTTGTTACAGTTTTATTATATTATAGAATAGATTATAGAAGATAGATAGATATAGATACATCAATACGTCAATTAAGAATACTATTCATATTTGTCCAGTTTAGTATATGTTTAAAAGGTCATTGATGGTTGCCACAAAATAATTATGAATATTATAATTTAATTTGGGTTAAGCCTCACAACGTTACGATTTGGCTAAACCCCGAACCCAATTAGGGCTGTCAAAGAATTGCGCCAATATCATAAATTGGTGACGGAAATTCGCCCTCCCATTTGTGTAAAATATACACCCGCGGCCAAATCCCGATGGGCCCTGGGACAGAGGACGGGTATTTGGAAGTATATATAATTTTTCGACAGAGATCCGCACAGTAATTACCATTCGCTGTATCGACAGAAGCAAGCGTTACGGATCCCAACGTCAATCGGTTCTTCGAGAAATGTGCCCCGCCCATTGCCACTTCAGTTTCGCGACTCGATGAGCTATGTTGGTAACTCTGGTTCTCCTGCGGATCTCCTCATTTCTAATTTCATCCCGCAGGAATACTCTGAGCATAGCTCTCTCCATCGCCCGCTGTCCACCATGTCCGACCATGTCTCAGATCCGTAAGTCATCACTGACAACACGCACTGTTCGAAGACTTTCATTAATCAAGTGTTACTTTGCGGAAATCCATGATATACAATGAAAAACAAAATTATCCGCTAAAACAGGCTTTGTCCGCCAAAGAGACTTAGCATGGTACAACATGCCGTCTAAAGCATGCGCTATGCAGCGCCCGCCCTCCCGCTGCTAAACATGAAGAAAAACTAGCAACCAAGCAAACAATACGCTCCAAAACTAAACAACACCACACATCACCACACAACACCACACAAATCCATCACGGATCATACTCGAACGTTTTACTCCGATTTCGGAGCATCCTCAGAAGATGTAGACTCCACAATAGTAGGGGAGCCCAAGAGGGGATTTTTGGATTTACTCGAGCGCATCAAATTAAGAAAAGGGAGGCATCTTGCATCCTGCTGAGTACCCCCTGGCCTCTACCATATACATATATAAGCCCTCTATATAGAGCTGCGCGAAAAAAAAAACGATGGTCAGAAATACTCAGAAACGTCAGATTAAGGTATGGTGGGTTAATTACGAGCTAAAAAAAGTATATTTAGAAAATCCGACTATTTGAACGTAGCGTACGAGAGTGGGAGCGTTAAAAAGTTGCAAAAAAAACGTTATCTTGACATTCTCGAATCTCGAGAGCGGTTGAAAATGACTAACAGTTTTGGAGAAATCCGCGGACTAACATACATACAAACATACATGTATGTTTATGTATGAAATTTTGTATATTTGTTTGGAAGCCCTGCATCTATATACTAATAAATAAAATTGAAGTGTCTGTCTGTAATATCGAAATAACTACCTCATATTAAGCTCATATGGTTATTTGAACGATACTATAACCGAATCACACGTTTTTAAAATTTTTGTCTGTCTGTCTGTCTGTCTGTTTGAACGGGCTAATCTTTGGAACGGCTGAACCGATTTTGACGGGACTTTCACATACAAGTAGAGAATTAACCAGGACTTTTTAACCGACTTTCAAAAAAGGAGGAGTTGTGTTTTTCTACCTATGTACACCGATATCTCCGAGATTTCTGGACCGATTTGCGTAATTTTTTTTTAATCGATAGAGAAACATTGCGACACTATCCTACAAAAAATTTGGATTCCAACTCCTCAATCCTGATGCTGTAGGGATCTGATCCCCAACACTAATGGGATTTAGGCACTGTCGGTTATTTAAATTGATATTGGGGATACTAATTAAAGACTTTATTGTTGAATGGCCTCGAGTAGGTACATGTCCAACTCCTCAACCCTGATGCTGTAAGGAATTGCATTCCGAAATCGTAAGGATCCCACGGAATTTTTCCATTTTGTGGACGGGTTACACAGATAGGCTACTTTTTGTTCTGGAAAATCAAAGTTCCCACGAGATTTTTACAAACCACACGGGCGAAGCCGTGGGCATCATCTAGTTTTTAATAATATCGAAATGATAACCTCCTTTTTTTGAAGTCGGCTGAAATCTCTATCGAGATTTCATATTTTCGCCTCGGGGCCTGTTAAACGATAAAGTATTTAAAACGGATAACCAAATTTTCCTTGACAAAATTGAAAATATATTTCTAGATTCTCACAAACAGTTTTTTCTCATCAAAGAAAGAACCGAAAACTAATTTATGAAAAAAGTTTCGAATTGGTCAGTCCGTGCCGAAAATTTTTTTGGAGCTTGATTAAAAAAATCCAATAAATCTAATTCTCGACAACTGTGGCTAATTTCCTAACTTTTGCTAGCCTCAAGGTCGAATTTGTTCACCAATAACTAACAGTAGGTAAGGGAATTGATATAACAAAGCGTACTCTTTTTGAGACAATACCTATTACTTAAGTATGTAAACAATAATTTATGTAAGCTTGTTTCAGCTAAAAAAAAATACAATTTCAGTTTGATTTTACTACACCTGGACTACATTTTTTTAGTTGAAAACCTTACGCCAACCAATTCAAATCAATACCAATTTGGTATGGGTTATAACCGAAAAAAATCAGAAGAAGATTGTAATAAAACTTGCCCCGAGACTTTATAAGCCTTCATAAATTCGGTACCATAAACAGAAATTATGTAGACAGAAACAGTAAAATGTCGGCCAGTTATATTATATTCGACTTAAAATGACCCTTATGAAACGACCGACGGTAGTTTTTTTATTTTTTTTATTCAACTACAAGTTAGCCCTTGACTGCAATCTCACCTGATGGTGAGTGATGATGCAGTCTAAGATGGAAGCGGGCTAACTTGGAAGAGGTATGCATACCCCTGATCGGTTTCTACACGGCATCGTACCGGAACGCTAAATGGCTTGGCGGCACGGCTTTGCCGGTAGGGTGGTAACCATCCCCTAAAGCCCCCCACCAGACCAGACTAGAGACAATTTAGAAATTATACAATCCCAAATTGCCGCTACCGGGGATCGAACCCGGGTCCTCCCACTTATAAGACCACAGCGCTCACCACTTCGCCAGGGAGGTTGTCGAGAGATTTTCAAATTACAACAGTTCCAATATACCGGGAATATAAGGGGACCGCTCTCGAAAACTAAAAACCATTTGTCTTATACTGTAGTAGGTATTAGCGGGTTAGTAGGTACATATTTAGTATTTTTCAAACCGGCGATGTATAGCGTGTAAAACGCGTCGACAATTTTAGATATTTACCCAACTTTCGTTGACCTCTAGCTTCAGCTGATTGCATTACATTGCGACCTTTAAAATAATACAGGAATAATTTGAATTTTTTTTTCGTGTTTTTTAGGGTACTAAGGGACCCTTTTACTAAAATATACAACGTTAGTTTTACTTTACGCAAAACCTGAAAGTAGTTTGTTCAAAATCAGTAACTAAATCGAATCCAACCATTTTTATATAGTGTTATATTTTTGTCCAAAAATATTTTGAAATCCTACAAGCTTAGACACAATGGTTTACCGCGCATCAGCTGACGGTCGGCACACAGCGGCGGTCATTCAACTCGCGTCGATCGCAAGTCGCTGCGGTGACGGCTTGCGGTGACCATTTTTTTCGAGGACAACGACGCAACATAACAAGCTTATAACTTCGTTACTTTACATTATATTTTTTTGAAATTTTGTATTAATATTCTTAATGTAAAAATATTTGACACGTGTTTCGGTTTTTGCGCAAAGTAAAACTAACGTTGTATATGGACTTAGTAATAAACTGAAGAATATGTTAAGGAACCTAAATTATGAAGCTACTGAAAAGCTAATTCGTTAATATCTACGTATATTGGCATAATAATTAACATAACTAAATACATTTCCACACACACACACACTCACACTCACGCGCACACACTCACTTACAGACACACACACACACACACACGTACACACACACACACACACACATACATGAGCCTGCGCATACACACATACCTATAAATTACCTATTTACTTTGTCTTTGTTATTTTTTAGTTACATTAGTTACTTACTTTAAAATATGTTTTACTGTACTGTACTGTACTGTACTTGTACTGGGAAGAGACTGACCCCCATGTCACGGGTATCCTAGTTTGGGGGTCGAGGGTACTTTTAAGAAATATGTAATTTCAAAGGAACTAAATAAAGATTTATTATTATTATTATTATACTAAGACTCCGCTGTCCGTCTGTCTGTCTGTCTGTCCGTCTGTCTCATGAACCGTGATAGCTAGACAGTTGAAATTTTCACATAATATAATGTATTTCTGTTGCCGCTATAACAACAAATACTAAAAAACAGAATAAAATAAATATTTAAGGGAGCTCCCATACAACAAACGGGATTTTTTGCCGTTTTTATAGATAAATGGTACGGAACTCTTCGTGCGCGAGTCTGACACGCACTTAGCCGGTCTTTTTTGTGTTATCTTGTCAGTAATCATCACTGCTATTACCTGTCTTTGTTTCCGAAAGTTATCCCACTGGCGTTTTGCGAGCGTTGGCGTTTCTCTAACGTCTGCGCAGCGACAACGTCGCGTTGACGCGACGTCAACGTTGAGAGTCTCCAATAGTAAGGGAGCCCAAGAGGGGATTTTTGGATTTACTCGAGCGCGTCATATTAAGATAAGAGAGACAAAGCATCTTGCATCCTGCTGAGTACCCTCTACCATATATAAGCCTTTTAAATAGAGCCGCACGCAAAATAAAAAAATGATGGACAGAAATACTCAGAAACGTCAGATTAAGATATAGTGGTTAATTACGAGCTAAAAAAAGTATATTTAGAAAATCAGACTATTTGAACGTAACGTACGAGAATGGGAGCGTTACAAAGTTGTAAAAAAAACGTTATCTTGACCTTCTCGAATCTCGCGGGTGGTTGAATTTTTTTCTATTTTGAAGGAAATGATGCAAAAATAACAAAAAATATATAATGAGCCGATTTTCACAAGTCGAAGTTATAAAAATCGTCTATTGAAGATGAGAGCGTGCAGCTAGAAGCTTTGCCCACCACTGAAATGGAAAACCTTTTATTCTTGCTGTCAACTAATCTATAAAATCTACTAGGTCCCGATGACGCTTGAGTAAATCCACATTTAGCATCTTCGGCTCCCCTACTATAATGGCAACCGTTCACGCTTCGACTTCGCAACTTCAACGCGACGTCAACGTCGCGACAACGCTGCGCAGACGTTGGAGAAACGCCAACGCTCGCAAAACGCCCGCGCCAGTGGGATAGGGGCCTTATATCCGTTATAACAAGGTTTGTGTGCACCTTTTATAGGTCTAGAGAGCTATAAATAGTTTATAATTTAATAATAAAATTATTCTAACTAAGTAATATCTTCTGCACTGCGGGATATAAATTCTACAAATGATGCAATTAATATAGACTAAATGATATAAATGGCTTTTCTGTGGCGTAGGTAACGGTGTTCATTTAAGCCAACTATGTATGTAGCTAGTATATAGCCGAAATTAAGTGGGCTAAACTAAGTTAGTTTCATTCGTGGTGTTGAAGATAATATAAGGCCACCTCTGGTTTGTATACGTACTTTAAATATCTGTTGGGTTTGTTTATGGTGTTAAAGTACATTATTTTACTTTAACAAGACGTAATCTAAAAAATTTAAAATTTGAAACTTGTAAAGTACTAAATAATTAACTACTAATTGATTTAATCTACTAATTGATTAAATTAACAAAGAAAAAAACTAAAGGGTTCAGTAGTTGCGGTGTTAAAGAGTAACAAACATACACACATACAGACATACACACATACATACGTACATACATACACACAAACTTACGCCTTTATAATATTAGTGTGATGGGAACTTTGCAGTTGAATGTTGAACTTATTTTTTGTTGACTTTTTCACTGGACGCATATCTATTTACTTGAAAGAACGTTTGCAATTTCTTTACATTAATTAATCTCTGCAGTATATAACTGTGTGAAGAAGCCGTAATAAATAATGCGCGAACTTTGGCAAAGCCGCGGCAGTAAATAGATAGAGAGCTTTATAATTATTATTGTGTACACAATAATATTAAAGATGCCAACTAGAAACAAACATAAATTGTGGAAAGCAAAATATTTTACTGGACTCTATTTGAGCTGCACTTGGAACTTGGCATTTTTTCAAAGTTTTCAAGCTCTTTTGTTCTAGGTTGAATTGGCTCGAGATATTTAGTTCATTAATAAAAAAATATACCTACTACTATGTTATCAAATGCTCATTATAATATTTACAAAAATAACCTAACCGAATTTCGACCATCACTATCACCGAAATCGACCATCACCGAATCTCAACCGAGGCGGAGATTAGCCAACAACTTAGGAGATTTTATAGTGCATGAGTGTGTGCGCATACACAGGTGTACTCTCTATTCCTTCACTCTCATACTCTGATAGGACGCTACGACCGGAGAGAGACCAAGCGCAGTACCGATGGCTTTACCAGCTGCTCTTCGAGGCACGGAGGCGTATCTAACAGACAGAAAACCCAATAATATTTTCGGCCTGAACTGAGAATTGAACCCAGGACCTCATGATCTACAGTCAAATACGCTAACCACTAGACCATCAAGGCAGACTATTTTAACCGATGTTTAGTTTGGCAGAGCGTATAGTTTCTCATAATATCAGAAAACTGTGTTCGTGTGTGTGCTAAACCCTCGCTTACGGCTTGTGGTTACAAACGTCAACGTTTGACAAGTAATAACCTATTTACGGCCCTTGTATGACAATTTAGGTACTATTACTGTTTACTTTTTTTAATAGCAGTTTAACGAAACATAAAATAACTCTAAAATTGTTATTTAACTATAGAATCAAATAATAATAAAACAATTTGATCTCATTTGCTCGTTTGATTCTATTAATTTATTCCAGAACTTTCCAGACTTGAAGAACAGAATATTATATTAGAGTCAAATATCATTTCAATTCGCTTTAAAACTCAGCAGAAATCAAAAGTTGGATGCACTTTGGAGTCTGCGGTCGAGTCGCGAGAGAATAGTCGAACTTTGTTATTGGATTTCTAAATGTATTATATACATATTATTTTACGAGTATGTGCTATTTTATATAATACATTAGCTAATATACCTAAAGTGAATACTTTATAATCTAACTAGTAGACCCGTCCTGGGTTTATCTTAATTATATGTATAATTACTCTTATTTATTTATATAATTCTCTTATTTATTTTTATAAATAAGAGAATTATATAAATAAATATAAATAAAATATAATATAATATATAAATAAATACTTATCGTCATATTTTAACGAATTTTCCCAAAACTTTAACAAATTATACTCTTAAATCACCATGAATAATTTTGTCTAAGGGGCTGTCCATTAATTACGTGATTTTTAAAAAAAAATTTTAACCCCTCCCTCCCTCATGGTGATACGTGTTGAGGTTTAAGACTACCCCCCACCCCCCACTAAAAATCACGTGTATTTTTTAGTACCTACAAAGAATCTTAAAATTTTTCTAATATTATTTTTAAGTACCGGTTTAAAGTATAATCTAATCCTTAATTCTAGAGACTAGAAAATTAATTCGGCTTAGAAATCACTCGTTTGACGAAAAAATAAGTACACGCGATATCTTACTATACCCCCCCCTCCCACCTTGTGATATTTCGTGATTTTTGCCAAACCCCTCCCCCCCCCCCCCCCTTTCGAACCTCACGTGATTAATGGACAGCCCCTAATGGTGAAAGCCGCATGAAAATCCGTTCAGTAGTTTTTGAGTTTATCGCGAACAGACAGACAGACGCGGTGGGGGGGGACTTTGTTTTATAATATGTACCTACTGTTGCGGAGAGCAAATAGATGTAAAATGCGACTACAGAGGCGATGTTTCACAATTTCGGATTATGTTGAATTAACTCTGAGACTATACTATAAGCGAAGAGATGGTGAATGTAAAACAATGGTTTATAATACAAATGCGGAGAGCAATTAGCTGTAAATTGCGATTACCAAGGCAGTGCTTGGAGATTTTGCATCGAGTCGAAGTAAGTCTTAGTCTTCTTTATAGGCGAAGAGCTGGTGGTAAACTTATGGCACGTATTTGATCAAAGCTGTACGTAATATTATAATAAATTAAATATAATGTTTATCTCCCTAACTCGGTGGTCTTGTAATGAGGCAGTCAAATACTGCCTCATGGCCATTATAATATGAATATTTGAACGATACAATACTCAAAACATACGTGGTTAAAATTTCCGCATTTATTTGCGGAAAAAAATTAAACATGTAAATATAACGAACATACATTGTAAATATTAAGTCGATCACAAAGCTTAAGGAAATAATGCTACTAGTTTAATAAAATTAGCTTTGCTCTTGGCCTATTTCGAAGCGGGTAATTTACGGGCGCTGTAAGACTCTTGTACTCGTATCTCTAATCTTAGGTTCTTAGATATGTTAAGATTAGTATTTAACGAGCTTATATTGCTAGCATTTATTTACTACTAGCGACCCGCTCTAGCTTCGCTTTGGTAGTAGTTACCCGTTACTGTCCCACCATACATTGTTTTGTTATATATCAAAATGATGAGGCAGCGTTATCGATGATAACTCCCAGGCGGCTCGATTTTTCCCACATTTTCAACAATTATCGTCATATTTCAACCAATTTAAACAAAACCTTGTAATATTTATAATTACGTCTAAACCTTCCATAACACTCTGTCTATTGGTGAAAACCGCATGAAAATCCGTTCGGTATAGTTTTTGAGTTTATCGCGAATAGACAAGGTTTAGGCCGTAGTCCACCAAGCTAGCCGAGTAGTCTTCACACGTCTTTGAGAACGTTATGAAGAACCCTATGACAGCGCGTGTCACGCGAACAAATCAACAATAAAACAATTCATAAAATAATTTTTAATAGAATCAGTGTTTTTAAGTAAATCTGATTTAATTTTTAACTTTATGGTGTATATATTGTGTATAATCATTATCTCTGTGAATGGTAGAGTATCTAAATGCTATTTAACTGAATTGAAATACCTACTTACTTACGAATTTTTAAACTGTCAATAACTACAAATTGAGTCCGCATCATGACTTCGAAATATGTTACGCCGAATAATACGACACCGAATGTTTATATTAACGTATAACGTGATGACGAAAGCACATTATAACGTTTATCGTAACAACGAAAATATGTGATAACGTATCACGCAATAACGAATGCACGTTATAACGAAAAACATCATACCGAACTACGCGCCTCGAAATAACTTAGGGATGGCCCTTTTTAGGGTGCCGTACCCAAAGGGTAAAAACGGAGTCCTATTAATGTAACTCTGCTGTCTGTCTGTCTGTCCGCCGGTCACAGGTGTCTAGCACGTAGACGAAGTACATCACGTTACATACTCGTACATTACGTAGACAACAGACATTGTTACAAACCTGAAATTTTGGTATTTGGTGTAGAACATTGATCCAAAACCAAACATTGAATTAAAAAAAACCGGCCAAGTGTGAATCGGGCCTCGCTCTTTTAGGGTTCTGTATATAATTATGAACAACATTATATTTTGGGTGTAAGAAATATTTAATTTCCAAGCTAGATATCGCCGCTAACCGTGAAAGAAAAACCCAAAAAAAACTTTCCGGCTCCTTTTTCATGTATGCTCCCTGAAAAATAATTTCTTTCAATTTTTAATATTTGGTTTTGCGTCAACGTTTTACACAAAATATGTACCAAAATTTCAGGTTTGTAACTCATTTCGTCTACGAGCTAGAGACCTGTGTCCGGCGGATAGACAGACGGACAAACAGACAGCAGAGTTACATTAATAGGACTCCGTTTTTACCCTTTGGGTACGGCACCCTAAAAAGGGCCATCCCTAAGTTATTTCGAGGCGCGTAGTTCGGTATGATGTTTTTCGTTATAACGTGCATTCGTTATTGCGTGATACGTTATCACATATTTTCGTTGTTACGATAAACGTTATAATGTGCTTTCGTCATCACGTTATACGTTAATATAAACATTCGGTGTCGTATTATTCGGCGTAACATATTTCGAAGTCATGATGCGGACTCCTACAAATTCGATGCAAATATTCTGTTTATGTGCTTTGAGTGACAATTTAATGTGAATTATATTTTGAAAAAGTGAAAAATGGCGAATTCCTTAAAAGATGCTAAGCGTAATGGTGGAGTCAAGTCTAAGGCACCAACTATTAGATCTATGCCATCTAATAACCGACTGTCAACCGATAATCAAAATGTTTCTGTTTGTGCAAAATTTGGCTCATCTAAATCAGCTCCATTTCAGGCTCCGTTTTTACAAATGGACGACAGCGCAATGACTCGCTTGGAATGCATGCTTGATCACAAACTAGAAGCCATGGTTTTAACAATTAAAGCTTCGTTAAAAGAAGAGATAAAATTTATGATTCAAAGTGAACTGAGAAACTTTACCGCAGATCTCAAAGAAGACTTTACTAGAACTACAGATTTCTTGGCTGCTAAACAAAATGATTTTGAACTTGAGCTATGTGCTAAGGAAAAGGAAATCACTGAGATTTCAAAAAAATCTCTTGATCTTGAAAAAGAAGTTATTTTTTTAAATAAACGCGTTGAAATACTAGAGAAACATTCTAGAAGTTTAAACCTTGAAATACAACTTGTACCAGAAAAAAAGAATGAGAACGTGTTACAAATTTTCAGAAACTTATGTGAAATTATTGGATACATAATTCCAGAAAATGATGTTAATGCTGTTAGAAGGGTTGCCAAATTTGATTCAAAGTCTAAAAGACCTCGGAATATTATAATAACTCTATCTTCTATACGGCACCGTGACAATATCTTATCAGCGGTTTATCGGCACCAGAAGACCAGAGGTCCTCTAAACTCTGCTGATATAGGAGTCAGCAGTGAAAAAACAAATATATATGTAGTTGAACATCTTTCGTCAGAATGTAAACAACTTTTTGCTGCAGCAAGATTAACAAAACGGGAAAAATCATATAAATTCTGTTGGGTCCGTAATGGCAACGTTTATATTAGAAAAAATGAAGAAAGTCGAGCTATATTAATAAAAAATAATAATACCCTAGAACAGCTCTAACTTTCATTTGTTAACTATTCTGGTTATTATTATTGTGCTTATATTTGGAACTAGCCTGTTATAATTTTAATGGATCTTTTTTATCAAAATGTGAATGGCTTAAAAACAAAAACTAAAGACTTTTACTTAAGTGTTTTGAGCTGTAACTATGATATTCTTTGTATTACTGAAACCAACATTGATGCTGGAGTATTTTCCGAGGAGCTGTTTGATGGCAGATATCTAATCTTCCGTAGGGACCGCTATACTACTAAAAGTCTTAAAAAAGAGGGAGGTGGCATACTAGTAGCGGTTAAAAAATACTTTTGTGTTACTAGGCAATTTTCTTGGGAAACTAGTCTTGAGGATCTTTGGTTAACGATAGATGTAACACAAAATAGTTCGGTTTTTAAAATTCATTTGTGTTTATGCTATCTTCCACCAAACTTGAACGCTGCAACAATCAAAGAATTTTATGATAATTGTTACAATATTATTGATAAATTTACGAATAATAATTGTTATTTCTTAATATTAGGTGATTTTAACACACCTAATTTAAATTGGTTACCTAGTGTACATAATAATGTGATAATGCCCACTAATCCACAGGATCCTAAAGCAGCATCACTATTTGATGCTATTTCATATTGTAATCTGTATCAATATAACAATATCTTAAACACAAATTCTCGATTATTGGATTTAATATTAGCAAATGTTCCAGATAATTTAATTCAAAAAGTTACATCTGTAGAACCTTTAACAATAGTTGATAAACACCATCCTCCCATTTTAGTCAAAATAAATCTAAAGCAAGATGATCCGATTTTAAAAAGTAACATTAACAAATCCTTTAACTTTCGTAAATGTAATCAAGATAAGATTAAACAAGAGATTAAAGATGTTAACTGGCACATTGTGTTAGATAAGCTTCCAATAGTTGAAGCTGTTGATTGTTTTTATAAAATAATGTATGAAATCATAGCTCGCAATACACCCTTAAAAAAAAAGTGTACTCTTTACCCCTTTTGGTATAGTATTCCTCTTATTAAGTGTATCGAAGAAAAATTAAAATTCCATACGTTATATAAGAAATATCAAAATCCAAGAGACTATGATACTTTTAATATGCTTCGATCAAGGAGTAAATTTCTAATAAATAAATGTTATAATAAATATATTGAAATTACTGAAAATTCATTTGCTAAGAACCCTAGGATGTTTTTTAAATACATAAATAACAAAAAAACTATTAACGCTATTCCTTCTAAAATGACTTGTAATGGTAAGACAGGCATAAATGGAAATGAATTATGTGAATTATTTTCTGATTTTTTTGGTTCCATTTTTCATCAACTTTCATCTACGAATATAAAAATAGACTCATCTACAGAAACTAATACTATCTCTTTAATCAATTCCATATTCATTGAGCGTAAGAATATTATACACAAAATGAAGGTCCTTAACGCTTTTAAAGGTGCTGGACCTGATGGTTTACCACCTTTATTCATTAAATCTTTTCTACATGAACTATCACTACCCCTCTTTATACTTTTTAACAAATCACTTTCTGAAAATACTTTTCCAACACAATGGAAAATAGCTCATATTGTACCCATTTTTAAGTCAGGTGACAAAACTAAGTGTGAAAATTATCGTCCTATAAGTATTCTTTCTTGCATTCCAAAAATATTTGAAACTCTTGTTTATGATATAGTCTATTCTCACGTCAAGTCGTCTATATGCGATGAGCAACATGGTTTTGTCAAAAGTCGCTCAACTGTTACCAACCTTCTTGTTTTTAAAAACTTTCTATCTGGTGCATTTGCAAAAACTCAACAGGTAGATGCAATTTACACAGATTTTTCCAAGGCATTCGATCGTGTTAATCACAATTTATTATGTCACAAACTATCAACTTTCGGTATACATGGAGATCTATTACGGTGGATAGAATCGTACCTTTCAAAGCGTTCCCAAATAGTAACTTTGAAGGGATACATGTCATCTGCAGTTGAGGTAACTTCAGGCGTCCCTCAAGGGTCCCACTTCGGTCCACTGTTTTTTATTCTTTTTATCAATGACCTAGTGAATAATATCAAAAATAAATGTCTAATGTACGCAGACGATTTAAAAATTTATAAAACTGTAATAAACATTAATGACTGTCTAGAACTACAGAAAGATCTTGATACTATTACTCAGTGGAGCATCAATAACGGTCTACCTTTAAATGAAAATAAATGTTGTACTATTTCTTATACAGCTAAGAAGAAACAATTAATTTTCGAATATAATATTAATAAATATGTTATTAACCGTAAGGAATGTGTAAAAGATCTTGGTATATTTTTAGATATAAAATTAACATTTAAGGAACATTATGAAGCTATGATCAATAAAGCGAACCAGATGCTAGGTTTCTTAATGAGAAATACTAAAGAATTTAAAAATCCCCAAAGCTTACTGTGTCTTTATTACAGCTTAGTCAGAAGTAGACTTGAATACGGTTCTGTAATTTGGTCTCCATACTATAAGATACACATAAACCGCATTGAATCTGTTCAGAGACGTTGCCTTAGTGTACTTAGTTGGCGATTTGGTTTTTCTCGGGTTCTCCAAGGCTACTTTGAGAAATCGAAGTACTTTAAAGTCACACCTCTTTATCTAAGACGTAATATGAGCTTTTTAATGACATTACATAAAATTATACATTTTAAATTGGACTGTTCAGCATTATTAGAAAACATAAATATAAACACCAGGCATCAATGTAGGCGTTCGAATGTTTTCATATTACATACATACAGAAACAACACATCTTTTTATAATCCTTTAGTTAGAATGTGCAGATTGTACAACGATCTGGCATCCAAGGCTCAGGAGGAGCTAGATATTTTTGACCCTCGTGAGGGACCCTACAAGAATAAAATAAAAAATGCGTTGTTTCGCGTAGCAAGTACTAATTCCCCTTACTAAAATATTATTGTTGCAATATGTTTTAAACTTAAGTATTTCAATTATTTTTATTTAGCTAACTTGAATATTTTTATTGTTTCTTTATTTTAAGTAGTTGTACACACATATTTTGGCGAGCAGCCGGTTTTGAGGTCTCTGTTCTGTTATTTGCTATTTTTGTTTGGTTGCTAGCTGTTTTGTGTGTCAAATAAATAAATAAATAAACCCTCAGTCATACAGGTTTCCTCACGATGTTTTCCTTCACCGTTGAAGCGAGTGCTATTTAATTGCTTAAAATACATCCAGTTTCAGACCACTAGGTTCATCATCATCATCATGATCAACCCATTACCGGCTCACTACAGAGCACGGGTCTCCTCTCAGAGTGAGAAGGGTTTTGGCCATAGTCTACCACGCTGGCCAAGCGGATTGGCAGACTTCACGCACCTTTGAGAACGTTATGGAGAACTCTCAGGCATGCAGGTTTCCTCACGATGTTTTCCTTCACCGTTAAAGCAAGTGATATTTAAATACTTAAAACGCACATAACTCCGAAAAGTTAGAGGTGCGTGCCCGGGATCGAACCCACGACCTCCGATTAGAAGTCGGTCGTCCTAACCACTAGGCTATCACAGCTTTTTTTTTACCACTAGGTTAGTACTGGTAAATAATAATATTCTTTGCTAACTTTGCTTTCTTTGCCGCACTGTAAATACAAGTAAAATGGTAGAGCAGCTTTTCTTATCTAAACTATTCTTATAACGGACTCGCTAATTCAGGGCAAACGTGAACATAACAATATAATTTTACTACAACGCTAAAAGAGGTTGAAACTTGGAAATTTTTCCCACAACCGACTACATTTTCCGTTGCAGCGAAATAGATATGCTATTTCAGCAGGAGCTTTAACTAATTGAGGCTTGTTTTAATTATAAATATACCGACGCTACTGAGCACGTTTTGAATTCATTATGATATTGATTGAGAGTATTTTTATACAACGTTAGTTTTACTTAAAGCAAAACCTGAAAGTAGTTTGCTCAGAATCGGTAACAAAATCGAATTCAACTATTTTTATATTATGTTATAATTTTGTCCAAAAATATTTTAAAATCCTGCAAGCTTAGGCACAGTGGTTGCAACGCGCATCAGATGACGATCGGCATACAGCGCGCGGTCATTCAACTCGCGAGTCGAGGTGACGATGGCTTGCGAGTTGGGGTGACCATTTTTTTTGAGGACAATGACGCAACACAAGTAGCTTATAACTTCGTAAGTTTACATTATATGTTTTCGAAATTTTTTATAACTATTTCAAATGTAAAAATATTTGACATGTGTTTCGGTTTTTGCGCAAAGTAAAACTAACGTTGTAAGTATAGTATACTATTCGGCCTGTTTTAGGACTGTCGACTATTCAAATTTTATTTAGATTATGGCCAATTGAAAAACAATGTGGCATTGAATACAAGCGCTTAAGATTTTTTCTGTAGTTTGAAAAACAATCGCCGTACAAAGGGTTCTTTTTGCACGAAATGTATGGAGACGGCGGTAACCATTGCGGTAGGCAGATTATGACGTGATACGACAGCGAACCAATCACGGACGCTGCGCACGCCGTGTTGCGCTCACACAACCAATAAAAGATTTCTTCGCATTCAAGGTCATGCTTTTAGATCCGTGCCGATAGCTATAACTTATAACTATTATAACAGTTAGGTATTTTTTGTGTCCGTTCCGTCTTAGGTAAAAATAGAAAATAATACCAGCCTAATACCTTTGTATGGAGGAGAGGTTGAGAGGCGTGGTTTAATGATGAGATCTATAGAGCGGCGTACTCTCACTCTACTCAGACTCAGGACAGAGTTAGAAAGGGACATAAATCTGTCTCGCTTTAACTCTAATTTGAGTATGAGGAGAGTCATACGTTCTATAGATCTCACCCTTAAAGTGTGAAATATACTTACTGCTGGAGTCATTGTACCCGAGTGTTCGCGACGTGTTCATCGTAGCACCCTGCCGCTCGTCCCTGCAACAAGGCACACTTCGTTTAACACGAGTAGGTGTGTTGGTAACAAGACTTCAGGCGTAGCAAATCGCGAGATTTGTCGCTGGCGACAAGGCCGCGGACTAATCTTCGTCTGAATGGTACAAGTCATGGCAAATATGTCTAGCGTTGACCTTCAATGCGCAGAAGTCAAAAATGAGGTATCTCGGGTGGTGAATTCGGGATCGCGGGGAGGGCGTGGGGATCGTTCGTAAGCACTGATTAGCTCTCGCGGGTCCCTCGTAAGCGCTGATTGGCTCTCCAATCGTACTGTGTCCGGCTCACTCGTACGACGCTGCGCGCACTTGAAGGTCACCGCTCGAGTTTTGTGCCGCGGGTTATACGGTACGTAGGCGCGCGGTGTTAGCAAGCAACAGAGATACGTGCGAGGCTCGCCACAGTTCACAAACGACTGACACGCTCGCGTAGTGTGTGGTCGATGAAGGATTCGTTGACGGCTCGGGTGCGGCTCGAGGCTCGTGTAATGAATGAGGTACTTAAGATTTAAGCGAGCTAACTTATGCCAACTTAAGTTTCTACGAGCAATAAAGTTCGCAGCAGTCAGCTCTGGCAAGCCACTTGCACTTTGTGAACACTCGCGGCAAGTCAATTTATGCAAGTTTAGCTTTAGTCTGATATTGACTTCGGCAAGAAGTTATGGGAATTACCTACTTGCCGGTGGATTCTCCGCTTTAGAAGTATTTTGCAATTTCACTTAAGGAAATTATGTTACAGGGATAAAAAATAAGACTTTTAAAATAGTGTAAAATAATTTTCTATTCATTTTTTAGGGATTTTTATTATCACTATCACCACTTTAGCTAATGTATGATAAAATTACACACACCACACAACTACTTTTTCGTAATCACAGACAGAAATGATATATATAGGTATAGTATTTAGTTAATATTTAATGAAGCGGATACATTTGTTGAGTCAAACTGTTCCAATACGTTGAATTATTAAAAGGTCCTGCACTGAGTAAATTTTAAACTTCCTATACATTTTAGTCCCTTAATATTAACAATATTATAAATGTGAAAGTTTGTTGGTTTGTTCTTCAGTCGCAATAGCGCAACGAATTGACATGTTTTTCTGCTTAGTTATAAGTTAAGGAGAGCAACACACCCTTTTTTCCCGGAAAAACTAAGGTTTCCAGCAGGATTTTAAATACACCGCGGACGAAGTCACAGGCAAAAGCTAATCCTACTAATATTATAAATGTGAAAGTGTGGATGTTTGTTCCTCTTTAACGTCGCAACTACTGTACCTATTTGGCTGAAATTTTAATGAAAATAGATTATGCCCTGACTTAAGACATAGGCTACTTTTTATCCTGGAAAAATCCACAGTTCCCGCGGGATTTTGAAAACCCCGAAATCTATATCTACAGCTATAAGTAGATTACTATAGCAAACTTCCTTGAAAGTTGGTATAATAAATAAT
This sequence comes from Melanargia galathea, assembly GCA_920104075.1. Taxonomy (NCBI): domain Eukaryota; kingdom Metazoa; phylum Arthropoda; class Insecta; order Lepidoptera; family Nymphalidae; genus Melanargia; species Melanargia galathea. Next base: position 2,978,031 of record OV049871.1, on the reverse strand, counting down.
CGGCCAAGTGCGTGGCGGGCCACGCGTAGTGTAGGGTTCCGTAGTCACAATCCTCGAAAAACAGATATAACTCCTTAACCTGTAAACCCTACTTAGCCATGATAGTTTTCCTTTAAAATTGATTATATATACTATTGCTGTGAATTTTTTCAAGTTCCTATATACTGCCATTTGGCTGATAGAGGGGGGGGACACTTGACTCTAATAAAAATTAGCACTTTGAAACATCATATTTTATAAACGGATCTAGAAATCGAAAAATGATGTTCGCACACCCACAGTATTTTTAAAAGACCTATTCAACGATACCCCACACTATGGGATAGACGAGAAAAAAAATATTCATCCCTACTTTACATGTAGGGGAGCTACCCTAAAAAAAAATATTTATCAAAATTTTATTTCACCACTTTGTCGGCGTGATTAATATTTATACCTGTGCCAAATTACAGATTTCTAGCATTAATAGTCTCTGAGATTAACCGAGGACGGACGGACAGACAGACGGACGGACATGGCGAAACTATAAGGGTTCCTTGTTTACTACGGAACCCTAAAAATTGGAAACGGGAGCGGAAACGGAAACCAGATATCCACGATTCCCTCGGGATTTGTGAAAACCGAAATTCACGCGGACGAAGCCGCGGGCAGAAGCTAGTAGTAGATATATAAGGTCGTGAGGAGACCAATACAATTTACAAAATATATTTACATAGGTAAATAGTTTATAATGGAAACTGAATGAATCATGCTTTGTTAAAGATTGTACTAGACTTAGTTACTACGAACAATATTGGAAGATATTTGCCATCGACGATACATCCCATAGACACCTCATGTTTATTTTAATTCTACTGAAACAATTCTGGCAACTAGCTGAAGTATGAAGGCGCGGGGAATCGCGTTCTGATTGGCCCGACCAAGGTCAGTACTTACCTAGGTTGCGAAAAGTACACGGACTAGGGATGGGACACGTTTGATTAAAACACGATAAGTAGATACTTACCTACCAAACATATTGTATGAATGTTATTTTATATTTTGTATTACAGATTGCTATATTGCCCCTATCTCTACATCTACCTACCTTTACCTACCTACCTAGAGGTAGGGGTAGAGGTAGGGGTAGGGGTAGAGGTAGGGTTAGATGTAGGGGTAGAGGAAGAGAGGAGAGGGTTGTCAGTCACTGTCAGTCAGTCAGTCACTGTCAGTCAGTCAGCCAGTCAGTCACTGTCAGTCAGTCAGTCAGTCACTGTCAGTCACTGTCAGTCAGTCAGTCAGTCAGTCAGTCACTGTCATTCATTGTTAGTCAGTCACTGTCAGTCAGTCAGTCACTCAGTCATTGTCAGTCAGTCACTGTCATTCATTGTCAGTCACTGACAGTCATTGTCAGTCACTGTCAGTCACAGTCAGTCATTGTCAGTCACTGTCAGTCATTGTCGGTCATTGTCAGTCAGTCACTGTCAGTCACTGTCAGTCACTCACTGTCAGTCATTTTCAGTCACTGTCAGTCAGTCACTGTCAGTCATAGTCAGTCACTGTCAGTCACTGTCAGTCACTGTCAGTCAGTCACTGTCAGTCAGTCACTGTCAGTCATTGTCAGTCACTTTCAGTCACTGTCAGCCAGTCAGTCACTGTCAGCCAGTCAGTCACTGTCAGCCAGTCAGTCACTGTCAGCCAGTCAGTCACTGTCAGTCATTGTCAGTCAGTCACTGTCAGTCATTGTCAGTTACTGTCAGTCACCGTCAGTCACTGTCTGTCACTGTCAGTCACTGTCAGTCAGTCACTCACTGTCAGTCATTTTCAGTCACTGTCAGTCAATCAGTCACTGTCAGTCATTGTCAGTCACTGTCAGTCAGTCACCATCAATCACTGTCAGTCATTGTCAGTCATTGTCAGCCAGACAGTCACTGTCAGTCATTGTCAGACAGTCACTGTCAGTCATTGTCAGTTACTGTCAGTCACTGTCAGTCACAGTCAGTCATTGTCAGTCACTGTCAGTAACTGTCAGTCATTCAGTCAGTCACTGTCAGTCACTGTCAGTCAGTGTCAGTCACTGTCAGTCATTGTCAGTCAGTCATTGACAGTCACTGTCAGTCATTGTCAGTCACTGTCAGTAATTGTCAGTCGGTCATTGTCAGTCACTGTCAGTCATTCAGTCAGTCACTGTCAGTCATTGTCAGTCAGTCACTGTTAGTCATTGTCAGTCACTGTCAGTCAGTCGGTCAGTCAGTCAGTCAGTCACTGTCATTCAGTTAGTCACTGTCAGTCAACCAGTCAGTCAGTCAGTCACTGTCAGTCAGTCAGTCAGTCACTGTCAGTCAGTCAGTCAGTCACTGTCAGTCAGTCAGTCAGTCAGTCAGTCAGTCAGTCAGTCAGTCAGTCAGTCAGTCAGTCAGTCAGTCAGTCAGTCAGTCAGTCAGTCAGTCACAGTCAGTCAGTCTGTCAGTCAGTCAGTCAGTCAGTCACTGCCCAACGACGTGACGCGATTGTCGCGCGAATGCCTATTAGGTCACCTATTCGAGATCAGTATGTTTGATCGCGAGTTCGTACGAGTAAAATTCGCGCGAACTTGCGATGATCGCGCATTCGCGTTGTATTAGGACAACGTGTAAGAGAAAAACAATTCGGTCTACGGCTTTATTATGTTCATACTATCGACAATAGAATAGAATTGATGTTGAACATCACTATCGTTCAGAAGGTAACTAATGAAACGAGATAAATACTTACGCGGCGAGTATGAATAAAAGAGATGCGGCGATAACGCGAGTAGATTTCAAGCTCCTCCTACTCTGAACATGACCAACATAAGATGAATCCCGCTATAAATTATTTTATTTATGATTATTTTGGTAAAATTAGTTTTACTGACTTATCGATGAAATGTTATGCTACCTTTCTTTACCTCGATGTTTGAGAGATTTTACCACACCATTTTACAAATCAGCAAGGCATCCTTGTATTTTTTGTCACTATATTTCATTCGCCAAAGCGGACGTGTTTACGGCGCTCAGAACTGGTCGATACTAATTCGGAATTTTCGAGCAGCCACTTATATAAGACTAAAAAAACTCAACTGTTACCTCACACCGCGTGCCTGTTATCATCCGTCTATGGGGTATGTCGTCGTTGATATTTGCAAAGAATATAGAGAACGCGCGGGCAGGAATGTAAATACTTCCGTTCGAACACAAAAAGGACTGAAAAGGTATATAATATTACGAGATTATGAGATGTTTCACCTTTTATCATCAAACCATAAGACGCCAAAGGTTTGCGCCCTCACGTAATTGCCATTCCGGGAATATGTACGCAGCTTTCCACTTCCTTGATTCCACTCATAATACGCACGGTGAGGTGTAGAATGCCTTTCCTTGATCCGTCTTCCCGTATAATATCGGTATCTTCAAAGCAAAAATAGGCATTTCTTGGCAAGGTCATATTATACACCAATACTATGCTCGGGATAATACCTACTAGCGAAAATGTTAGGTAGGTATATTCCTTCGAAACCACTTCTAATATGGCGTACCCGTAATAAAAATTAATAATTTCTGAGCAAATTTTTTGGATTCGACCGAGTAAAACTATGTGAGGACTTGCAAAGCCACAGATTTTTAAGTTATTACGCATCGAACTATTACGCTTAGAATGGAAGTTTCTAACAAATTTCCGCTCGAAACGTAAGCTATAAACCAACCCATGTGTGCCCTGTAATTACATTTGCCGACACGCACACAAGCGCATGAGTACCTTGAGCACTGACGCGACGATAGCCTCCGAGGCTTGCTAAAAACGGCTTATCGCCGCGTCGACGACTGCCTTTCTTTACCTATTTATTCTAAGTTATTACGTTTTTTGAGTAGTTATTAATGGCTATCCCTTGTGGGGTGGGGGATGAAAACTATTTAGGGTAGTTTTAGGTGTTAATGAGATATACTAGACATCTCTAACGTTTTACTGTTACTATTCCAGGTAGCTTATTATCTACATCAATGTCTTCGAACATTATGTTGCCAGTGATCATATAAGTGATGCTATCTGTGCTAACTGTAGGCGTCTCAAGAAAGCTCGGAGTCTCCAGAGAGATTAACTCGGCGTTTCTTTACGTGATCAAATTAAAAACGAGGAAATCCGTAGAAAAACCAGTGAAAGTGAACAAAAGCTGAATGAAAGAAATTAAAATGAATATTGAATGTTGTGTTGCCAGTGATGACACAGGCCTCCCTAAAATGTAACATGTGCGCTAACTATAGACGTCTTATGAAAGCTCAGAGTCTTGAGAGAGATTTACTCGGAGTCTCTTTGCGTGATCAAATTAGAGACGAGGAAATCCGTAAAATAATCAGTGAAAGTGAATGAAAGCTGAATTAAAGAAATTGAAATGAATATTGAATGTTGTATGTTGCCAGTGATGATATAAGTCTCCCTAACATCAAACATGTGGGCTAACTCTATAGGCGTCTTATGAAAGCTCAGAGTCTTGAGAGAGATTTACTCGGAGTTTATTTACGTGATCAAATTAGAAATTAGGAAATTCGTAGAAAAACCAGTGAAAGTGAACGAAAGCTGAATGAGAGAAATTATAATGAATGTAGCCGCAGCCTAACGCGAACGTTTGATGTCTGAACTCGAGAGTGCTTTGGAGCGTTTACAAAACACTTTTGTGTGAAAGCGTTCTGGATAATGTTACACAAACTTCAGTGTTCAAATTGAGGGGCGTTTTACAGATTTAGGTTGAGGCGTTTTTAATTTGTATATGAAAGCCTTCCTTTTAATAATGACGGGGTTTTATAACATCATTTAATTTAGGGACGTCTTTATTAGAGATGTTTTCATCATGAATGAAAAGGCCAGTCCCACGGGATCGATGCTAAATTATATTATTACTAGCTGATGCCCGCAACTTCATCCGCGTGGATATAGGTTTTTAAAATATCTCGTGAGAACTCTTTGATTTTCCGGGATAAAAAGTAGCCTATTTGTGTTAATCCAGGGTATAATCTATCTCCATTCCAAATTTTAGCCAAATCCAGTAGTTCCGTGGTTCCGTATTTTTTTTTATTTATTCCGTAGTTTTTGCGTGATTGAGTAACAAACATCCATACATCCGCACTTTCACATTTTATAATATTATATCATTTACATACATTTTATAATAATATCCTAACTAATATAATAAGTGCGAAAGTGAGTTTGTTTGTTTGTCACGCTTTCAAGCCTAAACCACTGAAGCGATCTTGAAAAAATTTGGTATAGAGGTAGACTAGACCTTGGGGAATTACATAGGTTATATTTTATCACGGAAATTACAAAATTTCCGAGGGATTCTTAACAACGCGCACGAAGTCGCGGACATCAGCTATTAAAAACTTTCCGCTGAACGAATGTTAAAAGAATTTGGAAAAGCGATAAGTTGTATCGTGGAGACGGCATAAGCTACTTTTTAGCTCGGAAAATTAAAATAACGGCATACGTGAAAAACCTAATACCACGTGGACGAAATCGCGGACATCAACTAGTTCTAAGTAAGATAATAGAGTGGCATCTGCTGTAATAATTTTCAGCCTCACCACCCGGTGGGTTCGCATACTTCGACCACCCGTAGTGCTAGATCGTTTCTGGAGTACACACAAATTAAAGAACCAACCATCTAACTCCCTTCGGCGGTGTTCGCACGATATAAAATTATATTATCTAGTCAATAATCATCACTACTATTACCTTGAATAACCCCAGTTATTCAAGGTACAAGTCACGGCAAATAAGTCGACTGGTGAACTTCAATGCGCAGAAGTCGAAAATAAGGTATTTCGATGTGTGAGAGGGTCGCGGGAAGGGCGTGGGGATCGTTCGTAAGCACTAAGGGACCGTTCAGATAGACCGGCGCGGAGAGCATCGGAGAGCATTTCTTTTTTCACACAGACCGGCCGTTCAAATTTGCTCTGCTCTCCGCGCCGGTCTGTGTGAACGGACACGCGGATTCGTTCGGAGCCAAGCGTACGCTTTTGGGCCGGACGGCAGAGCAATTCGGCCTACGGTCGGCTGCGCGAGCATGAAAGAGCACGCGAACGGAGCCAGTCGGATGCTCGAGCGCGAAAGAGCACGACCATGGAGCAGCCGACCGGCTCGACGAGCAGCCGAGCGGCTGCTCTTAATATTTCACACAGAGCGTTTTGGGAGCATTCTCGAGCATCCTCTTATCATAAAAGAGATAAAATGTAAAAATAAAGCTTATTTCAATGTCTTAAGATTCTATTTTAAATGCGATTAAAATTTGCTCTGCTCTCCGCGCCGGTCTATCTGAAAGGTCCCTAATTAGCTCTCGCGGATCCCTCGTAAGCGCTGATTGGCTCTCCAAACGTATTGTGTCCCGTTCACTCAGCGTACGACGCTGCGCGCACTTGAAGGTCACCGGTCGACTTACGTGCCGGGGGTTATAATAGTAGTGACGATTACTGACAAGACAGCAATGTATATCGAACTGATTCTGTGGCTTACATTTACTGTTTCTAACTAAGTTAGAGTATTCTCTATGGGTTCTTCTCAGACCAGTAGGGCACTACAAACACAGCCGGGTATTATTTTTACCCATCACTACGGCAAAGCCAGAAGGAAGGGTTATGATTTTAGCACTCTATGTATGTATGTGTATGTATTTATGTATGTAGGCATGTATGTATGTTTGTGTCCGAGTGTTTGTTCCACCGTAGCGCCTGTTACCCAGTAGTTTACTGTGCCGATTTTGATGAATGAGGTGTCAATTGATTGCTTGTTATGATCCGGGTGACATAGGCTACATTTTATATGCGAAAAAATCTAGAAGTGACGTTCGCGCGTCTTAACTGGAATATTAAGTTAGTTTCAGATAGACATAACAGATGGCACTACTAGCTGCGTGCCTGGCACTCTCTTCCATTAGTGCGCAGTTGAATACACGTTTTTCTGCATACTAAATTATTATTTTTACGAGTAGTTGGGTTTTACTTCACCAACTTTATATACATATTATCACCATCTCTAAGTATCATTTAGACTATTATTATTATTAGACTAGATGATGCCCACGGCTTCGCCCGTGTGGATTTAGGTTTTTAAAAATCCCGTGGGAACTTTTGATTTTCCAGAACAAAAAGTAGCCTATCTGTAGTAACTCGTCACCAAAATGGAAAAATTCCGTGGGATCCCCACGACTTCGGAATGCAATTCCTTACAGCATCAGGGTTGAGGAGTTGAATATGTACCTACTCGAGTTCATTCAACGATAAAGTCTTTAATTGGTACCCCCAATATCTATTTAAATAACCGACAGTTCCTAAATCCCATTAGTTTTGGGGATCAGTTCCCCTACAGCATCAGGATTGAGGAGTTGGAATCCAAGTTTTTTGTAGGACAGTGTCGCAATATTTCTCTATCGATTAAAAAAAAAATTACGCAAATTGGTTCAGAAATCTCGGAGATATCGATGTACATAGGTAGAAAAACACAACTCCTCCTTTTTTGAAAGTCGGTTAAAAAAGTAGCCTATGTTACTCCCTGGTTAATTCTCTACTTGTATGTGAAAGTCCCGTCAAAATCGGTTCAGCCGTTCCGAAGATTAGCCCGTTCAAACAGACAGACAGACAGACAGACAGACAGACAGACAGACAGACAGACAGACAGACAGACAAAAATTTTAAAAACGTGTGATTCGGTTATGGTACCGTTCAAATAACCATATGAGCTTAATATGAGGCAGTTATTTCGATATTACAGACAGACACTTCAATTTTATTTATTAGTATAGATTATCATTTAGATTAGAACTATTTGCTATATAGCAACTCATTCTCAAGGTTTCTTATTCTTAAAGTAGGTACACTCCTGCCTTCCCTTCCTTAACGAGTGACGTAATTAAAGAAAACTCTTTTACATATTTTTTGTAAAATAAATTTAAAGCCACAGATCGCAGCGTAATTTAAAATCCCATTTGTCTTTTACAGAATTGCATACTAACATTTCCATTTTCATTTCTTATTAGCCCCTTATTACGAACAAAAGTATCCACATTTCACTTATTGCCAACCACAAAGAAAAGTAATTAATGAACAAAGTTCTCGTCATTTAAATATTAAAGCACCTTTCGCTGTTTACAAGAAAACAACAATTAGCTTTACGCTATTTTTACCGCTTATTTTTATATTTTACGAACACTTTCTTTCTTGTATTATTTCGTTACGAAGATTTGGATGAAATCGTTAGCTTTATTTCTGCGATATTTTCGATAAATAAGGCTACCCCAATTAGCACTTCTAATTATTTTGTTACCCTGATTATTCTATTATTTACTGTTCTAGATCTAAGCAACTAAACCGGATATATCGATTTATGTCTTCATCATGACCAACAATAAGCAACATAGCAAAACTGTCTTGGAAGTTTTCTGTTTTGGGAAGAGAGGCGTCGAAAATTTTTTTTGGTTTTGTACTGGCTGGTTACGGTTGTGTTTTATACTGGTTTTATAGCTTAAAACGCTCGAGCGTCGCGTATCTATTTCGTCGTTTTTTTAATGCAACGCTTTATTGAAGCAAAATCGAGAAAACGAAAGCATTGTTTTTCTTATTTTATGTATGCTTGGGCTGCAAAAGCGGACATAAGTATTATGATCAAAAAGTTAATTTCTATGCATTTTAAATATATTTAAACAAAAAAGGTTTCACGAACGAATAAAATGAACGAATTTCAAAGAATTCCAATCTTTTAAAGTTCCGAAGCCGATATTAAATTCGTACCGTCGGTCCGCGAAATTGGTTCAATCAAGAGATAAGGTGTAGAGGCTGGATTAAGATCTCTTATCGAAAAGTCAAATTATGAGTTCAGAATGCGGATTGCTGATTCCGTTAGGAGTAGATTGTGATTCAGATTCTGAGGATCTTAATAAAGATTAAGATCTTCAAAATGGATAGTTGCCTATGTCTGATTTTATACGTAACAACAAATAGAATTTCAAAGATTTTTTTTTGTGAAAACTGTGGAAATAAAAATTGGTTTTAAAATGAGCTATGTTCTTAGTAATACATATTTTAAATGATGGCATGAGTAAGAGTGGAAGCCTATTGATAGGAGTTGAGGAGAAGGGGGTTTGGGATCGGATTGTGATAATTCTCTTTTCACTGGCTTAAATTTACTTCAACTTAGAGAACAGTGCAAGTTTCATTGAAATCGGTTGAACTGTTAAGTGGGTGATGAAATCAGCTTAACTTTCAATCTTTTAGATTATAACTTGTTTTGGTAATTGTGGTTCTGCTACGGATGTCCTCATTTCTGATTTGATCAATTCCCGCAGAGATAGAAAGTACATATGTAGAAAGTACATAGCATAGGAATATAATTCATATTATATAGTATAGTATAGTAATTCATATATTATGTAGATCTATGTACTTGAAAGTAATCGAAGTTTGTATAATATGTGAAGTATAATTGCCCTTTCATCACTTTACCTCAAAAGCCTGTTTTGTTTCAATTAATTTGTAGGTACATATGTGTTGTTTGATGTGGAACATTAATTAAATCATAATTATTTTCACTCGTTGACTCGGATAATTGGGGTGTTTGTTAGACAATTTGGGCTATGTTACTGCACAACTTAAATTATTATATTTACATGTTGTAGGTAGGTACTATAAGTAAATAGCTATTTGTTATACAATAAAAGCTCCTTATTCGCGCTTCCTTCACTCGCGGTTTCACTATTCGCGGATTAAAAATTTGCGACCCAATCCCTGTATTCGCGCCGAAAAATTTCGTTATTCGCGGATCTAAACGGTATATCGGTATAACTGTACAACGGTATATGTTGTTAAAATATTATGCTATCGATTTCTTTATAAAAATTGATCCGTGTAGAACGAAGTCTTATTTTTAAGAAGCAAATTGCTAATGCCACTGCTGACTATCTATTTATCAGTCTGAATTGAAGGAGCTTTTAAAAACTGCCAAGCAAGAAAAAATTACAAAATTCTTTAAACCATTTCCTAAACCTGAAGACAATAATTAATCAATATGGTCCAAAACTTCAATTAAATCGATTTTTCTATGCATATTTATTTTTTATTTCGTTGCCTAGGAACGTATCCCCTATAATCCCATATAAATTGCCATTCCATATTCACGGTTTCTGTACCTACCTATTCGCGGCATATTTACGGAACGTATCCTCCGCGAATAAAGAGCTTTTACTGTATTAAGATAAATGATTGATGTATAAATAAAAGATAATTAATGTACTGACATACATATAAAAGATTTTAGAGAGGGATTTAGAGCGCTGCTCCAATGCGGATTGGCGGGCTTTAACAACTATTACCTAACAATTATTTGCCCGATCCAAGAATCGAACCCAGGACCTCGTGATCCTCGGTCGACTATGCTAACCACTAGATCAACGAGGCAGCCAAATAAATAGCAGTTAATCAAAAATTATTAATAAATATAGTAGCTGTGTATAAAAAAAAAGCAAATCCCTACAAAAAAATCACAAAACTCATCCTAACTTGTCAGAAAACAGAACGTAAAATCAAAATAAACGGCACCTAGCCAAAAATAAGATACTTTGAAGATAATTTCATTAACAGACAAAATAGCCAACGGAGCGAATAAAATTTCAAAGGATTCTAAATCCTTTCCTTCAACAACTTTTGCGCAGTTTAGAAGCTGATATTAAATTCGTTACATCAATCAAAGAGATTGTTCTAATTAGAGAATAGGAGCGCTGGATCCTGTTGCTTGCCTTTGTTTTAATAAGGCGATACAAATTTTAGACGTTAATACTGTAGAGTGTAGACAATACAGCCATCATGATACTATGGATTAATTTAAAGTATAGTATAGTAATAAGTATATATATAATATTAAGTATATATATTAGCACCTACCTGCCTATAATGTAAGGTGATAGCCTAGTGGTCAAAGACTTGTATGGATAACGCCGGACACGGCGCGCCGGAGACGGCGTTATCCATATAAAACGTGCATTTTCACGGCGTGTTAACAAGAGGCCTTAAGAGCCCTCTCCATGGGAGCGACAAATCGGTGGAGTCTAAAACAGTGATTTCTGCATTTAGAGAGCGAGACGTCTTCAGTAAAGAAGAGTACTAAAAATATATACATAAATAAATAATAAATTAATGAAATAAATAAATTTTGCTTGATATATCATGATTTTTAGTGAAAAACGGCAAAGTAAAAAGATGCAAACCTAGGTTTGGAATTACGCCTATGCAAATATTTGGCAATTTTTTACATGAACTAAAGACATTTGAAATTATTATGAAGTAACGTATGATAAGACTTCGGTCGTTTTTCAATTTTCTAGTTTCTTAAGTATATGGTTTATTTACGCACGAAGTTGCCTCAAAATTTGCCCAAAATTGTGATTTTTCAAGCGTCATAACTTTCAAAATAAATATAATTTTACTAATTTTTTTATTTTATGGCATAGATAATGGAGATATAAATTGATATCTGGCTTAACTTTAGATCAATTGCGACAAATATTAGAATAATAGGCGTAATACGTTTGTATGGAGAAGCGCGCGAGGAGAGCATCCTTAAGCCTCCCTTTCGGGGGGACCGAGTTCCATCCCCGGCATGCACCTCTAACTTTTCGGAGTTATATGCGTTTTAAGCAATTAAATATACTTGATGTAACGGTGAAGGAAAACATGATGAAACCTGCACGCCTGAGAGTTCTCCGTAATGTACTCAAAGGCGCGTGAAGTCTACCGATCCACACTTGGACAGCGTGCCGGAATGTGGCCTAAACCCATCTCACTCTGAGAGGTGAGCCGTGTCTTGTAGTGGGCCGGGTTGATTATGATGATGATCATAATGTAAGGAGAACTAATCTGTAGATTGTAATGGTCGGGGCATACTAGCACAGAGTCGAAGCGCATCGACGCAAATTGAAGTAATTTTCAGGGCATATTGAAAAAAATTTTTTTTCCGGCTCCTTTTTCATGTATGGGAGCCCCCCTGAAAAATAATTTAATTCAATTTCTAATTCAATATTTGATTTTGGGTTAACGTTTTACACTAAATACCAAAATTTCAGGTTTGTAACTCATTTCGTCTGCGAGCTAGAGACCTGTGACCGGCGGACAGACGGACAGACAGACAGCCGAGTGACATTAATAGGGCTCCGTTTTTTACCCTTCGGGTACGGAACCCTAAAAACGGCATTCAAATCGGTTCACCCGTTTGAGCGCTACAGGGGAACAGACAGACACACACACGCACGCACGCACGCACGCACATACGCACGCACACACACACTCACAGACACGTCAAACTTATAACACCCTGTCGTTTTTGCGTCGCGGGTTAAAAACAAGGCATAAAAGAACTAAAAATACGAGCGAACGCGCCCTGAATAGAGCATTCGTACAAGCTCGTCGTGCCTTATTTAGTTTAGTAGAGATAGGTTCCAACTGACAATATGCCGTGAACATTTTTTGTTTGACACTTTGATGCGCTTCGACTCTGGGCTAGTATGCCCCTATCCTAACATGCACGTGTCTAAAATCTAAATACCACCACAAGTGTTTTACAAAGCCCTCAACAACAGCTGATAGGGCCTTACAAAAATAATATATGTATATGCGTAAATGGCGTAAGTAGACTTAAGTCACGATCATGTCTTTTCTCTAAATAACCTTTCGATAGCGCGGTGTAGCATCAACACAGAGCCATCTGTCGACCTAATAATTTCCGGCAGTGGCAATCTGGGATTTTATAATTTCTAATTTGTCTTTGGTCTAGTCTGGTGGAGGCTTCAGCCGCGGCTAATTACCAGCCTACTGACAAAGCCGTGCCCCAAGGGATTTAGCGTTTCGTTATGTCGCGTAGAAACAGTGTGCTTAGTCTAAGATCGGAGCTCTCGAAAACGAACTCGAAAACTATTGATCGAATCACAAGTGAATTCAGAGCAAAATGAACTCAAATACTCGTATTTTAAAGTCGTAATTCCATAGTTCGAATAGGTATGTATTTTACAACATTTCTGCTTGGGGCGCTCGTTGTGTTCGAATGCTGAATGTATTGGCGAACTCAAACCTTAATACAAGCCATTTTAGGTCTATTTTACTCTGAAATCGATCAATAGTTTTCGAGTTCGTTTTCGAGTGCTCCGATCTTAGACTAAGCACTCAAACCAGAGGTATGGTTTTAATAAAAATTGCCATACCTCTTCCAAGTTAGCCTACTTCCACCTAAGACCGCATCGTCTTACCTTACTTACCATCAGGTGCGATCGCAGTCAAGAGCTAACTTATAAAAAAAATATAATAATGAATGAAAGGATGAATCTATAAGGGCTTCCAAACAAATACTTATACAAAATTTTATAGGTTTATGCATGAATGTTTGTATGTAAATTAAAATGTACCTATGTTTGTCCACGTATTTTTCCGAAATTATTAATCGTATTGCATCGAACTATTACGCTTAGAAGGTAAGTTTCTAACAAATTTCCGCTCGAAACGTAAGCTATAAACCAACCCATGTGTGCCCTGTAATTACATTTGCCGACACGCACACAAGCGCATGAGTACCTTGAGCACTGACGCGACGATAGACGTTACCGAGTTGTTTAGGCTTGCTAAAAACGGCTTATCGCCGCGTCGACGACTGCCTTTCTTTACCTATTTATTCTAAGTCGTATTGTATCTACCTAGTGTACTTACCTACCTAAATTCAACCAAGTAGACTAAGAGACCTCGTCGCTAAATAAAATATAAAGTCTAACAGGTTTCTCGTCGTTTGTATGCATTGCGAAAAAGATATCTCTAGCGTCCGAAGCCTACAAGCATTGTCGCAGAAAGCTTTCAGATCGAAGTAAATTCTGTGTAAGCCAAACTCTGTTTCAGCCAGTGCCTTTAAAGCTAATCCCATTTAAGCCAATTCCATCAAGACAATTCCTTTTAGACACAATTTGGATAATCTCGCTTGCGCTTCAAAGTTTAGCTCTAACAAGTCACGTCGAGTCCAAACAAATATTTTGCTTTTAGGACGAAGTTCCTTATCGCATGTGGCACTCCAAACAATTGGCGAATGATGAGGAGGCAGAAAAAACGTTGCTTTTTACCCGACTACGGCAAAGCCAAAAGGGTTATGATTTTATCAGTCTATGTAGTATGTATGTTTGTGTCCGATTTTTATATGAGATTCTGTGTGTGCCACCGTAGCGCCTAACCTACTGGGCCAATATTGATGAATGAGTTGTCAATTGATTCGTTGTTACAGTCTGGGTGACATAGGCTACATTTTATACGAAAACAAAAATCGAGAAGTGACCTTCGTGCGGCTAAACTTGAATAATAAATTAGAATGAATCCATCCATCCATCTGAATAACAGATGGCGCCACTAACTGCTTGCCCCGCGCTTTCCGCACACTAAATTTACTAAGCGTAGTCGGGTTTTGGTCTACAAACTTTATCCTCTTGTTACAAAATTGACATGGTGGACTTTTATATTAATAACCTGAAAGAGTTCCAAACGCTCCCCGATTCGAGAAAAATCCCTCAATAACCTCTCAGAAACAGCAAAATAAACATGGTCATCATATCACAAGCTTGTCTGATATCACCGAAAGTGCAGCGACTGCTTTCGCTAAACTATAAACATAACACCGTAAATCCTGTCTTCGGTGAATATTCAGATAAAATTGCACCTTTTAAATTGAATTTAATGCCTAATAATGTAAGGTTCAATGTTCAAAAACTCGATTTCAGCAGTAAACGTGAACGATAGCGCGGGTAATGGATGACTGCGAGAGCGTAACACGACGAATATTCGAGTCTGTGGAGAAAATTTCGCCAAGAAATATTCGCGCAAGCTTCTGGAAAAGCAAATATGTCTGATAGCGCTGCCGTTTTGAGGGGATAAACTGAAATTACGTGCATTGACAGAGTTTTCGAAGCGAAGCGTTTGGGATAGCTACCTAACACGCAACAAGTATAAATTAAGAATTAAAAAACCACTGACATTCACTATTTTGGGTGGCGGCCATCTTGGATTTGCACAGTGCTAGTCTATTAGTCGAGCCCTTTCATTTGATACCCATATTAAGGGAGTTGTGAAAAAATACGTAATCCGCCAAAGCTAGCTAAGAACACTCTCGACTAATTCAATTTTCAAACAAAAAAAAAACCGCATTCAAACCGGTTCACCCGTTTGAGCGCTACGAGGGAACAGACACAGACACACACACACACACACACACACACACACACACAGACACGTCAAACTTATAACACCCCGTCGTTTTTGCGTCGGGGGTTAAAAGTTTTGTAGCGACACATTAGGTGTGCATGCAAGGCGTTCTGTCGACGTTAGCAAAACGCATTGCATGACGACACACGGCGCCGCGGAGGAGAGTCTATCCCGGCACGTCGCGACCGTTAGACGGGTACTAAAATCACTGTAATTAATAATAATAAAATTGGTAATTGTGTTTGGACATATTAACATTAAACAACCAGTAACTTGATAAAGCCCTTTATTTATTTATCATCTTTCCAACAAACATTTAATTACCCAGCTGGTAACATATCTACCAAAGTGGTGACCCCGTGAAAAAACAACATGCAGCCTGTACCAGCACCCGGGTCGATAAATAACCTGGCAGCGCCCGTACCCCAGGTAAAGGAAGAAAGGATGGCGGAATTGGCAGCGATTACCGTCACATCGCGCGTGCCTGAATTCTGGGCAGACCACCCAAGGTTGTGGTTCCTCCAAACGGAGGCTATTTTAGCCCCACAAAAAATGTCGGACGAGGCCCGGTACAACCTTGTCATCACCAAGCTGTCCAAAGAAGCCATACAACAAGTCACAGATATTCTTATCACGCCGCCGGATGCACAAAGGTACGAAGCACTGAAGGCGCGCCTCCTCGCCGTTTACGAGGAGTCGGAGACGCGCCAAATTCAACGACTCATCGGCGAAATGGAACTGGGTGACCAGCGGCCGTCGCAGTTATTACGACGCATGCGTGACTTAGCCCGAAGTAAGGTGCCAGATGACACGCTTAAAATATTATGGCAGAGCCACTTACCTGCCGCAGTCCAGGGAATAATCGCGGTGACCGAAGCGACGGAGTTGGATGTCCTTGCGCGCATTGCTGATAAGGTAATAGAAACAATTTCCCCTAACAATGTATTCGGACAGAAGGGTCCGCAGCTCGCGGCCATTGCAAGACCCAATGGACCGCAATACGGTCCCAAATACCGTTCGCGCTCCAGGGGACGCTCACAGGAAAGATCCAACTTTCCAACGAACACCAGACCCACCACCACCAGACCGACGCCCAAAGACAGGAAACCGGATTGGCTGTGTTTTTACCATTTCCGCTATAAGGCCAAGGCACGTAAATGCGTTGCCCCGTGTGCGTGGAAGCCGGCGGAAAACCAGGCGTAGTACAGGAGGTGGCGGGACCCTGTACCCATACTACAAGTAACCGTCTGTGCATCACTGATCGTACTAGTGGACTTCGATTTCTAGTTGATACAGGAGCCAATGTTTCGGTGCTCCCCGCACGTAAGTCAGCTAGTGTTAATAGTGCTACTTATAAACTTTATGCTGCCAACGGAACTGAAATAAGTACTTACGGTGTTAAAACATTAGTGTTAGATTTAAACATGCGTAGACCTTATCGTTGGACATTTATATTAGCAGCAGTGAAACAACCTATTTTGGGTGCAGACTTTTTGACCCACCACAGACTCTTAGTAGATTTAAGCAACCGAAGGTTAATAGATTTAGTAACTAATGTAAATAGCTTAGGCTCTATAGTATCTTGTAACCAACCTAGTTTAAACACGTTGGATACATCGCATCCTTATTTTAATATTTTGTCAAAATACTCAGACATAACGAAACCTGTGTCTTTCAAGGATACCCCTAGGCATACAGTGTTTCACCACATAGAGACGACAGGGCCGCCCGTGCATGCGCGTGCGCGCCCCCTCCCTCCCGAAAGGTACAAAAAGGTAAGTGAAGAATTTCGCATAATGCAGGAATTGGGCATTTGTCGTCCTTCGAAGAGCGCATGGTCAAGTCCGTTACACGTTGTTCCGAAGAAAAACGGAGAGATTCGACCGTGTGGCGATTACAGACGACTCAATGCTATTACGAAACCGGACAGATATCCAATTCCGCGTTTGCATGATTTTACTTATATATTGTCTGGTAAAAGTGTTTTCAGCAAAATCGATGTGAATAGAGCATATCACTGTATTCCTGTTGCTCCTGAAGACGTTGAAAAGACTGCGATCATCACCCCATTCGGATTATATGAATTTCCTCGAATGTCGTTCGGTTTGCGCAACGCAGCACAATCCTTTCAACGCTTCATGAACAATACAGTACTACAAGGTTTAGGTATCGAACGAGCCGACGGAACTTTTGAACCTAGTTCAGAGTTCATATTCTGTTATATTGACGATGTTATTGTAGCCAGCGACTCGAGTTCTACACACGAACTTCACCTGGAAGCCTTATTTAAACGGTTAAATGAATACGGTATTACAATAAATTTATCGAAGTGTTCATTCGGACAGTCACATATCGAGTTCTTAGGACACGAGGTGACCACCGAAGGCATAAAGCCTTCACTTGATAAGGTCCAGGCTATTATCGATTTCCCTAAACCGGAAACAGTCGCACAGCTTAGAAGATTCATTGGTATGGTGACGTTTTATAGACCTCACCTACCAAACGCAATGAAATATCAGGCCGAGCTCAATAAATACATCGTTACCGCGAAAAAGAACGATAAATCACTAATTGTTTGGGACGATTCAGCTAACGAAGCATTCTTGAAATGTAAGAAAAGTCTTCAGGAAGCTGCGACATTATCTTATCCCATACCGCACACTCCACTAGCGTTGATGACGGATGCATCAAATACTTGCGTAGGTGCCGTATTACAACAATTAGTCAACGGTCATTGGAAACCATTAGGTTATTTTTCGCGCAAATTAACAGACACTCAATTAAAGTATAGTACATACGATCGCGAATTGTTAGCCGTATACCTAGCTATAATTCATTTCAGAAAAATGTTCGAAGGAAGAGCGCTTACCATATATACAGACCATAAACCGCTCACCTTTGCATATAGTAAACTAACTAGCGATAAAGAAACGCCTCGCAGAACTAGACAACTCATGTATATTAGCGAATTTACAACGGACATTCGATATATTCTCGGTAATGATAATGTAGTCGCCGATTCGCTAAGTCGAATAGAGACAATAACATGTCCAAGTAGTTTAGATTACGAAGAAATCGCTACCGCACAGAGCGATGATACCTACATTGCACAATGGAAACAAGACGCTACTAGCAGCGTAAGCATTAAAAAGGTATGTATGCCTAATGTTGCAACACACATTTATTGCGAAATGTCAACCGACAATATTAGACCTTATTTACCTAAACAATTTCGTAAATTAGCTTTTGACTTAGTTCATAATTTAAGTCATCCCGGAATTAATACCACACGTAAACTAGTATGTCAGCGTTATTTTTGGCCAGGTATGAATAAAGAAGTCAATAACTGGACCAAGACTTGCGTTCAATGCCAGAGAGCGAAGGTTCAACGTCACACCGTATCCGTTTTAGGTCGATTTGAACCGGCCGGACGTTTTGAACATATCCATACTGACATTGTTGGTCCATTACCAATCACGGTCGACGGATATAGGTACTTACTTACCATTATCGATCGCGCCACACATTGGCCGGAGGCATTTCCACTTAAAGAGATTACAGCGGAGGCCGTAGCGAAAGTCATTTATGACGGATGGATCACCAGGTTCGGAATATTTCAGCTCTTAACTACGGACCAGGGCCGTTCTTTTGAGAGTAAATTGTTTTCCGAACTTTTGAGGTGCATGGGCGCACATAGAATTAGAAGCAGTCCTTACCATCCGCAAAGTAATGGAGCTATAGAGAGATGGCATAGATCACTCAAGGTCGCTCTCAAAGCCCGACTTAATACTACTTCGTGGGTTGACGAGTTACCTACCGTTTTACTAGGACTCAGAACTACCTTACGAAGCGATTCCAACATTAGCGCCGCTGAATTAACCTACGGACGCACGTTACGGTTGCCAGGCGAATTTTTCGCGTCAGCGAAAGAGGAAACTACTGACCCGATTACATTAGTACAGGACATACGAGACAAGATACGTAAGTTGAAGGCCGTTCCTGAAAGACAACGAGATTCTCGGACTTTATTCATCCATCCAGATCTAAAGTCCGCTGAATATGTATTCGTAAGGAATGATGCAGTTCGTAAACCCTTACAGACACCTTACGACGGTCCTTATCGTGTATTACGTAGAAGCAGTAAGGTATACAAACTTCAACTTCCTAACAGACAACTAAATGTATCTATAGACAGACTCAAACCTGCCTATATATTAAACGACTCATTGACGGATGACATCATGACTGATAGTGATAACCCTACGATCAAAGTATCTAGAAGTGGTCGAGTTATTCGCCCACCTATACGTTTCAATTTATAACTTACATGTATCCATTTTACCTTGTAAGCATAAGTAGTTAACTAAGAAATTATAATATGCAACTAAGTATAATTATTATTAAGGTTTTATGACACATACACATTTATATGAACGATCATTTATAATAATATTTTATTTGCAACTCTTAGCTATTGTGTTCTACTTTTTAAACATGCAAATCTGTCAAAATATCGTATTTATGTTAAGATGTAACTTCTTCTCGTAAAAATAATTTTTGGAGTGCATTAGTTAATTAAATTTCAAAGAGCTAACACGTCCATGATTTTTACAAATATGGGCAAAAATCAGTCTAAGGAACAAAAGGAGCAGATTATAATAGCTCAGAACTCAACAGAAGTAGAAGCGCACATGTCTCGGCAGAGCGTTTTAACCATGGTAATCATCGGGTTACTCCTGCTTATCGTTGGGTGTGCCTTGATCCGAAAGGTTCGTCGAGGCATTCGGCGGCAGTTCCGCAGCCGCATGAGGGCCTGGCTCCGCGAGGAAGTTAGTGGACCAGCGGCAACCCTTACGCACGTGCAAGTACAGCCGGCAGTAGCAGCACCAGCAGCGGTCGCGAATCTCGCACCAAATCCCGCGCCTGTTGCTACCCACTACGCGTAACACGTTCCGTAATTAATTCTTTTGTACTTATTCATTTTTTATTACTGTTATCATGACTCCACAAATTATTTTTACCTTTAACCATACTTATCTAGATATAAAATTTATTTTTATGTAACTAGTTCATACTGTGTATTGTGAAACCTACCGTGTCAGCGCACTCGGCGAGCGCAGCTGCCGATCATATTACAGAGCGCTCAGCAATGTTTGCCCCAGTGCAATTGTATGTTATTATTATATTTTGTAACTACTTAGTTATCATGTTTGAAATGTATTTAGTTTTGCTTTCATGTAGTATCAACCTTTCTTTTTACAAAAGGGGAGGTTGATGTAGCGACACATTAGGTGTGCATGCAAGGCGTTCTGTCGACGTTAGCAAAACGCATTGCATGACGACACACGGCGCCGCGGAGGAGAGTCTATCCCGGCACGTCGCGACCGTTAGACGGGTACTAAAATCACTGTAATTAATAATAATAAAATTGGTAATTGTGTTTGGACATATTAACATTAAACAACCAGTAACTTGATAAAGCCCTTTATTTATTTATCATCTTTCCAACAAACATTTAATTACCCAGCTGGTAACATATCTACCAAAGTTTTTTATTCAAATAAACTTTTACAAGTGCTTTTGAATCGTCAGTTGAATCTACCAATGGTTCGGAATGCCGTTCCTACGTGTTAAAAGAACCAGCAGGAAATTCGGTGGTTGCTCTTAAATACAAAAATTGGTCGTCTGTAAAGTCGGTTTACGGACGATAATAATTTTACGTGATAACGTCGAAAATATTGCCTCTCTATCGCTTGTTCTGCGCTCTCTTGCACGCTCGGCTAGGCCGAACGTGACAATGAGTTATGTTTTTCGTGCATGCGGCCGGCGTCCATCGATTTATAAGATGTTATCACATCGAAAAAAAAAAAAACAAATAACATGTTATGTGCATAATTAAATTGCCGTCTCAGGCATTGCTGGAGCGAGTCTCGATGAAACCGCATCTTGATGATTAGGCAGCGCGTATGAATTTTGGCACGTACATCGAACGCTGAAGGAAAGTGGAGGGGTTAGCTAGGATGCCCCGCGCACGTCCAGTGTACAGTCGCGTTCTTAATTGTATTGTTATTGCGGTTAATTTTTGTTGTTATATTTTGTTAAGATTGAGTTTGTTAATTTGTTTTGTATTAAGTTTGTTAGTGACTTTGAACAGTGAATATGCCTAGAAAAAATACTATTTTGAGAAGGCAGGCACAATTAATAGCTAAATTAAATACGTACTATTAAATAATTAAAGCGATGATTGTATTACGTGCGCGAAAGTGCCCATGCGCAGATAACCCTTCCACATTTCGTTCAGCGTTCGATGTACGTGCCGATGTTTATAGTGTTGCTCAAAACTGCTTCCTTGGTCTAGAATAATCGGCTGAGGATTATCGGGTACTGTCGGGCCGAAAAAGTTATAAGGATTTTCTGTCAAAAAATTCATATCTACACAATATGTTAAATAGCAAAGAAAGAAGTTTCAGGCATTAGAATGAATGAATGAATCAATAATAGAATGAAGTAATGAAAGAATGAATGGATGAATTAAGGTCGATTGCTTCAAATAACTCAACGATCGAGGATCGGATTGAAATTCGAAAAGCCAATGGTTCAGACACCTGATTGATTTAATGAATTAATTAATAAATGAATGAATGAATGAATGAGTGAAAATCCAGGGTTTTCCAAAACACATTACTATAACGAAACGTACAATTTCGCAGAAATCCTACTAGTTAATATTATAAATGTGAAAGTGTAGATGTTTGGATGTTTGTTACTCAATCACGCAAAAACTACTGGATTTGGCCAAAATTTGGAATAGAGGTAGATTTAAATACCTTGGATTAACACATAGGCTACTTTTTATCCCGGAAAATCAAAGAGTTCCCGCGGGATTTTAAAAAAAACATATATCCACGCGGACGAAGTCGCGGGCATCAGCTAGTAGTAATTTCATATGTCTTAATGGATTCTCTCAATCACAGACGTACGGTCTTGTTTCTGAAAATCTCACGAGAGGCACCTCTATTTTGTTGATTTTCCCAATTTGCCGACAATTATTTTGAGTGCTCGCACGATTCGGGACAGCGGTGGGTAAACGAATAAACCCAGGCATCGGGTCTCGGGGGGACAAAGTCTTCGTGCCTACACCCAATTATACTGAGTGCCGTCTAAATTCTACAGATTACGGCTGTGTCTTATTGAATAGTCTCATTGAGTCTCTATGTCATTTGTTTTTAATCCCAAATTGCTAGGTAACGAATACGGGTTAAGTATTCGATGCTCGCTTTTCTTCACCAAACGTATCGTCTAATTTCAATGTTGATGTAATTCGGTACAAAGGTAGTTTATATCCCGGGGAAGGACATAAGCTAATTTCTATCCAGGAAAAATAACATATTCCCACGGGGAGACAAAAAATTTAAAATACATAATCTGTTTAACCGATTTTGATGTTTGGTAGGTACAAAGTTAGCTTACAGCCTGGGGTTGACCATAGTCAAATTTTTATCCCGGAAAATTAAAGAGTTCACAGAGGCACATTTTATTCCGGAAAAGCAAATAGTTTCCTCAGGATTTTAAGAAACCTATATTCACGCGAACGAAGTCTATTCATACCAACATCTAGTATATTCATACCATCATCTAGTATATTCATACCATCATCTAGTATATTCATACCATCATCATGTATTACATACTATACTATATAGCTTGAAAAGCATTTTCTGTCAAACGGTCAAAGAAATGAATATGAGAGAAAAGTGATTTTAATTAAAGCTAGTTTTCAATTCCTTCATTTTCAGTCGTGTAAAAATCAATTTCCATCCGCAAATTAGATGAGATTTAATTTTAAACCGAACCAACGTCTAAACCGCGAGGAAACCAATCAAGCCGTATAATTTCGCGTTCGAGCAAAATGGAGGACTTTATTCTCCTAAGAACCTCTTCAGATGTGCCCACAAGTCGGCTGCGAAATCCTTCCGACCGAGATTTAATAATAATAATAGATATTAATTAATTTAAGTCTCTATCTACACACAATTCTGAATCACTAGGCCTAAATTATATATTCATGTACGGAGTGGCAGACAGTGGGAGACAATGTAAAAGGTGGGAGAATGATATACGAAACATGGTTGGTAGCATGTGGACAAGACTAGCGAGGAACTGAAATACGTGGAAAAATTTAGAGGAGGCCTATGTCGAAGGACACGCAGTAATAGATTAAGTGATTAATTTTAAATTAGTATGTAAGGAAAAATTTAAATTTACTGTAATAAAGGCTATTTTATTTTATTATATTTTATTGTACGGAGTGGAAACATAAATCACCAAATCAAAAAAAGGCAAGAAATACACGCATTCGAAGTGTGGAGCCGAATGCTGTGGATTCCGTGGACTGGCAAGAGCAAATTCCTCCGGGTGAGGGTAGTAAGCCAAAGGATCACAAATACCGAAGAGAGAGAAACATAACGTTATCTGCCAGGTATGGTTGTATTGGTATACAACTCCTCTGTTGGCCCGATCAGCCCAAAAGTTTAAGTTTGCTGATACTTTCAGACCAGTAAACAATAAAACTAAGTCGCGCTAAGTCAGGCCGTCTAGTCCATCCAGACCAAACTATTTTCTAGACAAGAGCGCTCCAATCTAGACCTCATAATTGCTTTCCATTGTTTCCATCAAGCGACTTGCTTGAGATAGTCTGTCCAGTTAGTAGGAGGTCTTCTATTCACCTTTCGCCTTCGGTCTTCATCGCCATTTAAGCATTTTAGGACTTAACAAGCCTTATTTTGCATTAAAAAGTCATGGCAAAAATTCAGCTGTCTATATGTTTCAACCTATCTAAGAAGTTCGAGTCGGATTCGTTTATCTTTCAAACTTAGTTCTTAGTTGGGTGAAACTTATGTCAACTTGGAAGTTAGAGAAGTTGGCACGTCTATAGACGGTACATAAATGCTAAAATACGAGATAAAAGATCCCCAGTCTTTTGTAGCGGGGGCTGGGCGACCTAGAAAGTTCCCGAGATGCATTTTTTGCATTCCCCGTGACCGTTTCGCCTTTTATTGCGCTCATTAAGAGCGCCGTCATTCAGTTTAATGTCTTGTTTTGCGTATAATTAGAACCGTGCCTAGATTCCGGCGTTCTGTAATGAAACTAGTGAATAGTTTTCCACTTTTTTTTTTCTGCATATTTTTAACTCTTATTCACTGTTTATTTCACTGCTGAGGGTTGAGAGACCGTCTATAGTTTACATAATCGTGTTTTTTTGACGTGATAACGTCTTATAAATCGATGAACGCCGGCTAAATGCACGAAAAAGCATGACTCATTGTCACGTAGCGCGGAACGTAGCGTGTAGCACGTAGCACGTAGCGCGGAACGTAGTACGTAGCGCGGAACTACGCGTTTGGCTTGTGACGCATCTCTCTTTGTTCCTATGACGTTATTCACGTAAAATTATCGTCCGTAAACGACTTTACATACAACAATTTTTTAAACAAAAATAAGACCACTATTATGTAAACAAGAAGTGCAAGATTTTAAGTGTGGCGTTTGTGTTTATTCGGTTGTACAGAAATATGTAAACTATACCTACCAGATTGACAGGTTTAACAGCCCCGCACACTGGGCCACTAGTGGTGGCGACTAGTGGCCGCCACAAGTCGCGGAAAAGACTTTCCGTACATTTTCTTGCGGCTCGAACGCGGCCACTCGAGCGCTCAGTAGGCCATATAAAATGTATGAAAAATCTCTTTCGCGACTTGTGGCCGGCCACAAGTGGCCCAGTGTGCGGGGCTGTTAAAGCAGTGCTGCACACTGTGAGCTCTTGACAAGTCTTTGCAATCGTCATTGTAGAGTCTACATCCCCTGAGGATGCTCCGTATGGTAAGTCTGAGCTTGTACACCTCGAAAACTTTACTAAATACTACGTAAGGAAACACAATTACTTCAGCGTGAAATGGACCTAAACTGGCCACTCTCTTCACGCGCTTATCCATACAAACGTATTACGCCTATTATTCTAATATTTGTCGCAATAGGTCTAAAGTTAAGCCAGGTATCAATTTATATCTCCATTATCTATGCCATAAAATAAAAAAATTAGTAAAATTATATTTATTTTAAAAGTTATGACCATTGAAAAATCACTATTTTTGGGCAAATTTTGAGGCAACTTCGTGCGTAAATAAACTATATAAGAAAGCAGAAAATTTAAAAACGACCAAAGTCTTGTCATAGGTTACTTCATAATAATTACAAATGTATTTAGTTTATGTAATAAATTGCCAAGTATTTGCTAAAATAGGCGTAATTCCAAACCTAGATTTGCATATTTTTACTTTGCCATTTTTCACTAAAAAATCATGATATCTCAAGCAAAATTTATTACAGGGGAAAGGTGCGGTTAGTGCGGTGAAAGGGGTTACAAGTTAGACACGAAGAAAAGCGAGTAGCGGCCGATTTCGCACGATCTATCATCTATGACATAATTAGTCAACTACGAAACGTAAACATCAAATATGTCACACGTTACGTATTTATAATTAGCATTTTTGTTGTTTATTTTGCCTTCTTATTTTGCTAATTGTAATTTACTGCTCTTTTATTCTATTGTAGACTCGTCAGCTAGAGATTATCGATACGGATACAAATCTAGACTTTTTCCAAGCCGGGCCCCCAAAAATCCTCGACAAACACGAAGAAAAAGGAACAAACAGCATCTAATGATGCGTAAGTATCTACATCTCTACTTGGTACAAGCTGACTAAAAATGAACATGAGTAAGACGAAAATCATGTCAAAGACTCATGTCCCGCTTCACCCGATAATCGTTGAGAACTCGGTGCTCGAAATTGTAGACGAGTATATATACCTAGGACACACAGTCCAGCTAGGTAGGTCCAGTTTCGAGAAAGAGGTCAACCGCCGAATCCAACTCGGATGGGCAGCGTTCGGGAAGCTCCGCGATGTCTTCTCGTCCAAAATTCCTCAATGCCTGAAGACGAAAGTCTTCGAACAGTGCGTGTTGCCAATGATGACATACGGATCCGAGACATGGTCGTTAACTATGGGCCTCATAAGAAAGCTCAGAGTCGCTCAGAGAGCGATGGAGAGAGCTATGCTCGGAATTTCTCTACGCGATCAAATCAGAAATGAGGAGATCCGTAGAAGAACCAAAGTCACCGACATAGCTCAACGGGTTGCGAAACTGAAGTGGCAATGGGCGGGGCACATAGTTCGGAGAACCGATGGACGTTGGGGTCCCAAGGTGCTGGAGTGGCGACCGGGAAGCGCAGTGTTGGTAGACCCCCCACTAGGTGGACCGACATCAAACGAGTCACAGGGAGCCGCTGGATACAAGCGGCACAAGACCGTGGCATGTGGAAGTCCCTTCAAGAGACCTATGCCCAGCAGTGGACGTCAATCGGTTGATAACGACGACGACGACGACAAGCTGACTCCCCCTGCTTCATAAAAATGCTAGAAATAAAAATGTTATAAACAGTAATACTAAATATAAGTTTTACGCCCAGTCTGTGTTCCGAAACGAACGAACTAAGGTCGAGTCCAGACTAAGTAACACCTTTCAAACTATATTACATGCAATATAACCACTACCGCCACTACAGCCTTTTTAACGTCCCACTGCTGGGCACAGGCCTCCTCTTTCATAGGAGAGAGGGATTTAGAGCTTAGACCCACCACGCAGCTCCAATGCGGGTTGGCGGGCTTTTGTCACATGATAGTGAAAATAACCGGGAACAACTGCCGTGCTCTCCGAGGCAAGGGGGCAGTTGGCGGTGTTTCACACCGCCCACTACCAACTTCGGGCTGGCACTGAAAATTTCTTGACAGAAAAACCCAATACCTAAAAACTATTTGCCCGACCCGGGAATCGAACCCGTAACCTCGTCACAGTCGAATACTCTAACCACTATATCAACGAGGCAATATAACAATAGACTTTTATAGCAAATTAGGTTTCAATACTAAGGGATAAAATATAATAAACATAAAGTATAATAGGAAAAAATTATTGCCATTTTACAAACTGGTTTTTTTATAGGTAATTTTTAATTGCACATCTAAAATACTAAACGTGCAATAAATATACTGACTTGCATACTAAATGATACCGTATTACTATTAATTTGTACAACTAATATACTGATTTGCACACTAAATTATTTCTTAGTTATGGTCCAAGAACGAGCGAAGCGAGCTCGGGACTTGCGGCACCCCAACTCAGATAGGTTAGGTTAGAAGGGACAACGAACAGGGGGATGGCGGGGTCTATAAGACTCCGCCATCACCTTCGTTGTTATTTTTTTGTTTTCTTTTCATACTGCCCAGAAAAAGGAACCCTGCGAAGCGAGGCTTCGTCAACTGCATTTGGTAACATCTATTTAACGATTTAATATTATATTGTATAACTTTCCACTATAATATTATCTCCTGCGTAGTGCCCTGCGTATGCGCACACACTTGTGCACTAGAATATCTCCTGCGTAGTTGACCCTGCTTCTGTTGAGATTGGCCGCTTTGGCCGAGATTCGGAGCGCTGTGGTCATAAAGTGGGTGGTCCCGGGTTCAATTTCCGGCAGGGGCAATTTGGGATTTTATAATTTCTAAATTGTCTCTGGTCTGGTCTGATGGGAGGCTTCAGTGGTTGGCTACCACCTTACCGGCAAAAGCCGTGCCGTCAAGCAATTAAACGTTCCGGTACGATGCTGTGTAGAAACCGATCAGGGGTATGTATACCTCTTTCAAGTTAGCCCGCTTCCATCTTAGACTGCATCATCACTTAACATCAAGTGAGATTGTATTGTATTGTATTTACAGAGGGGACGCCGCCAGGCGGGTGATCAGTCCTATGTAAGGACCATTTCACCCAATTCCCCGTATTTGGACACAGGTTACTGGTGTCCTGGCAGTTTGTTGTGCACCGGTTTAAGGGGGGCAGCCCCTCAAACCTTCCCACGACTTTCGTAAACCTAAGAATGTATACCCTATAGAGAGGTGTCTTCTTTTTAGGGTTCCATACTCAAAGGGTAAAAACGGAACCCTATTAATGTCACTCGGCTGTCTGTCCGTCCGCCGGTCACAGGTCTGTAGCTCATAGACTAAATGAGTTGAGTAGAAAAACCTAAAATTTTGGTATTTGGTGTAGAACGTTAACCCAAAACTAAATATTGAATTAGAAATTGAAGTAAATTATTTTTCAGAGGGGCATGGAATATTTTTCAGGGGGGCTTTCCCATACATGAGAAAGGAGCCGAAAAAAAATATTTTTTTTAACCTAGCTTGTGGGGTATCATTATTTAGAACTTATGAAGTAGAGCACGAACATATATTTTTTTAATTTTTTGCTTAAAAAATAAGGAAATGGGGGGCATCAAAGTTTTTAGGTTTAGACCATTTTTGTGATGGGGGCTATCTCAAAAACTAAACCAGTTAGGAATATGAAACTTAGGTATATTATGAACCATATACTGTATTTAGACAACAAATACTAAAAATAATGATTTATAAAGTAATTTGTAAGCTGTGATCAAAACAAACGAACACTTTTTGGGTTTTTCTTTCATGGTTTGTTGCGATGTCTAGCTCGGAAATGAAATATTTCTCACGCCCAAAATATTATGTTGTTCATAATTATGTACGGAACCCGAAAAGAGCGAGGCCCGACTCGCACTTGGCCAGTTTTTTGATAATATCGTTACCTTGCAGTTCCCTTCTTACCAATAAGTACATAGGGCAATCAGCTATGAAGTGAAAGCTAGTTTCTATTTCTCCACACTCTGGACAGGATGGGTCTTCTACGAGTCTCATTATTGCAAGATATCTATTAAGCAGATAGTGTCCAGTTGTTATACCTGCTACCTAGGTAGTGTAGTAGAGTAGGCTAGGTTTGGGTCCGCAGAATTACATACATTTTATGTGTCATACTAAGTATAGGTGAATGGTTTTATAATGTTCTCCAACCTAACTTCCAATCTATACAAGATTAGTTTGTATGCGTACTACTCTTGTATAATTTGGACGATCTTGATTAAAAAGTAATTTACAATCTATACGCGACCAGTTTCACACCCTTGCGGTTTGGCTTTGTATAGAATGGAAATACACGTAACCGTGCACAAACTCCAAGGAATCACTCTATAGTACAGCTGTACTGACTTCGGCCCAAAAGTTTTTGCAAAAGGTCAATGTTACGTAGGCGTAGCAGAGTGAAGTTTTTGGACAAAATAGGTATATTAGACTTCAGCAATAGGTCTGGCAATATCAGAGAACATATTAGTGACATATGTATACATTTATGGTTATAACTGCGTACGTAAGAATGATAACTCGATGTGCTATATATTAAAATCTTCTTGAAAGTGTGTAAATTATGATAGTGAAAATATAATCATCAAAATCGGTTCATTAGTTGCGGAGATAATCGCGAACAGTGAACACACTTACATATATACATACATACATACTTACATACATACGGGTCGAATACAGAACCTCCTTTTTTTCAAGTCGGTTAAAAATTAGTGTGCGATTCAGTATTTTAGGCGCTACTTTCGAATATTAATAGTGGGCACATTTAGTGTGCAATTCAGTATTTTAGGTGCTACTTTCGGAACATTTTGTGTGCGAAAGAGAATCAATAGATATACGATTAAGTACCACCCTTTTTTAATTGATAATTTTTTATCGCCTATAATCTCTAAACACATTGTTTACTTTTTAGATGTTCTTGGAGCCTTTTGAATTGCGCTTAGGGCAGAAAATATCTAAACGAGCGAAGAACCATGATGATAACGAGTAAATAATATTTCAAAAACCAATGAAAATACTGTTATATAATTATTGTGTGCTTATGATTATGATAATCAAAATATATTGGGACAGGGTAGTCAAAGCGAACTAACATGTATTTTATAATATTATTATCTTACAAAGTGTACGAAACATTATCTCCACCGTAATGTAATAGACAAATTTGTACAGAAAAAATTATTTTGTTTTGCAAAAATTGCATTGTCGATTCGGTCTAACATGCTCGCGCGCAGATTTGCTAAAAGCAGTAATGAAGTGAGGGGCACCCTCCTCAGGGCTTACTGTCAATGTTTATATACCTGTCAGTTGTGGTACTGGTACAAGAGGGTGTCCTTCAGCACCATAAGGGTGCAGTATAATAACGCATACCGCATCATTATGAAATTTCCCAGATACTGCAGCGCATCGAGTATGTTTGCCGAGTCGGGGGTGCCTGATTTCTTTGCTGTTATCAGAGCACGTATAGCTTCCTTCTGGGAAAGATTGCGTAACTCTAGTAACAGCATCCTCCAAGTGGTGAGCCAGGACTTGCGCGGTCCAATGATTGCTCATTGGATCAAGATGCATCGAGATCCAAATAGGAAATAACTCTGCACACCTTCAGTGTGCAGCGTTAATTTAATAGGTATATGTAAATTTATTTATATAGTATTCTATATCACCTATTCTATTGTATTTGATTTTAATTTATTTAATTAATTTTTGATATGTTTTTTGTATTTCTATATTCATACCTACTTGGGTTTTTACCTGAATAAAGAAAATTATTATTATTATTATTAAAAAAATCCATCCATCCATCCATCCATTACATGTTTCAAAGAACATTGAGCAAAATTCATGTTACGTCATTTCGCTTTGACTCTGCGCTAATATGTCTTGATATTTGATCCCTTACGTGCATAGCATACATATTATTATAAGTACTTTTATTTTATAATACGACTGTGTACGAACTATCTAGTTGTGTCCTAATATCTTTTTTCTCTTTTGTGTCATTTTGCTCATCATTCAGACCGATTACTAAAAAGTTAGTTTTAATTTTAGTACTTTTGATGTTTAAATAAATGACTTTAAATAACTTTCTTATTTTATTTCCAATATTTGGTATCCTTAGCGACCATGCAAGAGACACGGTGTGGCGCCGGCACCACTGAATTTTTCATATATTATGTAAGTATAAAAGTTGGTAAGTATCTACGAAGATCATGAATACATCAATGTAATAAGGTGGATTCACGTTATTCATAATATAATGTAGATTCAGCCGTATTTTACATAGAATATAATATATTCACATTTAAAAATGTGTGAAATATTATACCTAAATACACATAGTTCTGTTATTTTACATTTCATAATATTGTCTTGTATGATTTTCTTTTATATATGCACATTCTAAGTAGGTTTTCGAATATACATATAAACAAAGTTTTGACAGCGAAAAAATATTATGTTACTTAGTCTGGACCCACCCTTTTGTCAATTATTTTTATCGATTTGTAAAATAATTATTATCACATTATCCTACTAACTATATCTAATATTATAAATGTGATAGTGTGGATGTTTGGATGTTTGTTACTCAATCACGCCGCAACTACAAAACCGATTCGGCTGAAATTTTGAATGGAGATAGCTTTTGAATGGAGATAGCTTATGCCCTGACTTAAAACATAGGCTTTTTAACTTTTATCCCGGAAAAATTCACAGTTCGCACGGGATTTTGAAAAAAAAAAACAAATCTATAGCAACAGCTGTAGGTAGATTACTATAGCAAACTTCCTTGAAAGTAGGTATAAAGGTTGGAAAAGGAAGCGGGAACGGGAACCGGAAATCCACGATTCCCTCGGGATTTGTGAGAAACCGAAATTCACGCGGGCGAAGCTGCGGGCAGAAGCTAGTTTTAAATAATTTTGGGGGATAAGTAATCAATTACATTTGTAGTATCTCTGGATTTTCAATTATTTTCTTTATTTTTTAGGATTCCATTCCTCAAAAGGAAAAACGAACCGTAAATGAAAAGGAAATAGGCATGATTGTGCATTGTACTGTCCAATGTCCATATGTCATTCTTTCTCGCTTTAGTTTTACGTGTAGCTATGGTAGCTGCATACTCTTCTTTACTGACGATGTCTCGCTCTCTAAATGCAGGACGAGACAGCAATATTTTAGACTCCGCCCACCAACGACTTCTCGCTTGCATGGAGAGCGCTCTTAAGGTTTGAGTTCGCCAATACATTCACCATTCGTGTACACTTGTACAGCCAGCGCCCCAAGCAGAAATGTTGTAAAATAAATATTCGAAGTACTGAATGACGACTTTAAAATAAGAGTTCTTTGGGTTCATTTTGCATTACAGTGTCGGAGTAAAACGTGCTTCGAGTGTGTTTCGGAGGGTTTATGTGGTGTTGCGTGGTGGTACGTGTTGTTTGCTTGGTTGCTTGTTTTTCTGCATAATTAGCAGCAGAAGGGCGGGTGGTATACAGAATATGCTGTATGTTATACCATACACGACATACTATCTTAAACTATTTTAGATTATACTAGACTTATGTAATTATCATTTGATAGGTATATCAATACTTTTACTTATTTGCACTTTATTTAATTTAATTTTATCAAATTCTAATTTTGTTTTGCAATGCCCTAACGTGGCCTATGTTGTGATAACATGAATGCAAATAAATAAATACAATCTGTCTGTTTCAGCGGATTGCAACAAATTAATTTTTTTCTTCATTATAAATCTTAATTCCGTAGTAATTTTAAAGTTAGTAAAATTTAAAAAGCTGTGGTGGCCTAGTGGTTAGGACGACCGACTTCTAATCGGAGGTCGTGGGTTCGATCCCGGGGCATGCACCTCTAACTTTTCGAAGTTATGTGCGTTTTAAGTATTTAAATATCACTTGCTTTAACGGTGAAGGAAAACATCGTGAGGAAACCCGCATGCCTGAGAGTTCTCCATAACGTTCTCAAAGGTGTGTGAAGTCTGCCAATCCGCTTGGCTAGCGTGGTAGACTATGGCCAAAACCCTTCTCACTCTGAGAAGAGACCCGTGCTCTGTAGTGAGCCGGTAATGGGTTGATCATGATGATGATGTAGTAATTTATATTTTCTGTTAGAATTAATGTAATTAACACTATTTTCTACTGAATGGTAATTACTATTGTTGCTAACTTTAAACCATAATTTGCCTAATATGCGTGAAAGTTTGTTACGACTCGGGTGCAAATTAAAAGCTGTTTAGCTAT
The DNA here is from genome assembly GCA_920104075.1 of Melanargia galathea. Taxonomy (NCBI): domain Eukaryota; kingdom Metazoa; phylum Arthropoda; class Insecta; order Lepidoptera; family Nymphalidae; genus Melanargia; species Melanargia galathea. The sequence goes on along the minus strand of OV049871.1, from coordinate 2,944,691 downwards.
ACAGGATGTGACTATATCAATACCTTCTTTCATTATAAATGCAAAGGTGTGTCTGTCTGTCTTTATATCTGTATATCTATCTATTTATCTATTACCTTTTCATGGCTCAGCCACTGAACCGATATTATTGTATCCTACAGATGAACAAAGGATACTTTTTGTCCCAGAAAATCATAGAGTTCCCACGAATTTTATTAAAAAGCTTAAATTGTTTCGGTCGCGAGCTAGTAATTTTATTTTTCAGTCAGAAATAGGATTCAGCGCTATTTATAATACATACGCATGTTAATATGTCGAATAACAAAATAACATAAAATAGACAAGATAATAAGTAAATAAGAATTGAAAAGGAAAATAAAGGCTTAATAATAAGAGTTCTTGCAATTTTGATTTACTTTATTCCCCAGATAACAAGAAAATAAAATAATAACTTAAACAAGTAAGTAAAATTGTATAACTTGAACAAAGTTTATAACTTTACGACATTTATTACTTACAGTTTAAAACATTCAGTATTCTTACAATGTCCTTTGAAGTTTATGAAACAACGTTCATACATTGAAGATAAAATATAAAATCTCAGAAAATTGCTACAAAACAGAACTTACCAAATGATAAGAGAACATATTGTAGATGTTATCTATCTTCTATCTATAATATAATAAAACTGTAACACATCCAATTCTGTACATTGAAGATATTTTGAAAATTTTTACTGAAGGGCACTCTATAATCGATACTGAAGCCAAAACTGCAATTTTTTTCATTTTTGTCTGTCTGTCTGTCTGTCTGTCTGTCTGTCTGTCTGTCTGTCTGTCTGTCTGTCTGTCTGTCTGTCTGTCTGTATCTTGGCCGCGCATCACGCCGAAACTACTGAATGGATTCAAATGAAACTTGGTACGATTTGAGTTTATACTCCGAGGTAGGACATAGGATACTTTTTATTCCGAAATTCAGCACGGTTCCCTTGGGAGAGGGGATGAAAGTTAAAACGTGTATTTAGCTGTAATTCATTAACGCGTTGTTCGATTTCACTCATTCTTTTTTTGTTAGAAAGGTAGTATTTTATGTATTGTCCCGTAAATATTTCAAGGTCATAGGTTTTTTAGTTTAGAAATGACAGATATTACAATCCTCAGTATTGGGTTCAAGTAACTTGGGACCCGGATCTTTGAACGTACGGCTTATTTTAAACTGGTGTGCGTTTTAATTTATGTTTGTCAGTCTGTCTATTTATTCCAGCTAATCTCCGAAACGGCTGGATCGATTTTAATGGAACTTTCAATGTTATAAGGAGTAACTTAGGCTACATTTAGTTTAGGTACATAAAATAATTATGGGATCCGATCCGATCCTATATAAAAACCTATATCTACGCGAACGAAGTTGCGGGGTTCAGCTAGTAAATAAATAAAAATGATCTATTCATATAATTCTAGTTTTATTATTATATCGTTGCGAGTAAAATTTCAAGCACCCTGTATTCAAATAAAGGGTGAAATCACGCGATCGTTTCAAGTTTAGCGCCTGATTGCGTGCTATTGAAAGCGCTTCGCACAAAACGTTATGCGAAAAGCTCGCAGGAACTATTATTTAAATATAAAAAAACCTCGGTGGACTAGCGGTTGGCGTGGTCGACCGCGGATCACGAGGTCCGGGGTTCAATTCTCGGGTTGGGACAAAAAAATTTTGTCAAGAAATTCTCAATGCCAGGTCGGAGTTGGTGGTTTTAGATTAACTCCCGTGTCTCGGAGAGTACGTGAAGATGCGGTTCTACGCCTGATCTCTCCCCGGACGTGTCGTATTGGCGTTCTATCGGACTATGAGTGCGAAGGAATATACATATATTATATAGTACTAGCTGATATCCGCGGCTTCGCCCGCGTGAATTTCGGTTTTTCACAAATCCCGAGGGAATCGTGGATTTCCGGTTCCCGTTCTCGCTCCCTTTTCCAACCTTTATACCTACTTTCAAGGTAGTTTGCTATAGTAATCTACCTATAGCTTTTGTGACAGAGTTCGAAGCCAGGGTATGCAATAGGTATTAACAAAATCAGTATCACTGATTTTGTCAGGGAAAGTAGTGCTTTTACGTTTTTATGAAGTACACGTCACTACTCGTACCTATGTAGAGTCTGTTTTCTAAGTTATCTTAAAAAGTAAACAAGTCCATTCACGTTGAAACGCGTAAGCGACGGGTTTTGCACGGCGTATAGGACGTTCTTACCGCGAACTAACAATGAAGTCATGATTTAAGCGAAAATTCAAATACAAGAACGTCCAAAGCGCCGGAGAGAGTCGCGTCACTTTACGCATTTTTCCGAGAAGATTTTTGCGATTGGTTTACCTTTTAAGACAACTAAGGAAAAACAGATATAGATTATTTACTGTGAGCGAGTGACAAGTGAATCGACTAATGTAAACTGATAAAATAGCTATTGAAACTGAGAACAAGTTAAGTCGCTCCGTAATTAAGTCGACTGTTTGCGCCGCCGACTTCACAGGAATCAATTTGCGGCAGAACACTGGGTATAGGTACACTCGAGAATGGCCCAGTTTCTCTGTCTAACGTCTTGAGTTCAAATACACACAGAACTGTCAATAGGACAATATTGACGACCTCCCTGGCGCAGTGGTGAGCACTGATCTTATAAGTGGAAGGTCCCGGGTTCGATTCCCTTTTTATTGTGGAAAAATCCACAGTTCCCGAGGGATTTTGAAAAAAGCCGAAATCTATAGCTACAGCTATAGGTAGATTAATATAGCAAAGTTCCTTGAAATTAGATATAAAGGTTGGAAAAGGGAGCGAGAACGGTAACCGGAAATCCACGATTCCCTCGGGATTTGTGAAAAACCGAAATTCACGCGGCCGAAACCGCGGGCAGAAACTAGTGATACCTAAGTTAGCAGGCTACATAGGACACAATTTCGCACTAACAACGCGATGAGAAATATTGCAATCCATTTCTCTCGTACGTCAGGGAGATTGTCTTATTTGTTGTGTTGTAGCCTTGTAAGTAATTTCTGTCGCATTACAACGATCCAGTAGGCTCATGCTACAAATAGTCTTGAACATTTTATAGCCGCCGTAGCGAAGATTGTGTCAGATGCTCAGGTGATGGTAGCCAATTCTGAAACCATTTTTCTAACCTAAATCTAAAATTAAACGGGCTAAAGATTTAGAGGGCTGTTCGTGCCATATATAATATGGGACCCAGAGCACACGAGTAGTAAATCTACAGAGAGGAAGCTTCCACAAGCGGCCCGCTGTAGGTATACTCACACAAACACACTCACCAACGGTTCACGGACGCACGCTCGTTCCACTAACCGGTACAGTTGGTGACAAACATGCGCATATGTGTGCAGTGTGAGTGTACCTACAGCGGGCCGCTTACTAGAAGCTTCCCCTCTGTAGGTACTCTGTGCCCAGAGAGTCACTAAGAAATAAGTTTAAGGAAGTTAAAATTATGACAGTTTATAACCAATATATTTTTGAAAATTTAATATATGTGCACAAAAATATCGATAAATTTAAGAAAAAAAGTGAATGTCATAACATTAATCTTAGAAATAAAGATAAACTTGTGTTGCCCACTACTAGGTTGCGGAAAGTTGGAAAATCATTTGTTGGTAATTCTGTACGTTTTTATAATATGTTGCTAGAGAACATTTTGGATATGTCTCTCAATAAGTTCAAGGGATTTATTAAACGCAAATTAATTGAAAAATCTTACTATAGCTTAAAAGATTTTTTTAATGACAAAAATCCATGGACATAGATTGCTCTAAAAGCCAACAGTTCAAATAATTTTTATGGCTATACCATATTGTAAGATGGTGATAATAAAAAAAAAATAAACCCGGCTGAGTTTGTTGTGGGCTCTTCTCAGACCAGGGCGCGTTTGGAACCCTCGTAGCTTTAGTTTTAAGTTTCCGTAAGTAATTATAATATAATATATATATATATAATTATCACCATTGCCTGTTCCTAAATTGACGTTCAAAAAGTGTACAGTGTACCTACTTTGAATAAATGAATTTTGAATTTGAATTTGAATTAAATTTATTGCTATTCTTTTCCACAGGGAGCATTGTCAAAGAGATAGGAAAAGATAGAAGATAGGAAGAGGACCTGTCACTTTAGTATAGTTGTTTAAAACAGATTAGCTCCATTGTGTGCTCAGTCTAAATTATTCTAGGTTTAGCTAAGGCTTTAATAGCTTAGCTAGCAGCCCTAGATATAGGACACAATTCCGCACTAACAATATGCGGGATGAGAAACATTTCACTCCATTATACTCGTAAGTAAGTGTGATTGTCGACTATTTGTTGTAATTTCTGTCGCATTAAGGCCGTGACAAACGGAACGCGTGGCGTCTGCGTGATCGTCGTCAGCCGATAGACGTCCACAGCTGGACATAGGTCGCTTGTGTCCAGTGGTTTGACAGATGGCTTTATGGGATGGATGCGGTGGAATAAAGTACACTAAGGAAGATATACTAAGGATACTAAGGAGCTATAAAGGATGGAAATTACAAGCCTATACCTTACTATCATTCCAGAAGCAGGATATCATTTTAATATTATAACTAAATCAAATTATTATTTTATATCTGCGTTTTTCACCCGCAAAACTCAATTCATATCGAACCAGAGATTGGTTAAACTGAGATGTCTTTTCAGATCTATTTTATAACTTATTATAAAATAGATCTGAAAAGACATCTCAGTCTCTAATCAAATAAATGTTACTTGAATACATACATATTTACCTGAATGTAGTTAATCTATTACTTATAATAGATTAACTACATTCAGGTAAATATGTATGTATTCAAGTAACATTTATTTGATTAGAGTTCGATTGCTATCGCAAACCCTCAATCTAATATAACGATATAATGATGACGATCTAGATGCTGAAGCATCTCGGTCGAGCCTCGGCAAGAGACTGGATTCGTATCGTCAAAGTACACGTATTTACACAAATATAATTCAAGATGGCGGGCGGTTCATCCTCATTAAATGAATGAAATGTCATTTGAATTAATCATAGTTCAAAAATTAATAATCTTTATAAGTGAGTAGTGAGTGATAATTTTCCTTATTGATCCTATCAGTCGCACCCCGAGTTAAATTGGACACGCTGTCGTCTCGGATTTTGTGTGTTTCAGCCTTTATATTATGTAATGCTACAGTGAGCACAATAATTTGTTCAATATTTCGGTACAATGGTTCTATGTTGTTGTATCAACTTCATACGCATTACACCCATGTTGTTATAAGATATAGAACTTTGACACAGTGAATAGTAATTTGTGTTTGGATAGTCAACAATGTGTACGACAGAATGTTGATGGAAATAATCAAAATACGAATAGAGTGGCTGGAGCGATAACTGTTTTGAGTATATGTACTTGTTTATTTGCTTTGAAAGCTATCTATCATTATAATAATACTATATAATGTATGGAAAATTGATAAGGTGGCATAGAAGATAATATAGGCAACTCTAGAATCACAGAAATATAAATCTCAAATTTCTCTCATATCTAATTATAGTCGTAAATAAAAATCTGTATAGAAATATACGTACTATCGAAGATAGAACGACCGTGTTGAATAACAAACTTGTGTACACTTGTACACACACACATATACACTTGTACACTTGTACACAAGTTTCTTTAAACACACTTAGTACGCACCGAGATTTTGACGTAATTTTATTTATTTCAGTGCACAAAAATAACCTTGAAAGTGCCATTTTGCGTTATTTCGAACTGTAAACATATTAGTTTTAGATAATATCCTAATTTTTTTCTAAACAATCAGTGCCGAAAGGCGACAATCAACTGCCGCTAGTCTATAGCCAGTCGACGTATGCAATTGATTAAAACATTCACTCATTCATTCAGACCGATAGTGCATTATCTGTGTAACAATGGAGTTCCAGGAAAACGTCCATCAGCATTTCCATCTATGCCGTCGATGTTTCAAAGAGACTATGACGTGAAATGGATAGGCTACGTAGTGCTAAGTATTAAGTAAGGCTCATTTAATTCATATTAATATTATAAATGCGAAAGTAAATCAGTCTGTCAGATGCGCTTTCACGCCTAAACTATTGAATCAATTTTGATGAATTTTGGTTTAGAGATAGATTGGACTTTGCGCAATCCACGCGAATGAAGTCGCAGGCTTCAGCTAGGAAGATAAACTTTTAGAATTTGTAATGTTGTCTATCGCATCCAATTGAAAAAAAATAATAGTATGCCTATGATAAATGCAGTTTTTGGATAAAATAAACAAACATGAATTCAAAGATCGTTAATGATAATGATATTATAATTAAAAAATATAATTTATGTTTGTTCTTATTTTGTAACCTTAATTTGTGATTTGATATAATTCAGAAAAATATGTATAAATAATATATGTATAAATAATATACATAATAATATATATATATATATATATATATATATATGTATAATATTTACTAAAGAGAAATGTAACGGACGAACAATATATTCGGGCCTTTTTTATTTTCCTGAAATGGGTAGAGATGGAAATTAAAATAGCAAAACTCATAATGCCATGGGCACATCGTGTGGAGTGACCTTTCCTTGAGGAGAGGTTAAGGGCGCGTTCATCCTAATCAAAAGGTCAAAGGCCACGTTTATCTTAATAGCTCCTTTACTCGCAAGGTTGTTGATTTTTCTTTATTGCTTTAGCAAAATGTAATGGAGACTAAGTGCTAGATCACATTGACAACTTTTTGTATCGAAACCTTTTGCCTCGACGACTGATACCACACGAAGCGTTGTGGCTTGCAGCAGCGTTGTGATTTTGTATGCCACACGGCTGGCTGCCAAGCTTTAAAAATTAGTGCTGCGGTCTTAGTATATAGTTTTAGTGGCTACATTAGTTGTTACATTAGTGGTTAAATTAGTGGTCACACTTTCTGGCTGTGGTATGTCATGGAGTTTATATGTAGGGCGATACAGTTGTGCCACCGAAGCTTAGCTACAGAAGCGTCTTACCACCTTCGCAGTTCATCTGTCATCGTATAGCACACCACAGGTTTTTGAATGTAGGACGTTGCAGTGGCAGCGCAAAAGCAACGCGCCGTGTGTAATCGGCCTTAGGCAAGATACTTAAGTATATTCACAGAATGTGCTGTGCCAAATGTAATCTTAAAATTAAATTTATTGACAATTTCATTGAGCCAGCCCATTCCATATAATTAATGAGATGATGAGTTTTGAGACAAAAAGTCCGTAGTGTGATCTAAGCCTAAGAGTAAACACAGTGTTTTATGTCGATCCAAATCTTTTACTATTATATTATTTGCTTGTCTTCTATGATTTAAGGATGCTCTCTAATATTTGTATTATTATTGTAATATTATTCTAATATTTGTCGCAATAGATTTAAAGTTAAGCCAGATATCAATTTATATCTCCATTATCTATGCCGTAAAATAAAAAAAAATAGTAAAATTATATTTATTTTGAAAGTTATGACGCTTGAAAAATCACTATTTTTGGGCAAATTTTGAGGCAACTTCGTGCGTAAATAAACTATATAAGAAACTAGAAAATTGAAAAATCAGCCAAGTGCGAGTCGGGCCTCGCTCTTTCAGGGTTCCGTACATAATTATGAACAATATAATATTTTGGGTCTAAGAAATATTTAATTTCCGAGCTAGACATCGCAACAAACCGTGAAAGAAAAACCCAAAAAAATGTTCGTTTATTTTGGTCACAGCTTATAAACTATTTAATAAATCGTTGTTTTCAGTATTTGTTGTTTAAATAGAGCATATAGTACATAATATACTGAAATATCATATTCCCAACTAGTTTAGTTTTTGAGATAGCCTCCGTCACAAAAATGGTCTAAAACTGACAACTTTGATGGCCTCCCATTCCCTTATTTTTTGAGATAAAAATTAAAAAAATATATATTTGTACTCTACTTAATGAGCTCTAAACAATGATACCCCACAAGCTAAGGTAAAGAAAAATTTTTTTTTTCCGGCTCCTTTTTCATGTATGGGAAAAAAATGCCCCCCTGAAAAATAATTTAATTCAATTTCTAATTCAATATTTGATTTTGGGTTAACGTTTTACACTAAATACCAAAATTTCAGATTTGTAACTCATTTCGTCTGCGAGCTAGAGACCTGTGACCGGCGGACAGACGGACAGACAGACAGACAGACAGACAGACAGCCGAGTGACATTAATAGGGCTCCGTTTTTTACCCTTCGGGTACGGAACCCTAAAAACGACCGAAGTCTTATCATACGTTACTTCATAATAATTTAAAATGTCTTTAGTTTATGTAAAAAATTGCCAAATATTTGCTAAAATAGGCGTAATTCCAAACCTAGATTTGCATCTTTTTACTTTGCCGTTTTTCACTAAAAATCATGATATCTCAAGCAAAATTTATTTATTTCATTAATTTATTATTTATTTATGTATATATTTTTAGTACTCTTCTTTACTGAAGACGTCTCGCTCTCTAAATGCAGAAATCACTGTTTTAGACTCCACTCACCAACGATTTGTCGCTCCCATGGAGAGGGCTCTTAAGATTGAAATTTCGAAAGTAGGATTTTGGAAACAGTTTGTTTCCCCGGGAAGAAATGAAAATGCAAATGCATGCAAAAATCACGTCGATTTAAAGCTTTGCTGCAGCGTTACTGAAGGACTGATCGACAAACAGACACACTTTCGCATTGATAGGTATACTTTACGCGAGCAATCATCATTATCATTATGAACCCATTACCACGTGTAGTGGTCATAGGGCACGGTTCTCCTTTCAGAATGAGAAGGGCCCAGTCCGCTACGCTGGCCAAGTGTGGATTGGTAGACTTCACACGCCTTTGAGAATATTATGGAGAACTCTCAGCGAGCGAACAACGAATGCAAAAAATAGCCATGTTTATTGAAATGTTGCCTTGGAATGTCCCTAAGGCCTCTTGTTCACATGCCGTGAAAAATTACGGTTACGGTACGGTTACGGTTTCCACTGTCGTCAGTGTTTTTTTTTTTTTTTTTAAATAAATAAATAAATACTCACACATACACACACGGTCGTCTGTTCCTAAAGTAGGCAACTTAATGCCTGTGTTATAGGTAACAGCCGACTGATAGACATATTTACATATAAATACACATATATTTTAATAAAGGTATACATACATACACATTATAAATACACCCAGACTCGGGGCGGGAATCGAACCGGCGACCCCGGAGCGGAAGGCAGGGTCACTGCGAACCACGCCAACGGGCCAGTCAAAAGTGTGTATGCTAGTAGTATAGTATGTAGTGTTGTATGCAGCACAATGGAAGCTTGTTAAAACTGACACGGATTATACAGCACGGCGCCGCCGCCGTAGTCTTCCACGGCGTGTTAACAAGCTCCCATACAACACTGAAGACCACACGGTCTTCAGTGTTGTTTACACTAACACGGTTACACTAACCGTGACCGCAATTTTTCACGGCGTGTAAACAAGAGGCGTAAGAGTGGCCACAAATCAGAGTTACCCCATTCCAAGACGAATCGCTACGTGCCAGTCATCTAATATTTAATTTGCAAACCTAATTACAACGCCTTCATCAGCAGCGGATACACATTATGAATTCCCCGACGTAGCAAATGAATTAGAATTTTTGAGCGTTTCCAATCCCGTGAGATTTGTGTACGGCGCCTAAAAACGAGGCCACGCCACCTATTCTCCTTTCCAATTAATATTAAATTTTCATAACTGAACCGTGCATAAGCAAGTATATCGTGGAAGCAATCATTGGCTAATGTGGCAAATAAGTGAGGAACATAGCTCGGAGGACCGATGGACAATGGCCATTGGTGTTCCAAGGTGCCTGCCAGTTTTAGACCATTTTTATGACGGCGGCTATCTCAAAAACAAAACCAGTTAGGAATATGAAATTTCGGTATATTATGTACCATATATTTTATTTAAACAACAAATACAGAAAACAACGATTCATAAAATAGCTGTGACCAAAACAAACGAACATTTTTTGGGTTTTTCTTTCATGGTTTGTTGCTCGGAAATTAAATATTTCTTAGACCCAAAATATTATATTGTTCATAATTATGTACGGAACCCTAAAAGAGCGAGGCCCGACTCGCACTTTGCTGATTTTTTATATCTATACTAAATACTAATATAATAAAGCGGAAAAGTTTGTTTGTTTGAACCCGCTAATCTTAGGAACTACTGGACCGATTTCAAAAATTCTTTCACCATTGGATATGTACGTGATCCTTGAGTGCTATAGGCTATATATTATGTACCACGGGCGAAGCCGGGGCGGACCGCTAGTTCGTCTATATTTTCAATAGCGGTTCCCTTACACCCACTATATGGGTTTTTCGAATTATGATGCGGCGCCCAATTATTTACCACTTCAGCTTCGCAATCCGTCGAAATATATCGGTGACGGTGGTTTCTTCTACAGATCTCCTCATTTCGGATTTAATCACGTGAATAAACTCCGAGCATAGCTCTCTACATCGCCCGCTGAGTGACTATGAGCGTGATTGTGATTTCGTCGTCGTCGTCATCTCAACCAATAGACGTCCACGGCTGGACATAGGTCTCTTGCAAGGATCGCCACAGAACACGATCTTGTGCCGCCTGTTTCCAGCGGCTACCAGCGACTCGCTTGAGATCGTCCGTCCATCTAGTGGGGGGGTCTTCCAACGCTACGATTGCTGGTGCGAGGTCGCCAGTCAAGCACCTTGGGACCCCAACGTCCATCAGTTCTTCGAACAATGTGCCCCGCCCATTGCCACTTGTGATTGTGATTTAATAGTCCGAAAACAAGAAAGCGTCAAATAAATTCAAAGCTCATCACGATACTTTCAAAAGATTATATTTTTCCGCATAATTTAACTCCCGAGATATTAAATGAAAAGTTAAAATATAACGTCCCTGGTAGGAGGAAGAATCTTCAACTCGGACCGAGGTCGGGATACTTCGGAGTTTTCACCAATTTAAACAGCTGTGTGTAACTTGCAAAGCCTTATTAAAGTACTTTTTATTCTTTCGTCGATCAAACGAAACTTTTAATTTTTGGCCAGTAAAAGAAAAAAAAAACTTTACCACGACCATGAGTCCACGAGAGTGCAGTAGGTACTTTTTTATTTTTTATTAATCTACAAGTTAGCCCTTGACCGCGATCTCTCCTGATGGTAAGTGAAGATGCAGTCTAAGATGGAAGCGGGCTAACCAATAACAGGTATGGCAGTATTTATTAAACCCATACCCCTCTTCGTTTTCAGAACGTGCAATCGCTTGACGTCACGGCTTTGCCGGTAGGGCGCTAACTAGCCATGGCCGAAGCCTCTCACTGGACCAAACCCGAGACATTTTAGAAATTATAAATTCCAAAATTGTCCTCTCACTTATAAAAGCGCAGAGCTCACCATTCCGCTGCCAAAAAAAAAAAATAACTCACAGTAATTTTTCATAACAAAAATCAATTTCATACCTCAATACATCTCACCCTACATTATATTTGCTAAGTTTGTTATCAATCCGACATTTAGTTTCTAAATCAAAGCAAAACTAAGTTTGATGTCGAGTTTACTCGATCTTTCGGGAGACTCTTAAGTAATTCATGCGAGTTATATTATTGCTATAAAGTTTGATAAATTATCCGAATGAAACTTGGAAAACTTATTTAATGAAATATTAGATGAAATAATATTATAGCAGTAAATGTAATTTAGACGAGAGTGAAGTAAAGAACAAGTAAGTGATAATAATGTAAAAGATTGAAAGTTAAATCGACTTCACTACACAGCCCACCAACAGTCTATATCTTGACAACTGCTGAACCGATTTTGATGAAACTTGCACTGGTCCCTAAGTTGGAGTAAATGTAAGCCGATAAATAAGAATGGTCACAATCTGATAAACAGTTTCGTAGAAATTCGCGGATAAACATACACAGACATACAAACATACATACATTAATGAAATTTTGTATATATTTTTGGAAACCCTTATAGATTATCATGTCTGAATATTATACAGTTCCAATAATATTATATAGAATATACATACTATCGAATTGATAACCTCCTTTTTTCAAGTTGGTTAAAAACAATTTTACATATCGATTCGACATTGACAATGTCGGGAGCGCCTATCCTATAAATATACCTCGCCTTGAGGTCAACTCATAGACGTGACATATCTATTCACTAGACCGAAGATATAGCTAAGCATCGTTTTCTATTGACCTTAAGGGACCTTTCAGACAGACCGGCGCGGAGAGCGTCGGAGAGCATTTTTTTTTTCACACAGACCGGCCGTTCAAATTTGCTCTGCTCTCCGCGCCGGTCTGTGTGAACGGACACACGGATGCGCTCGGAGCCGAGCGTACGCTCTTGGGCCGGACGGCAGAGCATATTCGGCCTACGGTCGGCTGTGCGAGCATGAAAGAGCACGCGAACGGAGCCGGTCGGATGCTCGAGCGCGAAAGGGCACGGGCATGGAGCAGCCGACCGGCTCGACGAGTAGCCGACCGGCTGCTCTCATATATTTCACACAGAGCGTATTGGGAGCATGCTCGAGCATCCTCTTATCATAAAAGAGTTAACATGTAAAAATAAAGCCTATTTCAATGTCTTAAGATTCTATTTTAAATGCGATTAAAATTTGCTCTGCTCTCCGCGCCGGTCTGTCTGAAAGGTCCCTAAAACACGACTGTTTATAGATCTGTTACATCGTATCGCTCTTCTTTTAAATATATTCTATTTATCAAAGAAAATAACAAAATGTCTAAGAAAGGATATTGCATTTTTTGTTCTCTTGTAAACGAAGTGATTGATATATATTTATTATTTTGACTTATTATACTTTTTCATATCTAGTAAATATGAAATAATGAAATAGAAATTAATTGGTATAATATAGTGTTCAGAGTTTTATAGTTCGGTCTCCCATTCAGTTACCATAGTTTGAATCAACATTGCTATAAGTACAATAGACTGAATCTTTGCATTGTATAGTCAGCCAAAGAACTTTATTAACATTAAGTAATATATCAAAATATATTCAAAATTAAATTATTATGTTTGTAAAAATAATGTACTGTAAATAATGTAAATATATATACAATATTATACATCCAATTTTTTGTAAAATATAATACATCAAATTGTTTGTAAAACGCATCTAATACATTAAGGTGGTACGTTTTCCATACTAATTTATTATTACCATTTAAGAACGAATGGATTATATATTTACACTGAAATTACATCGCACAGCCTTAATTTAATGTTTAATTTGCGGAAAATTTTATTTACATAAAGAAAACATTACATAAACAGCTAAAGGTGAAGTAAAGCCATCTCGGTCAGCTAGGCAAAACAGCGTTTAATAGATGGCTATTATAATAATTAAGCGGTCTATGTAATGTTTTCTTTATGTAAATATAATTTCGCGCAAATTAACAATTATATTAAGGCTGTGCGATGTAATTTCAGTGTAAATATATAATCCATTCGCTCTTGAATGGTAACATGAAGTTAGTATGGAAAACGTAACACCTTAATGTAATAGTTGTTTATTTTCAAATTGCATACGACGTCACCTGTCGTGTGGATACGAGATCATCATCCCGTCGACGAAGACAAACGACTCGGGATGTACGGGATAATATGTATCCAAGGGAGCTTGGAAATGTACGTACACAATTTTATCCAAGAGATTTTTATCCGTTTAAAGTTTGTCGCACATATAGTAAAATGTTTTATAAAACTGTCTTTAGAAAACATTTTATTTGTACAATATATAAATATTATAGGAGATTTTTAATATGAATAATATTAAGTAGATTTTGACGATTCTTAATAAATAATAAAGAAATGTTCATATATTCATATACCTTATCTTCTATCTATATATCTTTACATTTTTATTTATTCCATTTTATTGTAGTAACTTACAAATGAAATCTTCTTTTGAGATTACATTACAGTTTAATTTCTAGTGAAGTTTTGGGGAAACAAAATTCATCAGTTTATTACTATATTACTTTGTTATGTGGTGTATTTATTTATTCAACCATTTACCGGTACTGGCATTGTTTGATAAACCAGCATCTTTAAACTTTTCCATTAGCCATTGCAATACATTTCCTCATAAGCATTAATGCCGAGAGAGACTTGACTCTCTGTATTTGACTGAATACTTACAGATAAATTTATCTTATTTTTTATAATTTAAACTTCGAGCATTGAATAAAACATAAAAACCTACCCCATCCGAGGAGAGTAGAAAATTTACGGAGGAAAGTTGTTACATAAGCGCAAAGTTGCGGACAGTATTATCCAAATTAGGTTAATACTATTCAACGGTTAAGTGTAGTAAATTTATGTAAAAAGTTTTACAGCCTTAATTAAAATTATTCTATCAGAGAGGTCCCTGTACATTTTTTTTTTCAAAAAAATTGTGATTTAATGATCACGATGATGATATGGCTTCTGATCATCATTTCATTATGTTATGATGATCATTTTCATATAAGACAATAATTAAAATGTAAGATTAAAAGTGAGCACCTCATGTTTATTATGTAAAAAAATTGTTAAAAATTCAAAATTATTTATATCATGCTTCTAATACGTTATACACATACTTTGTTACAGCATTTACGTACGAAAACGAATCATCAAAATACAGGGCAAGATAAAATTTATGACCCTTGAATAATTATGTAAAAATATACATCCCAGAAACATGACCTGTTTTTGACCTAGGTACCGCTAGACTGGAACAAAGAATTCTAGGATATATGTGCATAATTTTCCCCGTGACTTCGTCTAATTGGAGTTAGGGTGTTTAAAAATCCCGTGGGAATCCTTTTTTTCCCGAGATGATGAATATCCTACGTCATTATCTAGGTCTTTAACTGTATCAATCTAAATATACAAAAACCACCTCGATCCGTAGCTCAGTTGCGACACGATTGATAAACAGACAAACAGATAAACAGACAAACAGACAAAAATATTGCATTGGACAAATGAAAAATAACATCTTATCCCGTGGGAACTGTTTCTTTTACCGGGATAATAACTATACACATGAAAAAAATCACAAACGTGAAAACTGAGCATTATGATCGTAGTGTTTTTTTTTATAGGAATAGCGGGCAACCGAGCAAGCGGATCACCTGATGTTAAGTGATTACGGCCGCCCATGAACAGTAGTAGCACCCGAGGAACCACTAATGCGTTGCCGGCTTTTAAGGAAGGGGACTGGCTCTTCAGCTCGCTGCCGGAACACACGGATGCTTTGCGGCAGATTACGGCTGAAGTGTGGTCGCTAGCCAGGCGGATTCGGGATAGAATCCTACCACAAAGCGAGCGTGTTTTAAGGATTTTCGCTTTTTCTGTATAACCTGTTATCTACTATTGACAAATCCTTTATTATTGTTACCCACAACACCACAGAATCAGGTTCCAGTTGCATAAGGACTGTAAGTGCGAACGAGAAGTCCGTTCAAAATGATTTATGACTTGGTTCGCACGTTTGTAATGTTCCAACTATAGTACAGTTGCTGTGTGGTTGAAGGACTAACATATTTACCTTCGCATTTATAATATTAGTTTTATTTCGAATAAAGTATTATCCTACTAATCCTACTAATATTATAAATTTAACAATAATAATATTATATAAACTAGCCGACCCCCGCGACTTCGTTCGCCTGGATATAGGTTTTTATATAGAATCAGATCGGACCCCATAATTCTTTTTTGTACCTAAACTAAATGTATCCTAAGTTACTCCTTAACATCACCTATCTGCCATTGAAAGTTCCATCAAAATCGATCCAGCCGTTTCGGAGATTAGCTGGAACAAATAGACAGGCCGACAAACATAAATTTAAACGCACGCCAGTTTAAAATAAGCCGTACGTACAAACATCCGCGTCCCAAGTTATTGGAACCCACTAAATGCCTGTCATTTCTGAACTAAAAAACCTATGACCTTGAAATATTTATGGGACAATATATAAAATACTACCTTTCTAACAAAAAAAGAATGAGTGAAATCGAACAACGCGTTAATGAATTACAGCTAAATACACGTTTTAACTTTCATCCCTTCTCCCAAGGGAACCATGTTGAGTTTCGGGATAAAAAGTATCCTATAACCTACCTCGGAGTATAAACTCAAATCGTACCAAGTTTCATTCGAATCCATTCAGTAGTTTCGGCGTGATGCGCGGCCAAGATACAGACAGACAGACAGACAGACAGACAGACAGACAGACAGACAGACAAAAATGAAATAAATTGCAGTTTTGGCTTCAGTATCGATTATAGAGTGCCCTCCAATAAAAATTTTCAAAATATCTTCAATGTACAGAATTGGATCTGTTACAGTTTTATTATATTATAGATTAAATGTGAAAGTGTGGATATTTGGATGTTTAGATGTTTGGATGTTTGTTACTCTATAACGTCGCAACTACTGAACTGATTTGGCTGAAGTTTTGAATGTAGATAGACAATGCCCTGACTTAAAACATAGGCTACTTTTTATCCTGGAAAAATTCACAGTTCCCACGGGGTTTTGAAAAAACCCAAATCTACAGCTACAGCTATAGGTAGATCACTATAGCAAACTACCTTGAAAGTAAGTATATAGGTTGGAAAAGGGAGCGGGAACGGGAACCAGAAATCCACGATTCCTTCAGGATTTGTGAAAAACGGAAATTCACGTGGGCGAAGCCGCTGGCAAAAGCTAGTGTGGGTATAAATCAAGTAAAGTTCAGGATAAAAGAATAAATTCATGTAATTGGGTGATAGGTATACACATAAAAGATGTGGGACAAGACAAACGACAAGGGAGTGCCCATAAATTATGCATTCATGTCTTCCCATAATGACTGTCGTTTTCAATACAAGCGTTGACCCGATATTAGGGTCGTTACGTAAAGTGTTCCCAACTTTTGATTGTTACTGTCGTTGCCATAAAATCCTACAGTTTATCAAATTTATTAAATCTATTTATAATGCCTTACTTTTAAATTAATATAATATGTAAATGTATTATTTTTCGCATAAAATGCCGTCTAATATACAAGTAAATATATAATTAAAGTGTCCGTCTGTAATTTTGGATTGACTGCATCTAATTAAGTTAATATGATTATTTGAACGATAGCATAACTCTAACCAATATTTTTAAATTTTTGTCTGTCTGTGTCTGTTTGTACAAGTAGATTTTGAACAAGTATAAATTAAAAATTTAAAAAACCCCCGACATTCGCCATTTTGTGGCGGCAGCCATATTGGATTTGCATAGTGTTATTCTACTAGTCAAGCCCTTTCATTTGATACCCATATTAAGGGAGTTGTGAAAAAATATGTAGTCCGCCATTTTGTAGCGGCTGCCATCTTGAATGGATTTTCATCAAACATAGCTAACAACACTCTCGAAGAAAAAACCGCATTTAAATCAGTCCACCCGTTTGAGCACCACAGGGGAACAGACAGACACACACACACACACACACACGCACGCACGCAAGCACGCACGCACGCACGCACGCACGCATGCACGCACGCACGCATGCACGCACGCACGTACGCACATACACACACACACACACACACACACAGACACGTCAAACTTATAACACCCCGTCGTTTTTGCGTCGGGGGTTAAAAACGGAAAAAACAGTGGATTATATTGTTGCGTAAAGCCCTTAGTCTACTGAACGCTGAGAACAGACGAATAGACATAGGCGAGAAAAAAAAAATACGCGTCGAATTGAGAAAATCCTTTTTTGAAGTCGGTTAAAAATAGGCGTAAATCTCAAGATATTTTCTTCATTAAAACTTACAGTCGACAGCCCTGAAAACCAATAAAATGGCATGTAATCTTCGTCCATCAAATGACATGGGTCGACGACGTATAAACACGCATGTTCTCCATTTCTAAATTATTTCTCCAATAATTGACAAGAATGTTTAAATTAATTAACAAAAAATCCCAAGAGAACGTTAATTTGCGATGTGATGTTGATGATAATGAGTATACATTCGTTAAAATAACCATAATCAAAATAATATACAGAAAGATACAAACATTATTCTGACTAATAAGCTTGCTTTAATTGTGGGGAAACATGCATGCTTGCCTGAGAGTTCTCCATAATGTTCTAAAAGGCGTGTGAAGTCTACCAATCCGCACTTGGAATCACAAAATCCTTCTCATTCTGAGAGGAGACCCGTGCCCTGTAGAGGGCCGGTAATAACCCATTACCGGCCCACTACAGGGCACGGGTCTCCTCGATAATGATGATGATGAATATTAAAAGCAAGCAAGAATCACATTTGGCGAAATTTTATTTGGCAGGTGACGACGACCACCCTTTAACGTCCCACTGCTGGGCACAGGCTTCCTCTCTTATAAGAGAAGGATTTAGAGCATATACCCGAGAGATTGAGGTGTGAGTCATCATTGTGTAATGTACATCAAAATATTATACACCAAACATTAATCGTAATGTTATTGTTTGGTTAATTCAGGATTGTTGTTTATGTTGGTTAAGTTAACATTCAAACTGCCCATTGTATGTAGGTATGTGGAGCAAATAAAAAAAAGTAGATTTTAACAGTTAATGAAAATTGTTTATACACAAAAATAAAAACTTCTCAAAAAATCTCATACTATTCATGCTACACTAATATCTACTTAAATGATTTTTTGTTAACAGATATGATGGTTAATTGAGCTTAAGTCAATATGTATACAGAGTGCTTAGTCTAAGATCGGAGCACTCGAAAACGAACTCGAAAACTATTGATATATTTCAGAGTAAAATAGACCTAAAATGGCTTGTATTAAGGTTTGAGTTCGCCAATACATTCAGCATTCGAACAATGCTGAATGTATTGGCGAACTCAAACCTTAATACAAGCCATTTTAGGTCTATTTTACTCTGAAATCGATCAATAGTTTTCGAGTTCGTTTTCGAGTGCTCCGATTTAGACTAAGCACACTGTATAGACGTGAGACAACATTTAAGTTCTCCAGACGGTTTCTTGGCATGGCCAACGGCTATAATATTATAATGAAAGTACGAGTTATTTAGTTGCGAAGCTAAAAGTGGCATTCGGCAAAGATCATGGCATCGATATCTATCTCGATAGATCAGTGGGCTAACCCTACTACTATTATACTACTCTACCGTTTGAAAGCGTATTGAATCTTTATAAGTATAAATTAAAAATTTAAAAACCCCCGACATTCGCCATTTTGTGGTGGCGGCCATCCTGAATTTGCATGTTGCTATTCTACTAGTCAAGCCCTTTTATTTGATACCCATATTGAGGGAGTTGTGAAAAAATATGTAATCCGTCATTTTGTGGCGGCGGCCATCTTGGACCGATTTTCATCAAACATAGCTAAGAACACTCCCGACTAATTCACCTTTCAAACGAAAAAAACCACATTCAAATCGGTTCACCCGTTTGACCGCTACGGTGGAAAAGACACACTCACACACACAGACACATCAAACTTATAACAACCCGTCGTTTTTGCATCGGGGGTTAAAAATGGACAATCCTCTCTCACTAAGCTGTGGTATCACCGAGTTGTTAGTACATTCGGCGCGACCCTCCGTCAGTGCAAATTCCTACCGCGTCAGATGCGATAGGTTAAGAGAGATAAAGAGAGGTGCATTATCTATATCTATCTATCTATCTATCTATACATATAATAAAATCGTAGACTTGCCGTATCTGTGCATTAAAGATTTTTGCAAAATAATAACTGGGGGATGTTAGGAATAAGCAATAAAACGTAACAAAGCTATTTTTGAAATTTTTGTCTGTTTGTCTGTTTATCTGTTTGTCTGTTTGTCTGTTTGTCTGTATGTTTGTGCGCGCATCACGCAAAAACTACTGAATGGATTGAAATGAAACTTAGCATGCTTTAAGTTCATACTACGGAGTAACATATAGAATACTTTTTATCCCGAAATTCAGCACGGTACCCTTGGGAGAGGGGATGAAAGTTAAAATGTGTAATTAGCTGTAATTCATTAACGCGTGGTCCGAATTCATTCATTCTTTTTTAGTTAGAAAGAAGATACTTTAAAGATTACCAGCTAATCTCAAAAAGGCTGGATCGATTTTGATGGGACTTTTACTGGCGGATGTTTACATTTTTATCTACATATACATCCGCCAGTGAACTTTTAACAGTTTTTAGCAAGGTATGAGTTCAAAGGAGCTTAGGAAAACAAAATGATTCACATGGGATTTTCAAAAACCAATATCCACGCGAACGAAGTCGCGGGTGTCCACTTGTAAGTGAATATAAAGTTCAGGTTAAAGCGGTTAGGCTGTGCGAGTTAAATTGCACTTTATTGGGTCCCACCAAAAGTCGCTTTTTATTTAAATCTCTGTATGGAGTGAGCCTTCTGTGCCAATTAGTATTCGCATTCAGATAGTGTGTGCTACCAACATGCTATATATCTAGATATTGAAGGCCACCCGTGCGAAGCCGGTAAAGTAAGTTACTGTATGCACACACTTACGTTAAATACATGCCAGCGAAGTCTAAAGGGAATAAATTCTGTGTCACGCGAGTTTCGGTGAAAATAAACGAAGGGGAAAATTCTTTGTGCGTTGATCGCGCCGGGAAGCTATCTTGAAGGAAAGCCTTTTGACATCTTTTCTATTTCGACACCGGCTTGGGGAATTATATATTTTATGTACCTACATACTTAATAGTAGGGGAGCCCAAGAGGGGATTTTTGGATTTACTCGAACGCAACAGATTAATATAAGAGAGACGTCTTGCATCCTGCTGAGTACCCTCAACCATATAGCCTTATATAGAGCCGCTCGTAAAAAAATCGAGGGTCAGAAATACTCAGAAACGTCCGATTAAGGTATGGTGGGTTAATTACGAGCTAAAAAATTATATTTAGAATATCAGACTTTGAACGTAACGTACGTGAGTGGGAGCGTTACAAAGCTGCAAAAAAAATCTTGACATTCTTGAATCCCGAGGGTGGTTGATTTTTTCTATTTTGAAGGAAATGATGCAAATGCAAAAGACGCTTCGTACTAGTGAGCGTGACACAATACGATTGGAGAGCCAATCAGCGCTTACGAGGGATCCGCGAGAGCTAATCAGTGCTTACGAACGATCCCCACGGCCTCCCCGCGACCCCCTCACACCCCGGGATACCTCATTTTCGACTTCTGCGCATTGAAGGTCACAGGTCGACTTATTTTCCGTGACATATGTATAACAAACAGTTCTAGAAAGTAGATAGGTACATACGTAAGTAGAAGGTATGGTATACCTACTTGAAGTAGGTAGTAAGTAGTTTACGAAAACTACTATAAAAATTGTTGTATAGCGACAACGAAATAAAAAAATTTAGGCTGAATTTCAAATGTAAATCGACAGAATCAAAGATGGCGCGGCGTTTGTATTAATTTGTCCGGCAAGCCCGGTGTTGTAAAAAGATTTTATTTTTTAAAATAATAGCGGGCAAACGAGCAAGCGGGTCATCTAATGTTAAGTGATTACCGCCGCCCATGAACATTAGCAGCACCTGAGGAACCACTAATGCGTTGCCGGCTTTTGAGGAAGGGGACTGGCTCTTCAGCTCGCTGCCGGAACACATCGGATGCTTTGCGGCAGATTACGGGTGAAGTGTGGTCGCTAGCCACACTTTGTCTTATTCGGGGTAGAATCCTACCACAAAGCAACACAAAGATTAGATTAAATCATTTTTTATAGTCTTACTAATGAAAAATATATTTACCTCTTATCACTTAGCTTATTATTTATATCATTAAAGTCATAAATTCAATACGTAGCGATGTACGGTAAAGACATGCCGCCGAGCGATTTAGCGTTTCAGTAAGATATCGCGTTGAAATCGAGTAGGGGTAGGGAGGTTACTTTGTTTCCATCTTAGACTGCATCATCAGTTACTCTTAGATGAGATTACACTGTAGGAGAATAAAGAAAATCGTAGTTAGTTTCCTTTTACTTTACGTTTTTCAACTTATCGCGGATTACGAAAACTTCGAAAGGACTCGCCTCTTAACAACGGAACTTTGACTTTGAACTATCAACTTTAGTTAAGCTTACAGCGTCAAAGTTTAACGTCTCTTTCATTATTATGCAAATTAGCTTAGTACTATTTACCTGCACCTACCTTAGGTGCAGTGTAAAATTAAAAAGCTACAGTTTCAATGAAAATTAGTTAAATAGAAAAATCCCTTAGTATCTGTAGACGAAAGTCTTCAAACAGTGCGCGTTGCCAATGATGACTTATGATGCGAAACATGGTTGTTAACTATGGGCCTCATAAGAAAGTTAGGGTCACTTAGCGGGAGATGGAGAGAGCTATGTTCGGAGTATCCAAAGAGTTCCCACGGGATTTTTAAGAATCAATATCTACGCGAACGAAGTCGCTGGTATCCGCTTGTTCTACAATATTAATAGCCTAAACTGAAGGCGTTGAAATGGAAAATTGAAATATAAAGAGCCCGAAAATATCCTGTTAAACGTAATCGTTAAAGTGCCAGATAAATTTATGAGATTTCGGAACAATTCCAAGCATAATCTGCGTGAAGTTTAGCCATAGAATTGTGAGGCTGCCATAACTCTTAGCGGGATACGGAACGCATTAATTGTTCGAAATCGGGAAGGCTGAAGGCAAATTTATTGGAGGATACAGGAATGCAGGAACGGGTATTTATTTGGTGGAACTTCATGTCAGGTTTTTGATTAAGGCGATCCCCTGGCCAAACCTTTGCGTTAGTTTTTCTTCGCTATCTTCGCAATTACCGAATGTAGCAAACGACATCTTAAAGAACATTATTATTCTTCAAATTGTATGTTTGTTATTTTTTAATGTGCCCATTGGGTCTTCGTTCCAAAGAATGTTCGTTCGTTTTATTATTTCGAGTCGTCGTTCGTTCGAACCGGGGCTTACACTAACGCATATATTATTATTTATTAATGTAAATATTCTTCCTTAAAATCGTAAAAACGTTTGAATTCCCTGAAAACGCCAACACTTTGCTTACAAAATGGAGATTGCTTAAGCACCTTAAGCTATGAAAGAGCTAAGCATAATCGAATGGGGCTCTCGGCCCACTACACCGGTCCATACTATGAACGGGTTATGAACGTATCAGGCACGACAAAAACACGAAAGACTATAGATCGACCAGAATCTCATGAAAAATAGGGAAATTAAATTTTGTAGTAAGCAACACTAGGTTAACTCGGCTGCCCTAGTGATAAACAAAGTAATTACATTCAGAACACCTTACCTGGGATCGTTTCACGAAACGAAAAATCAAGCAACTGCATTTTAAATACAAAAACAAAGTAATCAACATCCAATTACTTTGTTTTTGTATTGTGCTTGTTGTTTACTTGGTTTTGCATTTATATTGCGGTTTAGTGTGTGCAGTTTATTTGTTTGGGAAATTCAAATTTCAGTAAACGGTTCAAGTTATTTGAAATATTAAACTGTGGTAAAAAACTACTCGACATAAAACTTTTGTTAATGCAAAAAAGTCAATTTCACAAAAAATGTCAGTTACTTTGTTTATCGCTAGGGCAGCCGTAGTGTTGCTAACTTTGGAATTTCATTTCCGTATTTTTCATGAGATTCTGGTCGACCTATACTATGCTCACTAGATCGTATCATACCTGTATACAACGCGTTTAGTGTCTGCTGTATCATCTCCGTTTAATAGGTGCAGAAGGATTGCTGTTTTGCTGCTAATGGTCCATTATTATCATCAGAACGGAGTAATGAAAGCGGTCCTGCATGAGCCAGCTTAACCTATGAAGGTGCAGATGCGACGATCCGTTGATGGCATACACGATGGCGACCCGCTGCATAGACCACCACAACCACCAATAACTACAGCCTTTAACGTCCCACTGCAGGGCAAGGGCCTATTCTCTCATTGGAGAGAAGGATTAGAACTTAGACCCGCTACGCTACTCCAAAGCAATTTGGGGGGGGTTTTAAGGTCTACTGTCACATGATAGTGATAATAATCGGGACCGACTGCTTGACGTGCTCTCCGAGGCACGGGGATGCCACACCGCCGACTATCAACTCCGGGCCTCTGCATAGACAAGCGCGCTGAATCTATTCTGTCTATTCTATCGATTGTACCTTTTGAGGAGCTCCCTGACAAATACGAATCAATCCCAGTAAAATTTTTCAATTCAATAACATCGTTCCAGATTTTTTATTGAAGAAACTCCAAGCACACCTTTTGCCTTAACACGTCGAACGAAGACTGTATGAAATTGACGGTAAATTCTTATTTCCTCTGTGTTGCGTACAACAAGGTCTAATTTAACGTACTACAAGTTATGCATGCGAGCATGTATTGCGATTTTGACGCGCTTTATGTCGTGTACCAACACGCTTTATGTGGATCGAATGCTTCGTACGTCCTTTGTGCGTCACGTAATGGATTTTGCCGGTGTTTCAATGGCAAGACGCCATCACGAATTGAATGGAAACCTCCGACCGTACATGTAGTAATAACCACTGACTGCCTTATTGGTCTAGCTACCACGTTCAACTGTAGATCACTAGGTCCTGGTTATCCGGGTTAACTGTTACCTTACTTTAACTCTTTCTCATGCAACTGACTGTTGACCTTTCAACTTATTGTCTCTTGTCTCTGCTCACAGACTAACAAGAACTTATACAAAATAATCTGGAAATGAATGCAAGAGACTGCGTCCAAAGCAACAATACGCATTGTACATGCAACAATGTGTATTCTAAATGGGACGTGCCGTTTGCAGAAAATAAACGTCCAGCACCAACTTCAGGGAAAATTGCGTTTATTTTTAAATTGAATAACAAGAACGAAGAAAGGAAAGAGGTAAGAAAGCATTTTCTTTCTAGCACAAAAAAACTGCGAGGACTATATTATATGACAGAGTAATAAAGATATCTGGCCGGTAATTAACAGTTATAGTCTAAGGTGCAAGGCAGACTAACGGAGTTAAGTGGTGCCAAGTCTTAACTAGCTTCTGCCCGCGGCTTCGACCGCGTGAATTTCGATTTTTCACAAATCCCGAGGGAATTCCGGATTTCCGATTCCCGCACCCTTTTCCAACCTTTATAATATACCTATAACTGTAGCTATAGATTTCAGTTGTGTAAAATCCCGTGGGAACTGTGGATTTTTCCCGGATAAAAAGTAGCCGGTAGTCGGTAGCCTATCTATGTGTTAAGTCAGGGCATAATCTATCTCCATTCAAATCCAAAATCGGCTTAGTAGTTGCGGCGTTAAAACGTAACAAACATACACACACACACAAACTTTCGCCTTTATAATATTAGTGTGATAACAGACGGAATAAAAAAGTGAGAACATTTTCTAGACAGAACACAAATATGCTTCGCTTAAAGTGAATGTTCCAGTACACCTCAGGGCTTTTTTTCTGTAACTCTGAATAAAAATTACTCTGGAGTACGAAACAAAAGAATCCTCACACAAGACATTATGAATAGAAAATAATATGAAACAAAGTATGTCCTTCTATTTCAGCTTACAGGATTACAACGTCCTATTTTTAAGTCGAGCCTGTAACACTACGCCTCGGTTGCCCTTACGCCGGGCGCGGGTAAAAACTGAATTAACCGGAGAAATGGTGTGTCCATAAATAAGCTCCCGTCAGAATCACATCGGCGGCCCATAAATTTGCGTTGATTAAAGATCACTGTCCGATAGACGGGGCTATTATGGTACTACGCGCTGATTTTTAATGGGTCCCTAAAGTTCGGGCGGTTTCAGGGTGGATTTATTTCACACCTGCGATGAAGGTGTTTTACTGCACCTAGGTAACTAAAATTAGGTGGCCAACTGTGTGGTAAGATTTTTATCGCACACGTGAGGTAAAAGTCTAAATTAAGTAGGTACAGCTTTATCTAGTAAGATATTTGCAGTGGTGAATTTGCGAAATGGTCACATCTAATGCTGAAGTTTGAGATTTATATTTTATCAACTAGCTCAGAATATGCATTAAATAATCCCTTTTTTTAACCCCCGACGCAAAAACGACGGGGTGTTATAAGTTTGACGTGTCTGTGTGTGTGTGTGTGTGTGTGTGTGTGTGTGTGTGTGTGTGTGTGTGTCTGTCTGTTCCCCTGTGGCGCTCAAACGGGTGGACCGATTTGAATGCGGTTTTTTTTGTTTGAAAGGTGAATTAGTCGAGAGTGTTCTTAGCTATGTTTGATGAAAATCGGTCCAAGATGGCCGCCGCTACAAAATGGCGGATGATATATTTTTTCACAACTCCCTTGATATGGGTATCAAATGAAAGGGCTTGACTAGTAGAATAGCACTGTTGCAAATTCAAGATGGCCGCCGCCACTAAATGGCGAATGTCGGGGGTTTTTTAAATTTTCAATTTACACTTGTAGTTGATTTTATAAATACCAAAAAAAAAACATATTATCATCACAATAATATTTGTAAGAGCAATTAACTGTACATATACTAAAATCGTAGACTTACCGTATCTAACATTAAAGATTTTTGCAAATAATAACTGGGGGATGTTCGGGATAAGTAATAGAACGTAAAAAAGCTATTTTTCACGGGATTTTTAAAAACCAATATCCACGCGAACGAAGTCACGGGTATCCGCTTGTTGATAAATAAACACTACAGAACAAGCGATAATGTAAAAGATTGAAAGTTAAACCGACTTCACCACGCACTTAAAAGTTCATATCTCGAAAACTAGTAAGCCGATTTTGATCAAACTTTCACTGTTCTCTATGTTGGAATAAATGTAAGCTAAAAAAACTTACAACCGCACTGGTCTGCCATCATCAAACCCTGATTTCCTTATCATGGGACCACCTTTGAAATATCTTCTTTTCAGCAAAAAAAGAATCATCTAAATTGGTGCATAAACGACGAAGTTATCCGCGAACACACATAAAAAAGCATATATACGGTCGAATTGAGAAACCTCCTCCTTTTTTGAAGTCGGTTAAAAAGAGCATCCAAAGTCAATGTCAACATTGTTTGATTCAACACTTAAAGTACAATTATAAATTGAAAATTTAAAAAACCCCCGACATTCGCCATTTTGTTGCGGCGGCCGTCTTGAATTTGCATAGTGCTATTTTACTAGTCAACCCCTTTCATTTGATACCCATATTAAGGTAGTTGTGAAAAAATATGTAATCCATCATTTTGTAGCGGCGGCCATCTTGGACCGATTTTCATCAAACATAGCTAACAACACTCTCGACTAATTCACCTTTCAAACAAAAAAAACCGCATTCAAATCAGTTCAGCCGTTTGAGCGCTACAGAGGAACACACACACGTCAAACTTATAACACCCCGTCGTTTTTGCGTCGGGGGTTAAAAAGCTATTTTTTCACGGGATTTTTAAAAACCAATATCCACGCGAACGAAGTCGCAGGTATCCGTTTGTTGATAAATAAACACTACAGAAAAAGAGCGTCCAAAGTCAATGTCAACGTTGATTGATTCAACACTTAAAGTAAAACGGTAGCGCAAAGCTGGATGTTTTAATAATTATTGAATTACCTCTGCAGTGGTCCGAGGCCGCAAAACCGACGAATTTAACGGTAAACAAGCATTGCGTGAACTGGAATAAATTACAAAGCGAAATTACCGTCCGAACACCGCAGTGTCCACCCTCATTAACGAAATATAAAGGTTTTATTTCAACCTTGATGCTGTTTAATATGCAGGGGCGATGCGGGTTGGTGTTTGCACTGGTGAATTTCCGAAGTGGGCACAACTGATACTGAAGTTTGAGATTAATATTCTATCAACTAGCTCAGAATATGCCTCAAATAATCCCTTTTTTAGTTGACTTTATAAATATGTACGTAATTTTGCAAGAAAATAAAAATCCGCCCTATAAAGCGAACTAAAAAGAAATAAAACTATAGCCTACATTCTGTCGCACGGTTTAGATGAATTGTTTTGAAATTTATCATTCTGAATTTGCTTTAAACATATGAATTATGTATATTTTAAGGATTACCTTTTAATACCGTTCAGTTTGATACCCTACTCGAATGGTTTGGAACAAAAAAAAATTTCAAAGCACACAATATTATGGCGTCCAAAATCTGTCATTTTTTTGACGTCACCCATCCAAGGACACTTGGGTTGTCAAGCGGAACCCAACAATATTACTATTAATTGTACAAATCCATCCAGCAATTTGGATCACACGAGACAGTTGGGTAATATATTACTTCACAAGGAAATAAAACTATAATTTGCTATACTTAGTTTACTACTATACTTAGTAGAAGCTGTGATAGCCTAGTGGTTAGGACGACCGACTTCTAATCAGAGGTCGTGGGTTCGATCCCGGGCACGCACCGCTAACTTTTCGGAGTTATGTGCGTTTTAAGTATTTAAATATCACTTGCTTTAACGGTGAAGGAAAACATCGTGAGGAAACCTGCATGCCTGAGAGTTCTCTATAACGTTCTCAAAGGTGTGTGAAGTCTGCCAATCCGCTTGGCCAGCGTGGTAGACTATGGCCAAAACCCTTCTCACTCTGAGAGGAGACCCGTGCTCTGTAGTGAGCCGGTAATGGGTTGATCATGATGATGATGATACTTAGTTTAATTTGCTGTAATTAGTTTTCTTTTTTTTGCAATTTCTTTTCAACTGTGCATCGTCAAGTCAACATCTCCGTAGGATGCTCCGGTGTCGAAGTGAAGTGCGTAGCGAGTTTACATGCAGTGAAACGTGCTTGGAGTGTATTTTCACACATAAGAAAGCGGATTTTAGCAATTGATTTGATTGAATTTTAGGATTTGTGCGTCATGAATTTCTGCAAAGCAACGCCTATTTCTATCCATATAACCCCCAGCACGTAAGTCGACATGTGACCTTCAAGTGCGCGCAGCATAGTACGAGTGAGCGGGACACAATACGATTGGAGAGCCAATCAGCGCTTACGAGGGATCCGCGAGAGCTAATCAGTCCCCGCGACCCTTTCACACCCCGAGATATCTCATTTTCGACCTCTGCGCATTGAAGGTCACCGGTCGACTTATTTGCCGGACTTGTGTACCTATACGGTTTGATCTCGCGTTGGAGGAACAAAGCCGTTGAACTGGAAATCCAATCCAAGTTTGCCACTTGATATTCATGCCTGCTTACTAATGATAAGATTCAAAATGCCTATGAATAAATGTTTTTTTGATTCTGAATCATAAATTATGTTGGATCAGAATTTCGAGATCACAAGATGAGGTTTGCTCAGACAACAGTCGTCCGAAAATTATGCATTGTAATTTTCTGTACAGCGATTTTCGTGGTACGAAAAATATTCGCATTTTTTATATCTTGCACCGAATCGTGATGAGGCAAATTATATTATTATCTATTTAGAATTAACTCATACTTTCCAATCCACAGTCATGCGCAAGATAAGTAGTTAATAAACAAAAATAAATAATAAATAGTATTTTTTTCGGGAAGATATTAAATCTGCCAACCTGCTTTTCAATTGCCAAAGACCGCCGCGCTCCAATGTGGGTTGGCGGGCTACTGTCACATTATAGTGGTAATGAATGGCTGTGCTCTACGAGGCTCGGGGGTGAAACGCCGCCAAATATCCACTCCGGTTGGCACTGAGAGTTACTCGACAAAAAAACCCAATACCTAACAATTTTCGGCCCGGTCCGGGAATCGAACCCACGACCTCGTGATCCGCAGTCAAACATGCTAACCGCTACACCAACGAGTAGTCTCAAAAAAAAAAAAAAAACAACAGAAAGCCCGAGCGCGAGCAGGTACGCGCAAAAATATCCAGTTTTAGCAGAATAATACTGCTGCTGTTTTTTATATTTTTTGCGAAAACTCTCTCGCTACCTTACCTTGTAGAAAATATTAAAATCTAAACACGTACTGCTCCCATGACACTTTTCTTAGAAATTTCATCACGCACTAAGTACTTTATATCATCTCCTTATTTACTTTGTATTTTGCCTTTATTTTTCCAGTACAGCTTCGTTCTAGGAACTTTATTTATTTACTCATTTTTTTAGAGTCTGTCTTCATTTTCTTAGATACCTGTCTCTCAACTTTTCATAGGCTCACCCTTGATCAGATCTTGACAAAATCTGGCACAGAGGTATGTCAGAGGTAGCATTCCAGAGACTAAATTTAATTTAATTCCGTAAAATATTTTAGGCTCATTCAGGGAAACGCAAAATTGTAAAGAACAATAATTTCCACACGGACTAATTCGGAAACGTCAGCTAGTAAAAGATAAATAAGATTATAAAATTAAATAATATGTTTGGAAATACAAAAGGATTGGCCAATTAAAAAGTTTCCCATTGTATGTTTACATTGAATAGTAGGTAAACCCAGTTTGCAATTATTTATAGAGCATTAGCTGATGCCATCCGCGTGGATTCATGTACTTAAATCTCATACAAACTTTCAACCTCTATTAAACCACTTCGAGAGTTAAATTTTCAAAAATCCTTTCTAAAGGTTTGTTTTTGATTTCCCCAGTTTTTCCATATTCAAGAAAAAAAGTTAACCAGCAAAAATGGGTTAGGTAATTCGTTTCTTTGTAGGTTTTGGATATTTTCTTTCCAAGAGATACGTCACACAGTTACTTACTGGTAGATACATCATATTTTTATGACCCGAATAATGCTTAAATCCACGCCGCGTAACCTATAAAAGCTAGAAACAAAAGCTCTTGTGAAATATTATGCAGAGTTTTAAGCGCTAGGTGCCAGAAAAGTTCCCGCACGCTTAAATAGCTCAAACGTGACCGGGGAGAATTTGTAGCTTTGTGGATTTTACTTAATAATAGCTTAAAAACGTCCGTAGAAACAATAAAAAAATGCTTTTTAACTGACTTAAAAAAAAGAAGGTTTCAATTCGCCGGAATCTTAAACATGTTCCCCGATTACTTAAACATGCCTGAACCGATTTGGAAAATTCTTCTTTTGTTTGAAAGGGTATACTTTCCATATCATCAGGTCAGGATCTGACCCTGGAGAAATTGAGGGAACACTTCAAATTCTATGGTATATTGAAGTCGATGTAATTTTTCCTAAAATATAACTCGTGTTGTTTTTAATTTCTTACTATTATAGAGTTGCAGTAATTAAAATATAAAATTAAAATCCCTACTAATATTTAAAAATGTGAGAGTATGTTTGTTTGTTGGTTGGTCCTTCAATAACAATAGAGCTGCCGATCGATGTTATTTTTTAGGGTTCCGTACCCAAAGGGTAAAAACAGAGCTCGCGTGCAGCAGCGTGGCGGGTCTAAGCTAAATCCCTCTCTCCTATGAAAGAGGAGGCCTGTGTCCAGCAGTGGGACGTTAAAAGGCTGTAGTGGTGATGAAAATAATTGTAACGATCAACTTCAGAGGTGATTTGTCCTAATTGAATTTATATACTTATTTTTAAGGTTCCGTATGTCCATAGACGAAATGAGTTATTGCCTTTTATTGCCTACTAGATGATGCCCACGGCTTCGCCCGTGTGTATTTAGGTTTGTAAAAATCTCGTGGGAACTTTGATTTTCCAGAACAAAAAGTAGCCTATCTGTAGTAAGTAGTAACCCGTCCACAAAACGGAAAAATTCCGTGGGATCCTTACGATTTCGGAATGCAATTCCTTACAGCATCAGGGTTGCGGAGTTGGACATGTACCTACTCGAGGTCATTCAACAATAAAGTATTTAATTGGTATCCCCAATATCAATTTAAATAACCGACAGTGCCTAAATCCCATTAGTTTTGGGGATCAGATCCCCTACAGCATCAGGATTGAGGAGTTGGAATCCAAATTTTTTGTAGGACAGTGTCGCAATGTTTCTCTATCGATTAAAAAAAAAATTACGCAAATCGGTTCAGAAATCTCGGAGATATCGGTGTACATAGGTAGAAAAACACAACTCCTCCTTTTTTGAAAGTCGGTTAAAAAAGTAGCCTATGTCACTCCCTGGTTAATTCTCTACTTGTATGTGAAAGTCCCGTCAAAATCGGTTCAGCCGTTCCAAAGATTAGCCCGTTCAAACAGACAGACAGACAGACAGACAGACAGACAGACAAAAATTTTAAAAACGTGTGATTCGGTTATAGTATCGTTCAAATAACCATATGAGCTTAATATGAGCTAGTTATTTCGATATTACAGACAGACACTTCAATTTTATTTATTAGTATAGACTAGATGATGCCCACGGCTTCGCCCGTGTGGATTTAGGTTTTTAAAAATCCCGTGGGAACTTTTGATTTTCCAGAACACCCGTGCCTAAAACGGAAAAATCCCGTGGGATTCCCACCATTTCAGAATGCAATTCCTTACAGCATCAGGGTTGAGGAGTTGGATATGTACCTACTCGAGTTCATTCAACGATAAAATCTTTACTTGGTACCCCCAATATCAATGTAAATAACTGACAGTTCCTAAATCCCATTACTTTTCGGGATCAGGTCCCCTATAGGATCAGGATTGAGGAGTTGGAATCCAATTTTTTTATAGGATAATGTCGCAATGTTTCTCTATGGATTAAAAAAAAATTACGCAAATCGGTTCAGTAATCTCGGAGATATCGGTGTACATAGGTAGAAAAACACAACTCCTCCTTTTTTGAAAGTCGGTTAAAAAAGTAGCCTATGTTACTCCCTGGTTAATTCTCTACTTGTATGTGAAAGTCCCGTCTAAATCGGTTCCGCCGTTCCGAAGATTAGCCCGTTCAAACAGACAGACAGACAGACAAAAATTTTAAAAACGTTTGATTCGGTTATGGACAGTTCAAATAACCATATGAGCTTAATATGAGGTAGTTATTTCGAAATTACAGACAGACACTTCAATTTTATTTATTAGTATAGATATAGATTAAGTTATAGATCTCAACGACGAACGAAATATACCGAAATTGCCAATAACTCCCCTAGCTATAGTTACAGAAAGCTCTATCTCTAATAGTTTCAGTTTGCCCCTCACCTGAGAGTGAGGGGCAAACTGAAACTATTAGACTGAGAATCACATCCTGTATCCATCAAAGATAAATCACTATAACGTAAGTCACGTAGACGTGGATACCTTCATCCCGACGCACACGTGTGACGCAATACGTGAATTGCTCCTTAAATCCGAAACAGAAAAAATATTGCAACCGACCGGTTACTCGACTGACCCGGAGCACATACGAGGGTTTTATGCCCTTTGTTAATAATGTAATATAGTTTTTTATATATTTTTTCTATAGTAAATATATTTATCGGCCCAATATTATTCAGGGGTATTTAGGAAGGCTAAAAAGGGTCACTGAATACGGTGAAACTCGCGCCCCAAATTTTGCGTTTGCTCTACTTCTTTGCCAACCGACAGACGTCCACAGCTGGACACCTTGGTCCCGGAGCCTGGATTCCACACTGTCCACACACCCTGGTTTTGCGCCGCTTGCATTCAGCAGTTTCCTGTCACTCGCTCGTCCATCTTGTATGCTAAACCAAAAGATAATTAGCAAGAACTATCGATGAAGAAGAAATGCCCGCATTTAAAAAATCATCATTTCAGCCCCCGCACACTGGTTCACTATTGGAGATGACTAGTGGCCGGCCGCGTGATAACGTCTTATAAATCGATGGACGCATGAAAAAGCATGACTCATTGTCACGTACCGCGGAAAGTAGCGCGTAGCACATAGCACGTAGCGCGGAACGTTGCACGTAGCGCGGTACGTAGCACATAGCGCGGAACTAAACGTTCGGCTTGTGACGCATCTATCTCTTTGTTTTCCTTTGACGTTATCACGTAAAATTATCGTTCTCAAATCGACTTTACAGACAACCAATTTTCATACATTTTATATGGTAACACAGTACACTCGAGTGACAGTGTTCGAGCCACAAGAAAATGTATGAAAAATCTCTTCCGCAACTTGTGGCGGCCACTAGTCGTCGCCACTATTATAGTAGTCCAGTGTGCGGGGGCTATTAACACAGGGTGCCGATAAAAAATGCCAACAATTTTTACCCGACGGAATGCCGTCGGATCCAAGTTTCGAGTAGGTACTCGGCCTCGGCTAGAGCGCTGAAGGGTGCTAATGGCTTCATAGTTTTGCTTATGCGACGTGTAATCGATTAATCTCTGTAGTGATCCCGAGGGTAGCCTATTGACTAGAGATGCCGCAAATACTCGATATTATTCGGTATTCGGTGTTAACTCGATTTTTAAAGTGAAACTTCTTTAGCACTGATGATGTATTTTGAAAATTCTATAAATGGACAAGAAAAAGTTTGTAAACTAAAACCCGAGTACGGTTAATAATTTAATTTAAATATAAAATAATAATTTAGTGTGCAGAAAGTTATAGTGGTGCCGTCTGTTATGTCTATCCGAAACTAATTTAATAATATAGAAAGCTGCGCGTGGATCACACTCACAATCGGACATAAACATACATACATACATGATACATACATACATACATGATACATACATACATACATGATACATACATACATACATACATACGTATACATACATACATACATACATACATAGACTGCTAAAATCATAACCCTACCTTTTGGATTTGCCGTAGTCAGGTAAAAAAGCAACGCCAAAAAGAGATATATAAAGTCCAAAAAGGGCCTAATCTAATTTCTCTGCACGATTGGGATCAAGTCAATTGCGCTTTTCTTCATAAATCAAACTTGCCTCAATTTTTTTTTGTCGAATAGTAATGTCGAGTTATTCGACTACTCGCCTTGGAATGGCGATTATTCGGTATTCGACTATTCACCCTAGCAACTAGTCACGGCATCTCTACTATAGACCTCTTTATTTGCGATCAATCAGTAAACGACAGGGCCGGATTATCCATAAGGCGGATTAGGCAACTGCCTAGGGGCCCCGCACCGACTAGGGGCCCCGTGAGCGCCTAGTCGATGGGGGCCCTAGTCGATGCGGGCCACGCCACAAGAAAAAAAAAGCTTCATCTAACAAATCTTTTTTTTGAGAAAATTCTCAATGAAGTATGTATATACAAATGTAAAAACGAAAGGGGCCCCGAAAATTGCATTGCCTAGGGGCCCCGATAGGGTTAATCCGGCCCTGGTAAACGGCGTAGCTTGGATCACAATGGAGGGGATTTTGTTATCTAGAACGGCTGTCGGGCCGTTACCATATCACACCTCTCATTTATGTGACTGCGAGTGAGGTCAGATTGTAAATGGGAAGTGTGTGAACTACTTTAGTACATTATTATGGAGATCGGGGCTTACCTACATAAATCTACTTCTCTGTTACGAACAGATATTATTGGCTTTTCATACGCTTTGTGAGGTAGGCTTTAACTGCCTCGTTGGATTAGTGGCTAGCATGCTTGGCTGCGGATCGTAAAGTCCTGGGTTTGAATCCCGGGTTGGGTCAACAAAATCTCTATAGGTTTTCTGGCAAGAAGCTCTCAGTAGCGGCCCGGAATTGGGAAGTTGGCGGTTTTAGATGCACCCCTGTCCTTTTGAGAGCCTCTGAGAGCCTTTAAAGCCATCGGCGCTCGATCTCTCTTCGGTCGTGTCGCATTGGAAATTGGAACCCCAACGGACTAATAATGAGAGTGACGGAATTGTGAGTGAACCTGTATTTGCGAACAGACTTGTCCACAATAATATCTCCAAATAACTCTTTATTATTGAAAAAAAAAAAAATATCTGCCTTGTTATTAATTAAGGTACCTACTACTTTTATCATATTTTTATGAGCCACCTTTGTCATCTGTCAGGGCACCTTAAATACAGGGTACCTATCACAATAGCGCAATTGTCAGGGCGTAGGCTGAAACTGACAAGTAAGCGGTTCAAATCCCACCCATTACTCTATTAACGTACTTATTCCTAATAGAAGCTTTTCGCTCAGTTGAAGGGTAAATAATAATATATAGTCATATTCAGCATTATATTATAGTTAATTATCTATAATAGAACAGAATTTTACTATATGGAACGCTAAATAGGCGTTGATGTTGGTCTTTCTGATCAGAAATCGCCAATATCTCAAACCAAACACCCACTATCACAACCACCACTATAGCCTTTTAACGTCGCACTGCTGGGCTCAGGCTTCCTTTCTAATAGGAGAGAGGGATTTAGAGCTTAGACCCGTCACGCTGCTCCAATGCGGATTGACGGGCCGTAAAGACTATTGTCACGCCTATTATCACTATCATGTCATGATAGTGATAATAGCCGGGATTGACTGCTTAACGTGCTCTCCGAGGCACGGGGGTGAAACACCGACAACTACCAACTCCGGGCTGGCACTGAGAATTTCTTGACAGAAATGATTTGCCCGACCCGGGAATCGAACCCTTGATCAAAACCTCGTGATCTGCAGTCGAATATACTAACCACTAGACCAACGACGCAGTTACTAGATCAACGAGGCAGTTGAGGCGACTTTCTGATTAGAAATCGCCAATATCTCAAACCAAACAACAAACACCGAATCCTGGCCGATGTTCAAGTTTCCGCCGCTTGTTTTGTTTCGCGTAACGGCGCAACAATGGACTAGTCACTAGACTAAGATAACAAAATCAGGTCTATTGTTAACGAAGTTACGCCGTTTATCCTTGATTGATTGCGAATAAAGAGGTTTTACGAGCGGGACCGGGCGAGGGAATAATCGATTACCCATCATCTATAATCGATTACATGTAGTATAATCGGTTATTATTTATCAGTCCCGTAATTATTATAGCATCCTTATCGGTCCACACAATTAATACAAAGATTTACAATAACTGTGATGATCTGTGTGTGTGTGTGTGTGTGTGTGTGAACTGTGTGTGTGTGTGTGTGATTATAAGATGTTACAGTGCCTATTGATTTGGTACCTTGTGTTAAACGTTTTGGGCTGGAGTTGTTTTACCTCACAGCAGCAAATACTGTATCAGCCGATTTTCTCGCTGTGTAGTTTCTTTCTTCTCGGTAGGAACGGCAATCCGAATCAGTGGTAGATCCTATTGACGATTCAAAAGTATAAAATCTGTTCTATTCTATTCTATTGTAATTAATAGTGATAATAGCATTCAGTGTTTGAAAGTTTTACCAATAAAAGTTTTCTGCTAAAACACTGTAGCTGACAAACTTTGGCACTAAAGCCATTGATTGCAATAGGGTTTTGGCAAAGAAAAAATTAAAACAAATGTTTCAGTTTCATTTCAAATTAAAAAAAACAAATGTGGTTTATAATCATATAATTATGGAGGAGGAAGTTAAATGTCACTTTTGGAAAATTGTAAATCTACTTCTTTTTTTCATATCCCAGGCTAATGTACTAAACATAATTTGGATTTTAGCTGTTTGCGCGAGTTTATCTTTAAAGTTTAAATGCATTTTCTTGTCTCCAAAATCAACACCATTGTTCTCTGTAGTTTTAGTTTAATCTCACAAACCACTCTCAAAATAATATGCTGTATTAATGGTAGTCGAGTTTCAGCTTTTGATTTTAATAGAGATAATAGTATTATTAATACTTTTGTTTTAGATAAGTACTTAATTGTGATTACTATGCCTTCAAGAAATCTCTAGGGAATAATAGGAAAAAAGAAAAAAAAATAGGAAAAATATATATATTTTTCCAGGTTGTTAGCTATAGGTCCTATAGCTGATGATGCATATGCTGACCGTATGATGAATCTGAAAGCGGTGATAGGGTCTCCCTTTTGGAGGGTCCGAGTTCGATCCCGGCACGCACCTTAACGTTTAAGTTATTAAATATCACTCGCTTGAACGGTTAAGAAAAACATCGTGAGGAAACCTCCATACTGAGAGTTCTCAAAGGCGTGAAGTCTACTAACCCTCACTCGGCCAGTGCGGTGGACTACGGCCTAAACCCTTCTCATTCTGAGAGGTAACCCATGTACTATAGTGGGCCGGTAATTTGTTGATGATGGTGACGATGATGAGACGAAACTGGATCATTCTTTCTTTCAGAAGTGAGTTGCAACGCATTGCAAAATTGAACCAAAGCATTTGCTCGAAGAACTAATAGATGTTATAAAGTCACACTGGAAAACTTGGCGTTGGAAGATCCCCCACTAGGTAGATGAACGAATGGCTGGCAGCCTCTGAATACAAGCGACACAAGATCGTGTTCTATACCTTGCAAGACCACTATGTCCAGAAATGGAAATTTATCGGTTTATATGGTGATGATGATGATATAAGGCTCTATCGACTACTTTATAGAGCTTAATTAATCCAGCTATTGCGGCCCAGTCTTACGTCGAAGTGAAGTAAGAGGATTTTTTCAATGCACTGCGTTTTGACGCGAACCGCTCTTATAGTTTGCGTGGAAACGTCAGGCTAACTAACTCAGACTTATTTGTGGACCGTGAGGTATTGTTTATTGCACGGAAAAAATCTATGAAAAAACGTTTTCTTTCTTTTCTTTCTATTATAGAAAAGGCGTTGTGCCCGATATCGCCCGCAATCTCCAACCGCTACTTGGAATTAGGATTATCAAAGCCCATGGCTGATTAATGGGTTTCTTTATCAAAGATTAATTACATCCTCGCGGGGCTTGCGATTCTTGATGGATTCCGGCTTATCCTTGTGACGTAGCGATGCGGGTCTGTGAATATAATCTGAATTGAATATAATACACATCACATAATACATATACTATATACATTATACATCACATAATACATTACATAATACACATATCTATCTATCTATAATATAATAAAACTGTAACAGATCCAATTCTGTACATTGAAGATATTTTGAAAATTTTTATTGGAGGGCACTCCATAATCGATACTGAAGCCAAAACTGCAATTTTTTTCATTTTTGTCTGTCTGTCTGTCTGTCTGTCTGTCTGTCTGTATCTTGGCCGCGCATCACGCCGAAACTACTGAATGGATTCGAATGAAACTTGGTACGATTTGAGTGTATACCCCGAGGTAGGACATAGGATACTTTTTATCCCGAAATACAGCACGCTTCCCTTGGGAGAGGGGATGAAAGTCAAAACATGTATTTAGCTGTAATTCATTAACGCGTTGTTCGATTTCACTCATTCTTTTTTTGTTATAAAGGTAATACTTTATTTATTATACTGTAAATATTTCAAGGTCATAGGTTTTTTAGTTCAGAAATGACAGACATTACAATCCTCAGTATTGGGTTCAAATAACTTGGGACCCGGATATCTGAACGTACGGCTTATTTTAAACTGGTGTCCGTTTAAATTTATGTTTATCGGTCTGTCTATTTGTTCCAACTAATCTCCGAAACGGCTGGATCGATTTTAATGGAACTTTCAATGGCAGATAGGTTATGTTATAGGGAGTAACTTTTAAACTAAGCTACATTTAGTTTAGGTACATAAAAGAATTATGGGATCCGATCCGATCCTATATAAAACCTATAAACACGCGAACGAAGTCGCGGGGGTCAGCTAGTAATACATATAATTATAGCATCAATAGCGCAACGGTCGTCGGGTGTGGATCGAAAACCGAAATGTCGACGGTTCAAACCTCACCCGTTGCACTATTGTCGTACCCACTCTAACACAAGCTTTCGTTTATTTGCAGGAGAAAGGGGTATATTAGTCATGTTCATCATAGCTATAAAAAAAAAAAATTTTGCAAATCACAGGAAAGTAGTGTTTACCCCGAGAAAAGCACTGCTTACGTAGTTCATATTTGATGTGACAGTAAGGATTTTATACCTAATACTATAATTCTAATTCAGTTTGATGTAAAACAATTTTTTTTTTTTATTTATTTATTTATTTTTCAAATCACATAAAAAATACAAAATACAAAAAATACAGTGGAACAGTGATTTCCACACTAGGATTCCCTGTGTCGTGGAAACCACTTTTTATGTGATTTGAAAAAATAAATAAATAAATAAAAACTAATCTCATCAATTTTGTAAGACAGTTAAAAATGTGGTTGAAATCAGTACGCTTGCTTTGATTTCATGGCTTGCTTCATTCTCTGTGGAAAAAAACGCACACTTATTTAGATTTACGTGCTTCCAACTTTATTATTTTTCTACATAAGGACACATTATAAAAAATGTACCTAGAATAAAAAGAATAAACAATATATTTTAGGAAAAATGAAAACGACTTCGTTCAAGCAATCTCAGAGCAATCAGTGTACCAATAAAACATTATCTATTAGTCACATATGCGTACATATATTTTATGCGTATAACTTCGTACATAAGAATAACTACTACTAACTAGGTGTGCTTTATAAAATTAGTCTATTGGTTTTTATACCTATTATATACATACCTACTACACATAGAATAGCATTAAGAACAGAAAAGTTTTTTATTCAAATAAACTTTTACAAGTACTTTTGAATAGTCAAATGAATCTACCACTGGTTCGGAATGCCATTCCAACCGAGAAGAACCAGCAAGAAACTCGGCGGTTGCTCTTTTCCAAATTTACAATATCAATATAACAATTTTTTGTTAAGTACATGATTGAATTGCCGTCTCGCGCATTGCTGGAACGAGTCAAATCCACGCCTTTTTATCATTTATATAAGTAATCTTCAATTTTATTCAGATAAACTTTCACAAGCGCTTACGAATCGACAAATGAATCTACCACAGGTTCGGAATGGTGCTTACAATTCTACATATGTGTCGAATACAGAGCCTCCTTTTTTGAATTCGGCTAAAAATACACTGATATTTGAAATATCTGTGCCCGAGGGTCTCGAGCAGCCTGCAGAGATGTTATCTTGAACATCACACCGTACGAGCGAGTGCCGCATTACACCTTAATGAATTTAAACACACACCAGCTCTAATGGAGGCAGAGACACTCTAGAGTATTGCGATATAATAATAATATTACTAAATCATTGCTAAGTGACAATGTTATGTTCTCGAAACGGAAAGTGATAGTTAATATATTAGACGGATGCTTTGTTAATAAATTATGTACAATGTTATAGTTTAATGCGGTTTCTGTGTTAGAGTACAGCTCGTAGGCTTATACGTATATATTATGATACATAGACAAGAAATCATAAAGACTATTTTTAACTGTTCATGTGTTATAACTTTGACATGTCTGTGTGTGTGTGTGTGTGTGTGTGTCTGTCTGTTCCCCTGTGGCGCTCAAACGGGTGGACCGATTGGAATGCGGTTTTTTTTGTTTGAAAGGTTAATTAGTCGAGAGTGTTGTTAGCTATGTTTGATGAAAATCTATTCAAGATGGCCGCCGCTACAAAATGGCGGATTACATATTTTTTCACAACTATCTTAATATGGGTATCAAATGAAAGGGCTTGACTAGTAGAATAGCATTATTGCAAATCTAAGATGGCGGTCGCCACAAAATGGTGAATGGCGGGGGTTTTAAAAATTTTTAAATTTATACTTTTTGTACTTGTGTCCTTCGGTGTTGGAACCTTTGAGTAGTGAGGCGCGGATGCTTCATATTCTAACAGTTATCCAATGAAGTATATTGTACAGATGTTTGATGTCAGACAAAAACACAGATGTTTTCACAATTTGAGGCGACAAAAACACAGATGTTTTCATACTTTGAGGCAACAAAAACAGATTTTTTCAAATTTTGCGGTAAATAATAAATCACAGATGAAAAAATTGTTATGCTTTTATCCTCGCATTGTGAGGAGGTTCCACACTTTGATGGTCCTGACTACCGGCAGCTTGGGCCCTACCCCGCTGCTAGTGGAACCCATTTTTAACCGACTTCCAAAAAGGAGGAGGTTCACAATTCGGCGTGTATTTTTTTTGTAATAAGTAGGTATATTTTTAATTATGTTAACTGTATTCTATTTCTTGTGAACGGTTTAAAAATTAATATTATGTTCAATAATAATTGTTCATAAATTAGTGTACCTACTAATAAAATGATAAAAATATTTTTGACAAATTATTGCTGCATCAATCATTCTAATCGTTTGATTAGAATCTAATAACACGATAAGCGCTTAACTAGTGTCATGTTAACATCGTTAAATACAATACAGAGTTAATTAATTAATTTTGACCTCTAGACCGATCTTATCAAAGCGTGTTTCGCTAATCTGTTAATTTATTAATTAAACTTACACATTGCGTTTAAAATACGAATCAAAGTTTTATATTTATGATACTACATTGAATTTATTGTGAGAAGTACAATTTTATTTCTCATTTAAATAAGCTTAATTTTATTTTGTGAAGAACTGAAAAGAAAAAAGCTGCGTATTAACGCCTAAATATCGCCATAATTACAACATATTATAATGGATAGTATTATTGTAATCGTACGCGTGTATACTATATACTAATTATGCGCGTGATATTAATTACATTTCGTTAATTAATTACATGTAAC
Source organism: Melanargia galathea (assembly GCA_920104075.1). Taxonomy (NCBI): domain Eukaryota; kingdom Metazoa; phylum Arthropoda; class Insecta; order Lepidoptera; family Nymphalidae; genus Melanargia; species Melanargia galathea. The sequence continues at coordinate 2,902,171 of OV049871.1, read as the reverse complement.
GCGCTCTGGTATTGTTATAATGGGGAAAAAATAATCCGGATGACAATGCTGAAATATCTTTTGTGTAATTAATTTTGACGACCTCCCTTTTGGTGCAATGGTGAGAGCTGTGATTACTCTATCACAGATTCCTTCCCGGCAGGGTATATTTGGGAATTTATAACTTCTACTTTGTCTCTGGCGTACCCCGAATAAATGATAGATATTAAAAAGTGTACTAGTCTTAGACAACAAAAGTTTCTGACATTTATACTATGTGCTCATGAATGTGCATAAATTGCTTATGAATTCCGTCGTAGTGACATTTAATTTTTCTGTCAGTTTACTATTAAATGCGCATGTACCTACAGAGGGGACCTCAAAATTTGCCAGAACATATTATCGAGTAGGTATCCATACGTGTAGCGCCGAATGGCGACTCTATTAACTCTCTGGTCTGAACTGTTTGAAAGCTTCAATACATTACATACGACTCAACTGGAGTACAGGATTTCGACTCGGAATTAGATTGTTTGCAACCGGGACTCTTCACGGCATGGGAAAAAGAAAATTCGAACCTCCAAAGTCGGTAGCCCATCCAGTTACCAACTTGAGTCGACTGTTGCGCTCTTCTTCGTTGTTCTTCTGCCCAATCAATAGATGCCCACAGCTGGACTTAGGACACAGACATGATTATGTGCGGTTTGTATGCCAGCGACTCTTGAGAACATCCGTACACTTAGAGGGAGTCTTTCAATTCAGCGTTTGATGGTGCTAGGTCACCTTTCGATCACCAAATCGACGCGCAAATTAAAAAAACGTACCGTAAAATATTATAAGTACATACTAAGCCTAAAATAATATTTTTAAAATATGTAATGTACGTACCCGGCCGCTACACGCTCAGTGCCGTCCCGCGTCCTTAGTAATCATTTTGTCATCATCATTTTCTCATAAACCCATGCCGTCATGTCCATATATCTACCCCGCGTCGTTAGAGTACCACATCATATGTCCACGCTTTTAAAAACACAAACACTAAACACATACAAAAAAAAGTGAATTAATAAAAGTTATAAAAAGTTTGTATTCCAAAATGGAACGAACGCGGAATCGGATCTCGCGTTCCGAGAATTATTTCCGGAATTTTAAAATTCGAATTTCGTACGGAATATCGTATGTGCTGTGTACATCGAGTGAAGTCGCCGAGTGACGTACGCTCGGCGCGTTCGACTGGGAATGACTGAGTGAGGGGCGAGTCGGTCCGTGGCGCGCGCAAAACTGTTGATTTCGCAGCCTCCGCGGAGTTAGTGCGGAAAAATTGGGTTCCGCGATCTTCGTACATTGTTCTTGTTCCTCCTTTAGTTCGCGAATATTTGCTTTTGACGGAGCAGATGATGTGCTCTGGACATTGATATAAAGAACTAGATATTATGTACCTAGTACATATAGCTATAACATATTTAATTAAAAAAATCAGCCAAGTGCGAGTCGGGCCTCGCTTTTTCAGGGTTCCGTACATAATTATGAACAATATAATATTTTGGGTCTAAGAAATATTTAATTTCCGAGCTAGACATCGCAACAAACCGTGAAAGAAAAACCCAAAAAAATGTTCGTTTATTTTGGTCACAGCTTATAAACTATTTAATAAATCGTTGTTTTCAGTATTTGTTGTTTAAATAGAGCATATAGTACATAATATACTGAAATATCATATTCCCAACTAGTTTAGTTTTTGAGATAGCCCCCGTCACAAAAATGGTCTAAAACTGACAACTTTGATGGCCTCCCATTCCCTTATCTTTTGAGATAAAAATTAAAAAAATATATATTTGTACTCTACTTAATGAGCTCTAAACAATGATACCCCACAAGCTAGGGTAAAGAAAAATTTTTTTTTCCGGCTCCTTTTTTATGTATGGGAGCCCCCCTGAAAAATAATTTAATTCAATTTCTAATTCAATATTTGATTTTGGGTTAACGTTTTACACTAAATACCAAAATTTCAGGTTTGTAACTCATTTCGTCTGCGAGCTAGAGACCTGTGACCGGCGGACAGACGGACAGACAGCCGAGTGACATTAATAGGGCTCCGTTTTTTACCTAATAAACTTGTTTGTCAACCCGTAGTTTTAATTAATAGGTTTTTGAAGATTGAAGTCAGGCACGAGTTTTTGGGTGCGATAATTTCTTAGATTATTATTCACAATTAAACAGACTTTATTTTCGCAAAACTTCTACTAGGTACTAATATTAGTTTATTCTAGAGAAGAATATAAATAACCCTAGGAAAAATCAACAGTTCCCACGGGATTTTGAAAAAAACCGAAATCTACAGCTACAGCTATAGGTAGATTACTATAGCAAACTTCCTTGAAAGTAAGTACAAATATTGGAAAAGGGAGTGGCAACGGGAACCGGAAATTCACGATTCCCTCGGGATTTGTGAAAAACCGAAATCCACGCAGGCGAAGCCGCGGGCAGAAGGTAGTGTACTATAATAATTATAATATTATAATTGAAAGGGTCGTAAAGCTATCCGTTACAGAGTTCCGTCACAGGTTCCGTTCTTCATCTCCGTAAATTTTCATTCGATCTTAACTAATTTCTTTACTTGACCGAGTTATGGAGAAACCATGACAAAAAAAAACTTTGTCTGAAATCGGTTTAAAAAGAGTACACTGTCAAAAGTTCCTGTTCCAAGGAACTGGGTATCTTTGTGGTTTTAAGTCCACGTTTTCCGCCTTAGGGACCGTTCAGATAGACCGGCGCGGAGAGCAGAGCAAATTTGAACGGCCGGTCTGTGTGAAAAAAAAAATGCTCTCCGACGCTCTCCGCGCCGGTCTATCTGAACGGTCCCTTACGTTTAATCTAATGAGACATGGAGGGGAGTATGGGGAATATTTTTTTTTACGTCTAGAAAATTCGATTATTTCCAGCATCGAATGTACCTAATTAACGTCAAAGGAGTCGTTCAAATCATAAATTAGGAAAACTTTTTTAGTCAAAATTACTTGAATGTTTAGGAAAACTTTTTTTACAGAGTAAAAATCCTATGTAAAGTAATTAATTATAGCTACAAGTATTAGAGGTTAGTTGCACCACTGGCGGTTAAAGTCACTTTACAGTTATCGTTAAACTATAGGTAACTGACACTGATAATTTCTTGACAGAAAATTTCAATACCTAACAATTGTTTTCCCGACCCGGGAATCGGACCCGGGACCTCGTGATCTGCAGTCGAATATGCTAACCATTAAACCAAAGAGATAGTTAGAATAGAAAAGGAATGCCGTTCCAACCGAGAAGAACCTGCAAGAAACTCGGCGGTTGCTCTGTTTGAATATATGTAACAATATGTATAACAATTTTATGTACATGATTGAACTGCCGTTTCGCGCATTGCTGGAATGATTTAAATACATGTTTTAAGTTATGTTAGCTGTAACATAATTTTAACCGCCTTTGGTGTAACTGATCCTAAGTCACCAAGGATTCAAACATGGCTGCACATTAACTATCCAACCGAAACTCATTCTAGTTAATAACTACACTGAAAAGTTAATTAATCCTGAAACAACATTTAGCTGAAACTGAGCCGGGGAAATGAGATAAAACTAACGCCGTTTCGGAGGTTGCGATGTCCTTTCTCTAAATGTCTTTTTGGCAAGTATTGTGACATATTGTCTACCGTCGCAAAGAACGATATTCCGCCCATGCAGTGTGAAAGATAACTGCATTTATAACTGCAAAGCAAGCAAACTACTTTGCATTTTGAGTGCAGTTGGCATTCATCATCATCATCATCATCATGATCAACCCATTACCGGCTCACTACAGAGCACGGGTCTCCTCTCAGAGTGAGAAGGGTTTTGGCCATAGTCTACCACGCTGGCCAAGCGGATTGGCAGACTTCACACACCTTTGAGAACGTTATGGAGAACTCTCAGGCGTGCAGGTTTCCTCACGATGTTTTCCTTCACCGTTAAAGCAAGTGATATTTAAATACTTAAAACGCACATAACTCCGAAAAGTTAGAGGTGCGTGCCCGGGATCGAACCCACGACCTAAGATTAGAAGTCGGTCGTCCAAACCATTAGGCTATCATAGCTTTTATCTGACAGTTGGCATTACTGCTTCAAAACTATCGACTGACACTGCAGTCCGCTTGCAGTTCTAATTGGCTAGATACATTATTCTGAGTCTACTTTCGAAACCTAAGGATTATGATAAGGTTAATACTTTAAGTATTAGATTCCTTACATCGTAATTGGCAGGATGTTAATACCTTCACGACTCATATAGTTCTTTTTTTTATTATCCGACTACGGCAAAGCCAAAAAGAAGAGTTATGATTTTAGCAGTATATGTATGTATGGTACGCATGTTTGTGGCCGATTTTTGTATAGGATTCTGTGTGTAGCACCGTATTGCGCCTAAAATACTGGACCAATTTTGATGAATGAGGTGTCTATTGATTCGTTGTATGGTCCGGGTGACAAAGGTTACATTTAATTTACGAAAAAAATCAACAAGTGACCGCGCGGCTTTCTAGATTATTGAATTAGTTTCGGATAGACATAACAGATGGCGCCACGAGCTGCTTGCCCCGCGCTTTCTGCATACAAAATTATAAATTACTAAGCGTAGTCGGGTTTCAGTTTACGAACTTTATCTCTTGTATTTATTAATGCTAACAGTGTACCTACTTAAAGAAATACCAGTTTTGGCCCATCGTCAAAACGAATACTCTCGTAAGGAAAGCGAACCACTGATATGAAAGGATTTTCACAGTTGGAGCAAACGCGGCGGGTCACCCCGCGACGATATAATCCCCGTCGTCTCATGAAAACAAAGAAAGCTTTATGAAAATTAAACCCCGGGTTTTAGATGATTTCAGTTGAAACACGTTAATTAATTAGTATTTCTTTCTGTTTGACTAAAATTTTTAGAAATAGTTTGTTACACTCGAATATAAACTTATTTATTTCAAATAGTAAAAGATTGGTAGTTGAATTTGAAATTCCGGAATTTGTAGTTGAACTTAAAATTTCTCCTTGAATTGAATTGAAACCCTTGAAGAAAAAAAAATTGAAACCAAATTATTCTAAACAAAATACGTTAATCGCTGATTACTATAGTTGATTCGCGTCCCACAGGACTTTTTTCTTGTAGGAGAGACGGATTTAGAACTTAGACCCACCACGCTGCTTCAATGCGCGTTGGCGGCCTCTAACGACTATTGTCAAATCATAATGATAATAAACGGGACCAACGGCTTTTAGTGCTTTCCGAGACTACGCCTGGGACCAACCGGCACTGAGAATTTCTTGACGGAAAAACTCATATATGTTATAACTTATTAGCTCGACGTAGGAATTGAACCCAGGACCGTCGAAAATACTAACCGCTAGACCAACGAGGTGGTATTCTAAAGGCTTGTGTAATGATTTGGGGTGTAAGTGGCCCAAATTCCACCTATGTGGCCAAAGTCAACCTCACCTGCACGCGGCGCACCCTGCCAATATGCTAACGAGGCCCTGACGCTCTCAGTCCCCTCTACGGGTCGTTGTGCCTGATACCACACAACTTAATCTAGATGGTATCACCGCTTTGTGATAGGATTTTATCCCAAATCTGCCTTGGTAGCGACCACAGTTCAGCCGTAATCTGCCGCAAAACATCCACGATGTGTTCCGGCAGTGAGCTGAATAGCCAGTCCCCTTCCTCAAAAGCCGGCAACGCATTAGTGGTTCCTCAGGTGCTGCTAATGTTCATGGGCGGCGGTAATCACATAACATCAGATATATATATATGTACACATAACATGTAGATATATATATATTTATTTATTCATATGTATGTCTATTGTATTCATTATTTTGTATATATTAGTATATTTATATGTTATTATTATACTATATGGTTTAGTATATTTAGCTATTAGTGTTTAAGGTTGTCTGGAAGAGATCGCTACTTAGCGATAAGACCGCCTTGTTGTACCTACGTTTTAAGTTTTTTTTTTTTACATAACATGTCCTTTGTATTCTTCTCTTATGTGGTGTGCAATAATGTATATACATACATACATACATACATACATCAGGTGACCCGCTTGCTCGTTTGCCCGCTATTATTATAAAAAAAAATGAGCTCTTACGAAGTTCAGTACGTAATGGTAAATTATAAGATTAGTTCATACGAAATAATATTAAAATAAAAAATAAAAATTGTATAATAATAATAATAAAAAACTGTACATTACTGCACGAGACCGGGAAGTAAGCTTTTTCTGGTCGAGGCTAAGTTAGACGGCCGAGCCTTGGCGAGGACGTCTATAACACGAGGCCAGAAAGGCACTCTCCCGGTCGAGGCATGTATACTGTATAGTGCTTTTCTAAAAAATTAAACAAATAAATTATTTAAAAAATAAGTAAGTTTTCTGACCAGTCTGCCGCTTGTCTTTACATGTTCCATTTGATGAACTCTTCATAGTCACGCATATTATATAGGTATTATCTTTCCTTGGATTTAGGCGGAAGAAATTTTTTTTTTTCTAATTCGGCCTCCGCTCTCAATTAGGATAGGTGCAATCAAATTCCATACTATCCTCGCTTGAACTCATTTTATTTAGTAGGCTTAGAATAAATAGGTAAAGAAAGGCAGTCGTCGACGCGGCGATAAGCCGTTTTTAACCGGCCTTAAAAGGCTCGATACGTCTATCGTCGCGTCAGTGCTCAAGGTACTCATGCGCTTGTGTGCGTGTCGGCAAATGTAATTACAGGGCACACATGAGTTGGTTTATAGCTTACGTTTCGAGCGGAAATTTGTTAGAAACTTCCATTCTAAGCGTAATAGTTCGATGTTAGTAGGTAACTTGTTAGCACTCGTAGCGCGGTAAATAATCCGATACGGATAACCGCTGCTGTATTGTGAGCGCTTAAAGCGCAATTCGGTAGAGTTCCGAATAGAAAAAAAATGAACACACGATATTCAGGAAGAAAGACTATTCCAAATTCAAACTTATCATAAGTATCTGTAGTTACTTTTCTGGAGAGTTGTAATACTGTCCAGAAAATGTTAACTTTCAAACCACTCTACAGTCTATGAAATGTGCACATTTCATATCATTTTTAGAAAAGAATTTCGCGCAAGTTTTTCCGCTCTCGAAATTCCATTTCATTTGATCCTGGTACAAAGCTATGGCCAGTAATTTGGCCGCGTATCAGTGAGCATTCTCAAACGAACTACTTACATAACAAAGGTGATACCAAATCTCCTTGGCACTGAAATATACTACGTTTTTCGGTTGTGCGATTGGTCTGAAATGGCCCCTGTGATGAAAATTAAGGTTTTTAGGGTTCCGTACCCAAAGGGTAAAAACGGAGCCCTATTAATGTCACTCTGCTGTCTGTCTGTCCGTCCGCCGGTCACAGGTCTCTAGCTCGCAGACGAAATGAGTTAAAAACCTGAAATTTTTGTATTTGGTGTAAAACTTTGATCCAAAATCAAATATTGAATTAGAAATTGAATTAAATTATTTTTCAGGGGGGCTCACATACATGAAAAAGGAGCCGGAAAAAAAAATTTTTTATTATCCTAGCTTGTGGGATATCATTGTTTAGAGCTGATTGAGTAGAGTACAAATGTATTTATTTTTTTTATTTTTTGCTCAAAAAATAAGGAAATGGGGAGCCATCAAAGTTGTCAGTTTTAGACCATTTTTGTAACAGTTCCTCAAATCTATCTCACAAACTAAACTATATAGTTAGGAATAAGCTCTATTTGAACAACAAATACTGAAAACATGTGTATGTGCACACACTTGTGCACTATATTATCTCCTGCGTAGTTTGCTAGTTTTCGCCTCGGTTCAGATTGGCCGCCCTGGCCGAAATTCGTTCATCATCATGATCAACCCATTACCGGCTCACTACAGGGCACATGTCTCATCTCAGAATGAGAAGAATTTAGTCCGTAGCCCACCACGCTGGTCGAGAGCGGATTGGCAGACTTCACACACCTTTGAGAACGTTATGGAGAACTCTCAGGCATGCAGGTTTCCTCACGATGTTTTCCTTCACCGTTAAAGCAAGTGATATTTAAATACTTAAACCGCACATAACTCCGAAAAGTTAGAGGTGCGTGCCCGGGATCGAACCCACGACCTCCGATTAGAAGTCGGTCGTCCTAACCACTAGGCTATCACAGCTATTATAGCTGTGATAGCCTAGTGGTTAGGAAATTCGTTCGGGAGGACATTATTATTGTGTTTCAGTTTTTTTCTAAACGCCTCACGTGCCAATTCACTACGCTATTATCACAGTCCGCCCCCATACCAGGCGCCCGCGTTGACAAGCGAAAATGTAATTTCGCCGCCTGACGCCTGACCAACCTTTTTGTCACTCCATTCCGTAAGCCCGTTTCGCCGGAGTTACCTAAGAACGGATAAATCATGAATGTTTTCGCCGTTACGTATGAATTTAATCGTTCACGGAATTGTAGTTCGAGAGCTGACGAACGTTTTCTTCTAGAGATACACGCGACCGCGACGCGCGACTGCGACACGCGACACTCGGGTAAAGAAACTTGCACACTTGTTTTGTACAGGAATTATATGGAGGATTCAATGTTAGCGCCTACATCACGCGTAACTTAGCAAGGGATTGCAGGCGTTTGAGTGACAATTAAATGTCGTATGACACTGTCGCGCGTTGCAGCAGCGAACCTCGAAGCCTACTTTAAATGACTTATCACTTTCCATCTATTACAGAATCCTTTTTCTCTATGACATTAAAATGGTAACTTAGGTACCCATACCTTATTCATAATGTTTTCCTGACCCACGCTGATTTAATAATGGTTTCGGCTATGTCATCTTAACCGAGACGTTTAAATCCTAGGCATTAGGTACTCATAAATAAAAATATATTATATTGAAATATTTGATTGGTTTTATTTAGTTTTTTATAGTTTAGTATTTATTTTATTATATGTTCATCTAGTAGTTAGTTACTTGATTGATTTTATCTAGTTTTATTTATGCAATTAGGTACATAATTTTTATTCGATAAACATTTTAAACAAACAGTCACCTCATTGACTATTTTTGTTTTACGCAAAACACTCTATTTCGATAAGGAATGACGTAAGATTGTTTATGTAACACAGAATCCAAAAGCATTTTGATTGATAGAATTGAATAGAATAAATAAGACGTTTTTCTACAAGACTTATTACGTCAGGAGGTTCGCGGAGAAAAGTGTATTTTAACGTTTCTTCTTTTTTCATTGACTGAAACTGATAGACTTTCACACGTCTTGGTCTTGCGCCGCTTGTATCCATCGGCTCCCTACCACTCTTTTAATTTCGTCATACCACCCAGTGACAAGAAACCAAAGCCAAATACTCTGAATAGATTATCTATGTGTATACTGTTATACACATTTAAACCAACCAGACCAAAAAAATATTTTATTTAAAATAAAAAAACCGGCCAAGTGCGTGGCGGGCCACGCGCAATGTAGGGTTCCGTAGTTACAATCCTCGAAAAACAGATGTAACTCCTTAACCTGTGAACCCTACTTAGCCATGATAGTTTTCCTTTAAAATTGATTATACAGTGTGTCCGGGATCGAATTAGCGATATTTTAGGGACATATTCTACAACTCATTACCTCTCTGAAAATACCACTTATTAGGGCCTGCCCCTCTCCCCCTCCCAGGGACAGCCATTTCAATTTGGTGTGCGTTTTTGTGGGTATGTGCGCACAAAAAATGTAATAACTCGAAAGTCTGCTGATGCACAGGTCTCCAAATGACCTTATTCGATTGGATACAATATTCTCCATCACTAAATACCAAACAATAGAATAAAATGTTAAAATAACTCAACCAAAAATGCTTCGGAAAAAAATTATTTTTTTCAAAAATATTGAAAACTACAAGTTTTTGCTGCATTTTGCAAAAACGAGGTCGTTAAGATTACATTGTTAAGTATTAAATCGACAGTTTTTGAGATAAACAATAAAACGACATAAAAAAATTTACTGTAAGTTATTTACTTTTGGAGATATTATTGTTTAAACATAACTTAACCGCGAGCGCGTAAGTTCTTATGTTATTCGAATGTGGGTTTCCATCGCATACCTCGGGCGATCAGGTAATAATAATATATATACACTAATCAAACACATTATTATATATAAACATATATAATAATGTTTTTGATTAGTCAGTGAATGAAGTTAAAACTAAGGATCGGACCCCTACTTCAACTGATTAAAAATTCGTATAAAAAATTGAAATATCTGAAATTTTATTTTGTTGTTCCTGGCGAGGAGGCGTTATGATCGCTACTTAAGTTATTACTCCTTTTTTGTTTGTGATTCAGGTTCGTGAAGTTTGCTAAGTTTAAAGACATGCCTACTCGGTATTATTATAGCCATAAGAGAGCAATTAGATGTCAACTGATCGCTTTGGATCGGACGTGGCAGCAATTCAATGGAATGGCCACCTCATTCTCCAGACCTTACACCGGACGTTTTTATGAGGACCTATGAAGCAGAAGGTCTTTTATATGGTACCTAATACCAGAAAAGAATTATTGGAGACGATCCTGTCCGTTGCAGATAAAATAAGATTGTATTTGGACATGATCCAACGATCCTCCCAACATGAAGCAACTAGCTAACAGAACAGAGGTGGTAATTTCGGTTTGTGGCGTAAATAACCTAGTTTTTAGGATATGTGACACAAATCAGAGTTATTGAGTTTATAACTAACAAAAATTAAATTATACAGTTAAGATTTTTTTACCTTATTTGCAGTAAAAAAATGATGAATCTTAAATTTGGGTTCAATACTCGTAATTCATGCTTGGAGACGAAGTACTTACAATTACCAATATCTCCAGAAGTAAATAACTTACAGTCAAATTTTTTATGTCGTTTTGTTGCTTATCTCAAAAGCTGTCGATTTAATACTTAATAATATGGTCTTAATAATCTCATTTTTGCAAAATGCAGCAAAAACTTGTAGTTTTCAATATTTTTGAAAAAATATTTTTTTTCCGAAGCTGTTTTGATCGAGTTATTTTAACATTTTATTCTATTGTTTGGTATTTAGTGATGGAAAATATTGTATCCAATCGAATAAGGTCATTTGGAGACCTGTGCATCAGCAGACTTTCGAGTTATTACATTGTTTGTGCGCACATACCCACAAAAACGCACATCAAATTGAAATGGCTGTCCCTGGGAGGGGGAGGGGGGCAAGCCCTAATAAGTGGTATTTTCAGAGAGGTAATGAGTTGTAGAATATGTCCCTAAAATATCGCTAGTTCGATCCCGGACACACTGTATATACTACTGCTGTGAATTTTTTCAAGTTCCTATATACTGCCATTTGGCTGATAGAGGGGGGGACACTTGACTCTAATAAAAATTAGCATTTTAAAACATCATATTTTACAAACGGATCTATAAATCGAAAAATGATGTTCCCACACCCACAGTATTTTTAAAAGACCTATTCAACGATACCCCACACTATGGGGTAGACGAGAAAAAAATATTCATCCCCACTTTACATGTAGGGGAGCTACCCTAAAAAAAAAATATTTATCAAAATTTTATTTCACCACTTTATCGGCGGGATTAATATTTATATCCATGCCAAATTACAGATTTCTAGCACTAATAGTCTCTGAGATTAACCGAGGACGGACGGACAGACAGACGGACGGACATGGCGAAACTATAAGGGTTCCTTGTTTACTACGGAACCCTAAAAATGGATGCACCATATACAATGGAATTGACGAGCAGCATGATCAGTGATTATGAAATTATTGAAGTGTTTATGTACTTTGTCGTAGTGTTACATAACTTTTCTTCGTTTTTCCTTTTTTTTTAAATAATATTAGCCATGATGCACATGACATTAAGTTGAAAATTTTACTCCAAATAAGCGAAAGTTTATTCGCAGTGGGTACGACAATACAATTATAGTGTAACGGGTGGGGTTTGAACGGTTTTTCCGACGTTTCGGTTTTCGATCCACGTCCGATGACCATTGTGCCATTGAGGCATTCTATTAGTTAGGTAGGTACAATGTCGTTGTTCGTCGTTGTCAACCGATTGACGTCCACTGCTGGACATAGGTCTCTTGAAGGGACTTCCACATGCCACGGTCTTGTGCCGCTTGTATCCAGCGGCTCCCTGCGACTCGTTTGATGTCGTCGGTCCATCTAGTGGGGGGTCTACCAACACTACGCTTCCCGGTGCGAGGTCACCACTCCAGCACCTTGGCACCCCAACGTCCATTGGTTCTCCACAACAATGTACATACATACATATTTAATGGTCACTCTGTTTACTCTATGGCTGTGTGCACTAGGGGCTATACTACAGTGTGTACCAAAACCTGAAAATCAAACGTTCTAAATTGCTTCGTGGCCATACAAAAGCAAAACTTGGAAAAACCGTCACGTAGAAAGAATTCAAGCAATTCAGCCGCTACAAAGAGTCTTCTAGTCCATTCTGCTGCAATTATAACTGGTCATTACCAGCTATTACTGGCGACAGACAATAGAGGATTGCCGGATTTAGCGGCCAATTTGGTGTTTGACCCAAACTTATTCTTTAAAAAGAAATAAAAAAAAATTGAATTATCTGCTAAAAATAACGATTCTTATAAGTTGAACGACACCTTATACCAATAAAAAATTAGACTTTATACATTGACGTAAGATTTTTTACACCTTTAATACCTGTTATCTCCCAAAGCTGTGATAGCCTAGTGGTTAGGACGACCGACTTCTAATCGGAGGTCGTGGGTTCGATCCCGGGCACGCACCTCTAACTTTTCGGAGTTATGTGCGTTTTAAGTATTTAAATATCACTTACTTTAACGGTGAAGGAAAACATCGTGAGGAAACCGGCATGCCTGAGAGTTCTCCATAACGTTCTCAAAGGTGCGTGAAGTCTGCCAATCCGCTTGGCCAGCGTGGTAGACTATGGCCAAAACCCTTCTCACTCTGAGAGGAGACCCGTGCTCTGTAGTGAGCCGGTAATGGGTTGATCATGATGATGATGATGATGATCTCCCAAAGTAACCATGATCCCAACTGCATAGTCGCTGGTCGTTCTTACCTGTGTTGGGGATAATACACAGAGAAACTAAATGCTTTGCTTGGTAATGAAATTTTTTTGCACACCATAATAAGACAGTGTTGCGATGTCACAACGGTCAAGATAAGCGAGCTTGCAACGCTCCGCGCTTCAGCCTTGTTCCGTATAATTGCGTGCCGTCCGGATTCCGGCATTCCGGGCACGTTCGCAATAGTTCGCGAATCGAGTCGGAAAATTGAAAATTTTCGTTTTAAATAAATATTACGGAGATACAATCGTATTTGCGGTCGGTGTTTACAGTATTGTTTGTTGTTTATTTTACACCGCGGCGGCTTTAAACAATAAATCCGGAACCGATCGGAAAACATTAAATTCAAAAGCTGGCTAAGTTGTGAGTACTTGATACAGATATTACAGTGAGCTTACTTTGATAACTGTAATAATCATAAGACGTTGATTATAACTACAACAAGCTATAATTTAAAAATTAAAAAAACCCGACTGCCATGCTAAAAAACGAACTAAAAAATTAATAAACTACCACCGTACCACTTACAGTGTAGTTGTTATTTATTTTGTTTTTCATGATTTGTCACTCCAAATTGATTGAAAACATATAGATTGTATACATTTTCGTACTCGCCTTTTAAAGCCCTTTATTTTGATACCCCACTCGAGGGTCTTGAAGAAAAATTTTTTTTTCAGCCCGCACATTAAAGTGCATAACATTCGCCATTTTGATTTTTTATGAATTTTATGTACCCAGTAACATTCGCGCCGTCAAGACAAATCTAATGACGTATAATTTATCAAAATAGGTTGAGCCGTTAAGTATGCACATCAACAATGTCTAGGGATATTTTGTATAAAGTTCTGAAACTCGAAAAATATTAATCGGTTTTAAATTATTTTAATGAAAGCTTATTTTGTAGACCATATTAAATGATTCTAAATTTGAATTTGAAAAAATAAATTGAAAACAAATGATTTGTGCGGCATAATTGTAGCGAAGTTCGAAAGTTTCAATTGACCTAACCCAGTTTTTGGTATATTTTTGTATCAAATGAAAGTTTCAATGAAAATTATTGGTTAATTTCTAATTTATGCAACTGTATGCATCATGCAGAGGCGCCATTTAACAAGAGACGAAATGTTAAGGGCAGTAGGTACGCTCCAAACTGGGGCTCCTCAACGAAGTATTGCCGAGGCGATTGAAACAAGAAAAAACGTGATATCAAGGTTGTGGTCACGTTATTGCACCACTGGTGAAGTGGCTGAACGGCACCCAGGCGAGAAGCGCATAACCGCCCGAAGACAGGACCGATTTTCGCAAATGACCGCGAGAAGATAACCAAATGCTACAGCCATGCAGTTGGTTTAAAGGCTCCAGTCAGACCACCATTTGCTTGTCAGTGACGAAACTGTGAGGAGAAGACTGCACGAGGCTAACCTTCATGCTCGCAGGCCGCTTCGTACTCCAGCACTACGCAGAGGAAATCGTGGACGAAGATTACAGTGGGCTCGCGAACATTTGCTCTAGGAAGATAACTAGTGGTCTGTAGTGCTGTTTACCGATGAGTCCCGATTCGGATTTCATCCTGATTTACGAAGAGTACGTGTATGGCGAGCTCCTGGTCGTGACAACCGTCTGCGACACCGTCAGGAAGTCCAGCCATACCACGGCAAAACAATTATGGTTTGGGCGGGAATTCGTATCGATGGAAGAACAGATCTCGTTTGGATCAGAAACACCATGACTTCTGAAAAATACCGTAATCAGGTGCTAGCACCAATAATCTATCCCCATCGACTGCAAATGGACCAAGTTTTCACGCTCATGCACGACAAAGCCCGTTCGCACACTGCGCGAGTGGTGACCAGCTGGCTACAAGAGCATGATGTGTCGATCTTAGACTGGCCCGCTGAATCACCAGACCTAAACCCCATAGAGCACGCATGGGACATGCTCCAAAGAAGGGTTTTGAGGAGTTTTCCTCCGAACATTGCGACTGCAAAGCAACATTTTTTGCATCTTAGCAGAACCTGGGACAATATCCCACAGCAAGACTTTGATAACTTGATTCAAAGCATGAAAAGCCGTTGTAGGACCGTGGTTAACGTCCATGGGTGGTTTACTGACTACTAATTTTAAATAATTTTTCACGTAACTGCAAAAAACCTGATAATTTTGCTAAAATTATATTTTTTCTTAAAAAGACATCTATCCTTAAGTTTACCATCATTTCACTTTTTGTCTTTATTTCAATAAAAAATTATTTACACAAAAAAACTAATTCTGTTTTATTCTAAAAGATAGTCTGATAAATAGGCTTTACAAAAATATATACATATTGTATGTTAGTTATAACCAATTTTGAATAAATTGAGAAAATCAGAATATCCCTAGACAGTGTTGATGTGTGTAGTTACGAACTGACATAGGAAACGGTCATTTTCTACGATTTATCACTCCAAATTGTTTCCAAATATATAAATTTATACATTTTCGTATTTGCCTTTTGAATCCCTTTATTTTGATACCCCACTCGAGGGTCTTGAAGAAAAAATTTTTTTTCAGCTCGCACATTAAAGCGCATTAAGTCCGCCATTTTGATTTTTTTTTAAATTTAGGTACCCTATAACACTCGCGTCATTGAGACAAATCTAATGACGTATCATTTATCAAAATCCGTTGAGCCGTTGATTAGTTACACGCGGACATAGGAATGGACATACATACACACAGGTGAAACACATAACCCAGTCGGGTAAAAAATAAAGGACTGAAGCAATTTACAATACATTTTTAGCAAGTAGTAGAAAAGGACAGGAAATCTTTATTATTATTAGACAAGCGGACACCCGCGACTTCGTTCGCGTGGATATTAGTTTTTAAAAATCCCGTGAGAATCATTTTGTTTTTCCTAAGCTCCTTTGAGCTCATACCTTGCTAAAAACTGTTAAAAGTTCACTGGCGGATGTTCAGGTAGATCAAAATATAAACATCCGCCAGTGAATGTCCCATCAAAATCGGTCCAGCCTTTCAGAGATAAGCCAGTAATCTTTAAAGTATTTCCTTTCTAACAAAAAAAGAATGAATGAAATCGGACCACCCGTTAACGAAATAGTGCTAAGTACACATTTTGACTTTCATCTCCTCTCCCAAGGGAACCGTGCTGAATCTATACTAATAAATAAAATTGAAGTGTCTGTCTGTAATATCGAAATAACTACCTCATATTAAGCTCATATGGTTATTTGAACGATACTATAACCGAATCACACGTTTTTAAAATTTTTGTCTGTCTGTCTGTCTGTCTGTCTGTCTGTCTGTCTGTCTGTCTGTCTGTTTGAACGGGCTAATCTTTGGAACGGCTGAACCGATTTTGACGGGACTTTCACATACAAGTAGAGAATTAACCAGGGAGTGACATAGGCTACTTTTTTAACCGACTTTCAAAAAAGGAGGAGTTGTGTTTTTCTACCTATGTACACCGATATCTCCGAGATTTCTGAACCGATTTGCGTATTTTTTTTTTTAATCGATAGAGAAACATTGCGACACTGTCCTACAAAAAATTTGGATTCCAACTCCTCAATCCTGATGCTGTAGGGGATCTGATCCCCAAAACTAATGGGATTTAGGCACTGTCGGCTATTTAAATTGATATTGGGGATACCAATTAAATACTTTATTGTTGAATGACCTCGAGTAGGTACATGTCCAACTCCTCAACCCTGATGCTGTAAGGAATTGCATTCCGAAATCGTAAGGATCCCACGGAATTTTTCCGTTTTGTGGACGGGTTACTACTTACTACAGATAGGCTACTTTTTGTTCTGGAAAATCAAAGTTCCCACGAGATTTTCACAAACCTAAATACACACGGGCGAAGCCGTGGGCATCATCTAGTTTCGGAATAAAAAGTATCCTATATGTTACTCCATAGTATGAACTTAAATCATGCCGAGTTTCATTCCAATCCATTCAGTAGTTTTACGTGATGCGCGCACAAACATACAGGTAAACAGATAAACAGACAAACAGACCAACAGACAAACAGACAAAAATTTCAAAAATAGCTTTTTTACATTCTATTAATTATCCCTAACATCCCCCAGTTATTATTTTGCAAAAAATCTTCAATGTACAGATACGGCAATTCTACGATTTTATTATATGTATCTATAGATATAGATTATTAGAAAATTTTGAAAGAACTAAGTATTTTTACAATTTCAAGATCTGTTTTACTTTCATAAATATAAAAAACAAAATTATCAACAGTATAGTCTAATTTTATGGAATAGATCTACGTACATATAATACCTATAACTACTTAGACCCATCCACCAGAATACGCAATAAGTTCACAAAACATTACTCCAGCTGATAATAAAGACCATTAAAGTGCAATTAAATTGCCCGTACCAAAAGCAGAGCTGCTATTTTTAATAATCCCGCAATAAATTTTAATGCTCATATTTTCACCTCACACTTTGCCTATTAAAACGGCGTTAAATTTTAACATTTTGATAAACATTAAAATGATGTGAGAATAATGCGGTGTTAACACTTACCTCTTGAATATTATCACATGTATTTTCGTTATACAGGTGTTTTTAAATGCAATTTATATTACTAAAATATACACATTGTTTACGCATTAAGGTGGTATCACACTTTTCACACGCCGGTCCAAGTAAACGCGACGCGTGCGGCATCACTTTAATTTTCTATTCGATAGTAAGTTAGCAATTGAAACTTTACAATTGTAATGCTCTAGCATTAATAAATAATATAAATTAAAATTAAAATGTGACACCTAAGCCCATTCTCAGACGAGACGATCGAAATAAAACCAGTTTTCAATGCCGACGCAACTGAACGCGTTTACATTTCTATGGTGTTATGCACGCGAAGAAACTAATCAAATACGCGTTTTCAACGCTAATGCAACCCGTTTATTATGTTATTCAGAACACGTCTGCCAACAATTCTTTGGCTATGTTAAATATGGCACTTCTACGGATTTCCTCGCAAAACTGGTCTGGCAAAACAGACAAAAAATAAACTGGCCAAGTGCGAGTCGAACTCGCGCATGAACGGTCCCGTACCAATTATCTATAAAAACGGCAAAAAAAGTTGTATTTGTTGTATGTATATTAGTATATTTATTTTATTCTGTTTTTTAGTATTTCTTTTGTTCATTTGTGAAAATTTCAGCTCTCTATCACGGTTCATCAGATACAGCCTGGTGACCGACAGACAAACACACAGAGGGACAGTGGAGTCCTAGTAATAGGGTTCGTTTTTACCCTTTGGGTACGGAACCCTAAAAATATTTAAGGTTTTTATTTAAGCTCATCAATGAAAAACAAAATGTAAAAATACGCGTTCCGACCATATAAATAGTAGGAGATCTATAACAGCACTCGTTCCACAGCTGGTTAGGAGCGATAAATCCACTAGAGTCGATACTGAAGCGCAGCGCCAAAGCCTTTTACATCTGGAACCGGATAAGTTGAGATTTGCGCACCTAATTCCCTCTGAACCAGATTGGAATAGAGGAAATTCACTGTCCCAGGCGTGAATTGCTTTTGGATTTTCCAAACTGATTGAAATCTACTCCGCGAAAATTTATTTTCACTTTTCGTGTGAGGCCGAAATATATCTATTTATCCTACCTACAATTCTAATAATAATAATAATCTTTATTGTTCAAAAATTACATGGATACTCATACAATACTTTACTTAAAGTAGGTAGGTATGTAGGTGTTAAAGTAAGCCATGGTACAACCTAGCAAGAAGTCTGGCCCCCAAACTAGCATCCCCTGTGCTATGGGAAGCCAGTCTTTCGCCCGAGTATACATTCTTAAATTTAACATAAAGTTACCTTAGTTAGTACTTAAGATTAAGCAATTAAAAACTAAACCGAAGTCAGGGTAAGCGGCGAAGTGATACGAGCACCGCGCGCATTGCATCGAGTATGGTAGTATATGTAAAAAATTAGATGTCGATGAGTGTTTCACATTACCGAAACAAAAGTTACAAACAAACAGTGTATCTTACCAAACAGAAATTTAAATATACATTTTAAGCAATTCTTTATTGTTTTAAGATAATTTTATTTTTAACCCCCGACGCAAAAACGACGGGGTGTTATAAGTTTGACGTGTCTGTGTGTGTGTGTGTGTGTGTGTGTGTGTGTGTGTGTGTGTGTCTGTCTGTTCCCCTGTGGCGCTCAAACGGGTGGACCGATTTGAATGCGGTTTTTTTTGTTTGAAAGGTGATTTAGTCGAGAGTGTTGTTAGCTATGTTTGATGAAAATCGGTCCAAGATGGCCGCCGCTACAAAATGGTGGATTACATATTTTTTCACAACTCCCTTAATATGGATATCAAATGAAAGGGCTTGACTAGTAGAATAGCATTATTGCAAATCCAAGATGGCCGCCGCCACAAAATGGCGAATGTCGGGGGTTTTTTAAATTTTCAATTTACACTTGTTATTGTTGAGTATTGTTGAGTTACTTATACTTAGATAACATTAGTTTTTAATTGTGTTAGTAATTTATATCACATGTATCTTGAACTTCTGATTACGATATCAAAAAGGGTGTTCAAATGGCATAATATTATATTCCCGTAGGTACCTACTTCTCTCATACATTAAAAAACAGTTAGTTAAATTATTGTTTACTCAACAAAATACTTTTTTCCATTTAAATACACTGCGGTCTGACAAAAGAAACTAATAACTTTTTAACCACTTATTTTCACTATCTCTCGTAATAGAACTCATTGTCTTATATAAGAATACCTAGGGTACTTATTTTATCCAAAAACACCGCTTGACATAGCTTCTGAATTCACGTAGAATCTGTTTCCAGCATTAGCACGAAAATAAAATATTTTACTAAAATATAATTCATAAAAATAAGAGTAGGTAGATACTTTAAAATATATACTCAAAGAAAATGCAAAACTCTGTTTTACAACTTAATCCATAACAGTAAAAAAAAAATTACGAAGCATTCTTGATGTGATATTTAAAGAGAAAGCTCTATTCTTCTATTATATAAAAATAAATCGGGTTTTCCTTACTGACGCTATAACTCCAGAACGCACGAACCGATTTCCACGGTTTTGCATTCGTTGGAAAGGTCTCGGGCTCCGTGAGGTTTATAGCAAAGAAAAACACGCGAACGAAGTCGCGGGGGTCAGCTAGTCTACTATATAAAAATAAGTCGGGTTTTCCTTCCTGACGCTATAACTCCAGAACGCACGAACCGATTTCCACGGTTTTGCATTCGTTGGAAAGGTCCTCGGCTCCGTGAGGTTTATAGCAAAGAAAAATACGCGAACGAAGTCGCGGGGGTCAGCTAGTTTTTTATATGGAAAATTCCGCAGCGCTGGTAGGTATTTTAAATGTTATGTAACTCGCGTACATAATTATTGAAATTTGCTCACCACGGAATTTTATTCTGAACAAAATTCTAGAGTACATTTTCGCTGGAAATCCTTTTACCGACAAAGTTCACGCTCGGGACGCGTCGTAAAGTTCGCTATTGCCCCGTGGTGACACGGACGTAGTGATACGACAAAAACTCCAGGGGTCGATGACGACCCGACAAATTGTCCTACTTATGTCTCTCTCTATAATTTATGGGTTATCTTTTTCCTATATAAAAAAACTAGCTGATGCCCGCGACTTAGTTCGCGTGAGACGTGCCTTTTTTTGTACAATAGTAGAGTACATACATATCCATTTCTGGACTGATTTGAGTGATATTTTTATAATCGATAGAGAATCTCAAAACATTATCTGGTCAAACGCACTGACATCAAAACCTACTTCCCAGTGACCTATAATCTTGGAAAGTCACGAAGGTGATCTTTCTTGGGCACCTGTGAACAGAAGATCCAAAAAGCAGTTATTTGAGCTTTCGTTTTGAACTTACTTATATATGCGGGTAGTTTCACATCAACTGCATTAATAAAATATTTATAAAATCTATAAGAACGGTCAGAATCACTCAGCGAGCGATGAAGAGAGCTATGCTCTTAGTTTCAAACAGTTTTCTCTACGTGATCAAATCATGATGTAAGATTCGTAGAACAACCAGAATCGCCGACATAACTAAGGGTTGCCAAGCTGAAGTGGCAGTGGGCGGGGCACAACGCTAATATTAATTTTATTATATTTTTGTATAAGTTAGACTTAATAATTTTAGTATAACTAAGAATTAATTAATTAAGAGCGCCAGTTCGCCAACTGGCCCACCAGTTTGACGACATTAAAAAACATACATAGTTCGAAGAATTATGATAGACGTTGGAGTTGCTGGAATGGCGACCTCGCACCCGAAATTGCACGGGCAGACCCCCTATTAGGTGGACCGACGACATCAGACGAGTCGCAGGTAGCTGTTGGCTACAAGCGGCACAAGACCTTGGCGTGTAGAAGTCCCTTCAGGAGCAGTTGATGACGACGGTTACGATTTATACGTTTCCTTCTAGGACACAGAACCCTCAGTGTGTCAGTCTGACTCGCATTTTTCGTTTCATTCTTAATTTAATCTGACTCTCAGTTCAGTTGCCAGGAATCCATGCTCAGTAACATAGTTATATTACATTTCTTGATAACATTCGGTTGTAACATAAAAATATCGCCGCTTTACACGCGGTGCCCGACACTCATTCAGCTGAAAAGCTCGTTTCCATTAGACTCTAACGTTATTTCTGCGGTCTGATTATGACTTACATATTAGTATGTTCACATTACTACCACACAATTCAGAATAGGTCAGTAGGTACCATAGAAACATGATAAGGGAGCGCAGCCGACCAAGCAGCTAGCCATTAGTCCAATGAGACAGTTAATCATAGATTACAGTGTACAGGAAACTCAGAACTTTAAACTAAACTCAGATCTCTAAATCTCTAGCAGTGAGATCAAAACCTTAACCTTTAACTATGGACACTTATTTTTTGTAACACTATCATGGACATGGGGTCTCACAGACCCCTAAATTGTTTGGCGTCATTTATATTAATATGTAATAAAACTTATTAAAAAAAGCAGTTAAAGTGAATGTAAGGATTATAAATAATAAGATTTTAAAAATATATCAGAAATATTTATTACAAAATACAAATTATTACATTAAAAACGAAAACTATCACTTTTCAGGCTAAATTGGCAGTGAGATCACTTAAAGTTCTATAAAATAATTTTTTCTTTGAAAAATCAATGTTAATGTTATTTTTTATTAAAGTTTAATCAATTTTTATTAAAAGAAATAAAAAAGTTCATTCTTAACTGTAAACAAAAAATTTTTGACAAAGAGTCAATTACCCTATAATTATGGACATTCAATGGGGGTTTGAGCATTGCAGATATTCACACATTTGTTGGCAGTCTTTCTATGTAGTTTTGGTGGACTAAGGTTACATTTTATTGGTCTTCTTCTTGAGCTTCGACATCTTCTGGAGGAACTTCATCATCAGGCGGATTATCTAAATGCAATGTTTCTGTCGTCTTCTGCTTCCCAATCGTTTCATAAACCGGTATTTTTGAACCAGAAGTATTTGGTTTATTATTTTTGACCATTTTGAACCTAAAATCTAAAATAAAAGTAAAAATATAAAAATATTGTTTCAATAAGAACTATGGACATGGGGTCTCACAGACCCCGTTTAAACTTTAAATGCGTGTTACTTACGTATATGGCACCGGATAGCGCAACTTCCTGCTTCGTCGAGCGTTTGGTGACTTAACTCGAAGCTACTGAAACGGTCACTCGCGTGGGGTGGCGGGAAATATGTTATTTTAAGAAATCAACAAGAGCCAAAGGTCTGTGAGACCCCGTGTCCACAGTTAAAGGTTAAGAGCGCTTATAAGGGCTTTGATTCGAGGGCTTGCAGAATCCAATAATTACAGATGTAAGTTTAACAATGGTGAAGAGCCTAGCTAGTGCACTCTGGAGCATTAATCAACCAGTTATTAACACAGCTGTTGTCTAGAACAATAGGCTATTCTGATCGAAATAATACCCCCGATAATCAATGCTATAATCGTAACCAAAGGAAAATTTATCTATTGCTTATTTGACCGTCGCAATCAACAATTTTTGAGTGGATATCATCTTTCAAAAGACCCCTGCGTCGTCATCTTCGTGATCAGCAGATACACTTCCATTGTTGAACATACAAACTACCTATGTTACTTGTTAGCTGCTCAACACCGAGACATGTAGAAGTCCCTACAAGAGTAGTGAGTAGAGTATGACCTATGTTACCTATACCCGTATTACTAATTCCGACGTTTCGTAATGTTACCAGAGATAAAACAATTCCCACAAAAAAGAAAAAAAAATTCAAAACTTATGTAAATAAAAATCAACTGTCGCATGTAGATATGACAAATGCCTAAAAGACACTTCATGGTGATAATGTCATTCGACTTCCATTTTTGAATATTTTTTTTAATGTGCTTCTTTTGTTTTCTATTGCTGTTAGTGTGCACTTTCTAGTTTCCACTCTTAGCGATTTCTATTTTAGGGCGAAACGAGTAATATTATTACGTGGCATATGGCTTTTTATGATGACAGGGAATTAAAGTAATTTGGGGTAAAATCGTACTGCGTAGATGTTAACCCTGTTCTCCATACAAATAACTCATCTGTAAATGACAATGACAGCTGTCAGAATTCCGCGGAATTAGTAATACGGGTATACCTAATCTACCAAGACATGTAGATGTCCTACTCCTCACTACTCTTGTAGGGACCTCCACATGTTTCGGTGTTGTGCAGTTGGATACAAGTGGTATCCAGCTGCTCTCAGCGATTCGTCTGATGCCGTTGTTCCATATAGTAGAGAGTCTGTCAACACTGCGCTATCTGGTGCTAGGTCGCCATTCCAGCACCTTCGTCGTCCAGCACCTTGGGATGCCAACATCTATCGGTTCTTCCAAATAGCCCATCTATTGCCATTCCAGCTTTGCAATTCCTTGATCTATGCCGGTGACTCTGATTTTAATAAGTATCTCCTCATTCCTGATTTGAAACCACATAAAATTGTTAAAAATAATAAATGGCACAGGCCAGTGACAGCTGGCAGGGCCACTGGTGCCATTGACCTAGCCCTGCAATCAAACCACCTGGCTAACGTGGCAATTACAATGTATGTAGTACTAGATGATGCCCGCGACATCGTCCGTGTGGATGTAGGTTTTTTAAAAATCCCACTATCCCACCAGAACTCTTTGCCTTTCCGGGATAAAAAGTAGCCTATGTCCGTCCCCGGGATGTAAGCTAACTCTGTACTCAATTTCATCCAAATCGCTTAAAATTTTGAGCCATGAAAAGCTAGCAGGCAGACAGACAGACACACTTTCGCATTTATAATATTAGTATGGATGAAACTCAAATATGTAAGTACTACTGAATTAATAAGCCTGATAATACAGTCTGTCTTACCCTAATCCATCTGAAACTATCAGCTTTTGGCCCAAAACCAGTCAAGGCTAAACCGACGGGCTTTTTTGAAACGTATGTCAAAGCCGTGTCGTAGTAATTCAATGCATAATGGAAAAGAAGGTCGCAAAACTCAAGTCGTCGTAAAATCCACGCCCAATCCGCAATCCATTGAATTTATTAACCGACCGCTCCGGACGAAGTAATAAATGTGCCGATATAAAATGTATGTATGTAGCCAGTATTGGATCAAAGGGAACGCTTTCAATAATAAATATATTGAGTATATTTCTGTGTGGGAGTTCGGTGTCGTGCTTAAGAATTTACAGTCAGTAAACTTATAAGTGAGATGGACATGAAAATAAACGACGAAAACGACGCGCGACGCCCGATGGCTTGACACAAAGAAAAATTATTTTATATATTTACTAGCTTCTGCCCGCGGCTTCGCCCGCGTGAATTTCGGTTTTGAACAAATCCCGAGGGAATCGTGGAGTTCCGGTTCCCGTTCCCGCTCCCTTTTCCTACCTTTATACTTAAAATATCAAGCAAGGTCGCTATAGTAATCTACCTATAGCTGTAGATATAGATTTCGGGTTTTTCAAAATCCCGTGGGAACTGTGCATTTTTCCAGGATAAAAAGTAGCCTATGTGTTGCCAATGCATGCTACACAGCAAAGTATTGCAATAATGGGTTATGTGAGCGTGATTTACCTAAGAACAGTCAGCGCCCTCTGTGGCGTTTTGGAGGTCTATATCTATTTTAGTCCTACAGGAATACTTTTCTGGGATAAAAAGTTAAAGATAACTTTATGTGTTAAGTCAGGGCATAAGCTATCTCCATTTAAAATTTCAGCCAAATCGGTTCAGTAGTTGCGGCGGAGAAGAGGAACAAACATACACACAAACTTAATAACTTAATAACGCCTTTATAATATTAGTGTGATTGTTATTTTCCTCGCTAGAAAACTCCGATACTCGATAGCATACGCGTCCGATCGCTGCTAAATTCAAAATGCTATAGGAGAACTTTACGCATCGCCGCCCCGGCCGGCTGGAACCGCGCGCCGCGCGCAAAGTCTATGTCCCGCAATTTTTAAATCTGTAATATCTTCGAAAATATTCATTTAAATCATATGCTGTAAAGGGCCATATAGATCTATAATAAATCAACAATGTACTTAAGGTATTTAATTAGATAAGGATTTATGCTGTATTGGTTAAAATCGCTTCTAAAATTAGCCATTATTTGTCGTAAAAAAGTAAATGACAAAAAATGTTATTGTGGGATATCCATAAGAGATAGACATATACCATCGCAGAGTTTTCTATAGACCTTTTCAATGTGTACAATACTTAGTACATTATATTGATAAATCTCGTAGGGTTCAGCCTGCGTTTGCAATGTAAGCGGAAAAAATGTAATTATTTACGACATCACATTAGAAACCTCAAAAATAACAGTATTTCTCCACTATTTAATGGATGTTATCATACATATAAACCTTCCTCTTGAATCACTCTATCTATTAAAAAAAACCGCATCAAAATCCGTTGCGTAGTTTTAAAGATTTAAGCGTACAAAGGGATATAGGGACATAGGGACAGAGAAAACGACTTTGTTTTATACTATGTAGTGATAATGGTGTTTGAAATCGGTTTTTTACCCGAGTACGGCAAAGCCAAAATGAAGGGTTATAATTTTAGCAGTCTATGTATGTATGTATATACGTATGTATGTATGTATGTTTGTATCCGATTTTTGTATGAGATTCTGTGTGTACCACCGTAGCGCCTAAACTACTGGACCGATTATGAATGAGGTGTCTATTGATTCGTTGTTGTGGTCCGAGTGACATAGGCTAAGTTTTATTTACTGAAAAAATCGAGAAGTGACCTTCGCGCGGCTTTCTATATTATTAAATTAGTTTCGGACAGACATAACAGATGGCGCCACTAGCTGCTTGCGCTGCGCTTTCTGCACAATAAATTATTATTAAATTATTAAGCGTAGTCGGGTTTTAGTTTACGAACTTTTATATATTTATAATGGTGTTTGAAATCGGTTTTTATGAAAATAATTTTTAAATGAAACGTAGGTACACTCCGGCAAGATGGGTTGACGATATACTTGTAAATGCCTCAAGATTGCTAATGTGGTGGATTAATGGGTCCTAAGTTCCACAGTGGATTTATAGCTAGACTAGCGGTCCGCCCCGGCTTCGCCCGTGGTACATAATATATAGCCTATAGCCCTCAGGAATTTTTGAAATCGGTTCAGTAGTTCCTGAGATTAGCGCGTTCAAACAAACAAACTCTTCCGCTTTATTATATTGGTATAGATAGTATAGATTATTTATTACCTACTCAATTTTTATCACCACACAGAATTATTAAACTACAAAAAAAAAAACACAAAAAAATCTAACAAAAATAGGTATTACGAGTACATAGAAGAAAATTCAGGTGATCAACTGGGGAGTAAATAAAACGCGGCCATTAATTACTAGGTCGGGTGAGGCCGTGCCACATGCGGCCACCGGTGACAGGCACATTCGGCTGATATATGGCAGTCTTGTCATTACCGCAGCCGCTTCCCTACTTTGCGGGAAAAAATATGGGGAATGGGAAGTGGAATTTTTACAGTCAATAATATTTATTAGTTATAAAGTTTATAATTTTATGTAAATGTTTAACCACGTTTAGAGGTTTAAAGAAGGAAGTTTTAAATGCTAAAATATGAAAAACTTTCGAATCACCAAATTAGAACCAGCATCTCTCTATAGATGTAAATCTATGCATGGAGTGTTTGAGGTGCAGGCACTTTTAATGATAACTAAAACTCAGCTTTATCCATATTGGCATACGATTGAAAACATAACAAAACGTGAACAGTGTTCCGGCTTGGCTAGGAGGTGGGGATGTCAATAAAGTAAATCAATGGTGATGTCAATAAAGTTTTTATCAGTATATTATACTGCACATTGACGCTATTCGTTACCAAGGATTCATACTTATAATATCGGAAATTGAAACCTTATTATATCAAAGTATAGATTAGTGGAATTCCCAAAAAATTAACCAAAAATCCCCAACGAAAATCAATCGACTTGTTGCTGTTACGAGGAAATAATAAAACTGTATCCACCGCCAAAGAAGTTGTTTGCATAAAGAAAGATGATTTCCAGGATGTCAGAACACATTAAGGGCTTCCCAACAAAAAATGATAAAGCATTTTCCCCAAAGAACCCGTCCCACCTAATCAAACTCCAATATCGATTCATCTCATTCTTCACTCGCTGTCTAAATCTGCATTTGATAATACAACGTATTGGAATAAAAGCCGCTAAAAGTGTTGTCAAAACGCTATCTCTACATGATTGATGACTTCAATAAATTCGAAAATAAATATAATTTATGATGGGAACAAGAGCGGACAAATATTATATCAACTCGCCTTCAATGATTTATAAGGTCAGGTCTTACAGGAGACAGCGCCATTTCTTCATTCATTTTAATCAATCCGGCGCCGGACCAACCGTTTGTGACCGGATCGACGCCGGTTGCGCTCAACGAATACCCGGTTGTCGGGTTCCGCTCAACGGTTGTCGGGTTGTGTGTGGTGGCCCGTGGGGTACCTTTATTAATAAAATTACGATAGACAGGCTTCATGTGATATCAAAATGAAGCAATTTGAATAACGCCATTTTGGCGCTGATCGCTAAGAAAAGTGAGGGTGAGGGTATCCGGAACTAATGCGTAAATTGTATTGAGAAATGTTTTTAGATCTCAGTACCTTCGGTACGGAATCGGCACAGGAATCAGCTGACATTTTTACGGTACAACGAGAATCGTGTAGAAAACCAATTCGAAAGCAGTGTTTACACATTGGCCACCATTAGCCAAGGGCATAGGGCTAACGTTTACTTAAAACTGATAACGAAAATATCGTATTCCTAAATTCCGAAGCTTGTTCATTATAGACGGTCGACACGGTTTTCTCATTTGTTCCGATAACTTTTTCATAACTCAATATACTCCAAATGACAGATTTCCCATCGCCCGAAATACGAAGAAAATACGAGTAGAGTAATTTCAATTAAAAGTAAATTGTCAGATCTGTTCAGAGCTTAGTAAAATAGTAGCTAGCTGATAGTAATATTACTATCTATATATCTCTGCAACCTCCCTGTATGGAAATTATATTATAAATATCTACTTAACTACTGAACTAGCTTCTGCCCGCGTGAATTTCGGTTTTTCAAAAATCCCGAGGGAATCGTGGATTTCCGGTTCCCGTTCCCGCTCCCTTTGCCTACCTTTATACCTACTTTCAAGGAAGTTTGCTATACTAATCTACCTTTAGCTATAGCTATAGATTTCGGTTTTTTTCGAAATCCCTTGGGAACTGTGGATTTTTCCAGAATAAAAAGCCTGTATTAAGTCAGGGCATAATCTATCTCTATTCAAAATTTCAGCCAAATAGGTTTAGTAGTTGCGGTGCTAAAAAGTAACAAACACACACACACACACACACACACACACACACACACACACACACACACACACACACACACACACACACACACACAAAATTTCGCCTTTATAATATTAGTTTAATAAACTGAAGGAACTCGAGAATGAATATCAGGAGAAAAAAAAGTATTTTGACCATACGATTTATTCATTCTTTCGAGAATTGACAATCATTGGGGGGATCTTTAAAAGAGATGAGCACTTTTCCCGAAGTCCCGTTTATTGCTTCATCTGGAATATCAAATTACGCCCCTCCATGCTCCGTTGTTTTAGGCCAAGGTGGCTTTTACAAAGGCAAACAATTCCGACATTTTATTGAATTTTTGACGAAGACTCTACACTGTGGGTATTACGCCTATCGCAGACGACGGAAAATAATAAATCGGATAGACGAAAATAGAAAATAAAACATTTACTAATTTAAGTAGCATGACTGATTTATAGTATTTTAACACTAGCGGTCCGCCCCGGCTTTGCCCGTGGTACATATATAGCCTATAGCACTCGAGGATTACTTACATATCCAACGGTGAAAGAATTTTTGAAATCGGTCCAGTAGTTCCTGAGATTAGCGCGTTCAAACAAACAAACTCTTCCGCTTTATTATATTAGTATAGATTGCATTTTCACATTAGCAGACCCCATACCAGAGTTGCACACCATAATAATAAGCCCATCAGCGTTTACATAAATATAGTCAATAAATCGATGCAAACGTTACAATTGTTGATACATTTGCACTCCAAAATATAGTCCAGCAATATATATATTTACAATTTAAACATAGCTCATAGAGAGTTACATAAAGCTCAGTTATCACGTAGTATGGTACGGTACACGAACTATAATTATATTATAATAACTATAATTATAGGCGGTACTGTACCGCGTGTTCCACATTGGACACACTGGACTGATAACGTGGTATTGGTAACTTTACAACTTTCAGCTATACTCAGCTTAATTTACTTTAATATACGGTCGAAAACAAGCAAATCAAGCGCTCGATTCGTGTAGTTTTTTCATTATACAAAAGTCGGTAAATGATGAGTTACATCGACTTAAAACTAAAGGTATAAAAGTCGGCAGTCTGCGTTAAACTTTAAGAGGTATTGATAACAAAAGCGACGACGGCGTTCTTTATTAAATGCTTGCATGTCTTCCGTAAATGCGCAAAAAATCCTTGTTAAATTAAAGCGTTTGTTTGTTTTTTCCCGCTGATTAAAATTCCAAGGGCCAGAGCTTATCATGTCTTTGTGGTGGGCACCACTTTACTTTGTCATCCTACTTCCTACTAATATTATAAATGTGAAAGTGTGGATGTTTGGATGTTTGGATGTTTGGATGTTTGTTACTCTATAACGCGTCAACTACTGAACCGATTTGGCTGAAATTTTGGAGATAGATTATGCCCTGTCTTAAAACATAGGCTACTTTTTATCCTGGAAAAATCTACAGTTCCCGTGGAATTTTGAAAAACCCGAAATCTATATCTGCAGCTATAGGTAGATTACTATAGCGAACATCCTAGAAAGTAGGTATAAAGGTTGGAAAAGGGAGCGGAAACGGAAACCAACTATCCACGATTACCTCAGGATTTGTGAAAAATCGAAATTCACGCGGGCGAAGCCGCGGGCAAAAGCTAGTATATCATAATGCGCATTTGAGACTTGTATCGTGGTCACTTTTGTCATCGTTGTTTCAACCTATGAATGTCCTAGACACTACGACATACTAGCTGGGCATAAGCGTCTTGTAGGCATTTTCATAGTGATTTTGGCGTGCGGGTAGTTTAGTTAATATAGGTCCCAACGCTACGTTTTCCAGTGCAAGATTTTAGCTTGAAGCAATTTGGCCTCTTGAGAGCCTAACAGATATTCATAATTATATTTCACGAAACAAGCATCTCAAGCAACTTTGCTCTCTTTATTCCAAACAGCTCAATTGGATGAACAATACGCGAACACGGTTCCTGAGAGTACTGTTTTCCGAGATGAAATGTTCTCCGAAACGCAAGCTGTCTCTGTGCTAAGTTTCTGCTTGCTAGACAAATAGCTTTTACTTAAAATAGATACGGAATAACTTTCATTTAATTTAAATTGGATTTTTGGGTCTGTATAACTGTCTCTAAGTTTTAGAGCCTGATAGTGAATTTTGTTTATTACGAGTAGGTATGTAGTTCTAAAATTAACTTTTCTTTTGTTAGCAAAAAGGTGTCACTATGAACAAAGAGATGAAATCAACCCGTAATAATATAAATAATACAAGAAACCCCCAAAAAAGGTTAAATACGGTTGAATGAACACGGCATCTTCATTATAACGTGTGTCATACAATACCGTACGCGGGCCGTTCATGCGAATATAATCGCTAAAGCTAGAGGAGTAAAGGTGAGTATGTTAGTGAGATAATAATTTTGTCGGGGCACCCTGAATTATATTAAATTATTCGTATCGTCTGAATGGTGCCGCGTTTGTGTTTCCGGTCAAGTAAGATCTTAGAATTATAAAGGGATTTAAATGCTTTTTTTGTGCTTTAAACTTCAGAGGGTTTACTGCCGCAGTCACATTTATTAAAATATGTCTAATGAGTCATCACTTTATCATTAAATCACGGGGATCACGATTTTAACTTGAAAAATAGCACTATGGGCACTCTGAGTGTCAAGATGTCAATATTATGAATAGGAAAGTGAAAAGTTGTTTTTGCTGTACATTAATTTTAAAAGCTACGGGTTGAAAATCAGTGCACTAATTAACGCACGAGTTTTACGTCAGCAACAACATAAATACTAGAAACTTTTTAACTCTACTTGTATATATGTAGTTTAGCAACAAATACGAGATTTTTTTACAAAGATGATAACGAAATACTCGTTTTCCTATTAAATTACAATTTAACGTTAACTTGAAAACTCTTGAGTCTTAGGTTTTTCGAGCTTCGAAGCCAGTGAACTCGCGCGAGTGCGCTTGGCCGTTCAAAGCAATACTAATAACGCGTTCGCGTGCGTACTTGTATCATATCGCACGATGGAGAATAATGAAGGAGCCTTTTGGGCAAATTTGCAGCCTGACATTTATGCTAATACCCCTATTCGTCCCTTATACAACAGTTAATTCGTTCACACGATAATATACATGTCGTCGAAGTAAATTACGTGAAGAGTGGAGACGGGTCGAATAAAAACGTGTACAGTTTATTTATGCTATTTATACTCGTTGTGATAACTTTATTCCAGGTAAAGTAGGGGTAAAGCGCCCGTTAGATGCTTATACCCCTATTCGTCCCTTATACAACACTTAATTCGTTCACACGATAATATGTATGTCGTCGAAGTAAATTACGTGAAGAGTGGAGACGGGTCGAATAAAAACGTGTACAGTTTATTTATGATATTTATACTCGTTGTGATAACTTTATTCCGGGTGAAGTAGGGGTAAAGAGCCCGTTAGTGTCTCGATAGGTTTTCACATGATGTTAAGGGTTTCTTCTAGAGCGCAATAAATATGCAAAATAAATAATAGTTTAAAAAAACTAAAAAACACGCTTTTTATAGAAAACCAAACTAAAAAATAGAAAATAAATTTTAATAAATATAAATTAATAATACTTAGTGTGCATATGAAAAAAATTATTTTATTTAAAAAAAACGTGGGGTGCATGGGTGTATAGAGGATTATCATTTCGATAATATCTTAAAAGCACCCCACGCTTTTTTAAATAAAATAAATTTTTTCATATGCACACTAAGTATTATTAATTTATATTTATTAAAATTTATTTTCTATTTTTTAGTTTGGTTTTCTATAAAAAGCGTGTTTTTTAGTTTTTTTAAACTATTATTTACATATTTTCTACTTTTTAGTTTGGTTTATTTATAAAACACTTCATATACTACAACACTTTGACGTGTCTGTGGGTGTGTGTGTGTGTGTGTGTGTAAGTATGTCTCTGTGTGTGTGTGTGTGTGCGTGCGTGCGTGCGTGCGTGCGCGTGTGTGTGTATGTGTGTGTGTGTCTGTCTGTTCCCCTGTAGCGCTCAAACGGGTAAACCGATTTGAATGCGGTTATGCGGTTTTTTTTTGTTTGAAAGGTGAATTAGTCGAGAGTGTTGTTAGCTATGTTTGATGAAAATCGGTCCAACATGGCCGTCGCTACAAAATGGCGGATTACATATTTTATCACAAAACCCTCAATATGGATATCAAATGAAAGGGCTTGACTAGTAGAATAGCACTATGATGACCGCCACCACAAAATGGCGAATGTCGGGGGTTTTTTAAATTTTTAATTTATTGTACTTGTATATTAGCGTAGTTGCAATTCACGAAATACTAAACAAATCTCGCTATAACGAATTCATCATGCGATGCAAGCCAGCGTGGATTAGCATGCAAACGACTCCATTATATTTTATAGCGCGCCTGCATAATATTGCACTGTTCTGAGGCGATTCTATTAGTCAAGAGTTATGTGCGAATGCTGTTACTGTATACACTGTACACTATTACTATATTATGCTGTGAAATTAATATATTGCTGCCTCGTTGGTCTAGTGGTTATAGTCGACTGCAGATCACGAGGTCCCGGGTTCGATTCCCGGGTCGGGCAAAAATTGTTACGTTAAGTTAGGATTTTTCTGTCGAGAAATTCTCAGTGCCAGCCCGGTGTTGGTAGTGGGCGGTGTTTCATCCCCGTGCCTCGGAGAGCACGTTAAGCAGTCGGTTAATAATACTAACATGTGATAATAGTCGTTAAATCATTGGAGCAGACCTATTTTAATGCTGATATTTTTAAATAAGTAGGTACGCAGGTTTTCAGATATGTTTAACGACTAACAACCACAAGCGCGATGCAATCAAAGGAGATGTTTCATCACTGTATGAGGCCTTGGCTAAGACTTGGGACAGTATACTTGGATATAGTCCAGAAAACATTGAACAGTTTTTAACTATATATTTTCTATAAAATGGTTTTGTTTGGTTGTACAAAACAAGTATTTCTGCTTAGGATTGCAACAAGTAATAAAAATTCATCATGGCGGTAAAATGTCTTTCATTTCGATTTGACATTTGACTTTGAGAGAAATGTCATTATATCGTATCAACACCGTCCAAATCGCTAAGCGAAATCGAAGTCCGTGTAGCACAACGCCGGGTCCACAGATGGAACGAGCAACAGTCCAAAAACGAAATCCAGGTAAACAGATGAGCAAAACGGTCCAAAATCCAGAAAACGAAACCGAAGTTGTTGAAAAGAACTCAAAAATCAAACAGCGAAGTACACAAGACCGAAAGCCTAAAGAAATCGATTGCATTGACCACCAGTCCACAATTCACTGACAGAATATCAATCACAATGACAATTGTTATTTGAAGTGACAAGCTGTCAGTTTACGTCAAACCTTAACACGCCAGCGACGCCATATTGAAAATCGATCAATAATTAATGAATAAAAATATTTTTGTACGACTAAAGTATTAGTTTTAACTCAATAATTTTATTTTTCCCGAGAACAACAGATTTTTCTTAATTTGTAAGGTACTGTACTAGACTTAGCCAGATTTGAAACATCTCCTTTACTTTTTTTACTACTTAAATTTTTTCTGAATCTGAACCGATTTTTATGTGGTTTTTTACATTACATAGATTCACCTCAGAGCAGGTTCTTAAATATGTTTTTAGGTCGTCTGCAGAGCGCTATAGATCGACATAGGTTTTATGAATTTATAATTTTTTGTTTCGTGAATTTGTCATAATTTCACGCGTTGCAACTAACTATGCGCGTTTCATCATGCTCCAAAAAAATGAGTAAAAAACCTTTCATTTTCATTACTCAAAGCGTCATCAACATTAGCCCTTGTCGATTAAACCCAAATTGAATTCCCTTGATAATGAGATTAAATTTAGAAGAGGCCTTTATCTTTCCGCCTAAATTCCGTGTTGCCACCGACCTGTGTAATTAATGAGCCGGAAAATTAGTAGTCAAACGCTTTAGACAGAGACGAATCACAATTAAAAGGTGCTTTCTTTTTTTTTCTCTCCAGAAAGCTCCATGGTAGGTAGGTATGTCAATTAGATAGCTACGTTGTCTTTATTAAGAACTAGATAATGCCCACGGCTTCGCCCGTGTGTATTTAGGTTTGTAAAAATCTCGTGGGAACTTTGATTTTCCAGAACAAAAAGTAGCCTATCTGTAGTAAGTAGTAACCCGTCCACAAAACGGAAAAATTCCGTGGGATCCTTACGATTTCGGAATGCAATTCCTTACAGCATCAGGGTTGAGGAGTTGGACATGTACCTACTCGAGGTCATTCAACAATAAAGTCTTTAATTGGTATCCCCAATATCAATTTAAATAACCGACAGTGCCTAAATCCCATTAGTTTTGGGGATCAGATCCCCTACAGCATCAGGATTGAGGAGTTGGAATCCAAATTTTTCGTAGGACAGTGTCGCAATGTTTTTCTATCGATTAAAAAAAAAATTACGCAAATCGGTTCAGAAATCTCGGAGATATCGGTGTACATAGGTAGAAAAACACAACTCCTCCTTTTTCGAAAGTCGGTTAAAAAAGTAGCCTATGTCACTCCCTGGTTAATTCTCTACTTGTATGTGAAAGTCCCGTCAAAATCGGTTCAGCCGTTCCAAAGATTAGCCCGTTCAAACAGACAGACAGACAGACAGACAGACAGACAGACAGACAGACAGACAAAAATTTTAAAAACGTGTGATTCGGTTATAGTATCGTTCAAATAACCATATGAGCTTAATATGAGGTAGTTATTTCGATATTACAGACAGACACTTCAATTTTATTTATTAGTATAGACTAGCCTGTGCCCGCGGCTTCGTGAATTTCGTTATTTTTCAAATCCCGAGGGAATCGTGGATTTCCGGTTCCGGTTCCCGCTCCTTTTTCCAACCTGAATACCTACTTTCAAGGAAGTTTGCTATAGTAATCTACCTATGTAACTATAATATATTTCGGCTTTTTCACAAACCCGTGGGAACTGTGGAATTTTCCAGGATAAAAAGTAGCTTACATATTTTTTAAGTCCGGACATAATCTATCTCTATTCTAAATTTCAGCCAAATTGGTTCAGTAGTTGCGGCGTTAAAGAGTAACAAACATACTTCGTAACTGTGATGATCTAGTAGAGATCATCACCATTCTCATCATCATTTGGTTCCATCTTCAAATTGAATCTCGGTGGTCAGCTGGAGAAAACTTATGTAGACTCAGGGCCTGTTTCACCATATTCTGATAAATGTCGGATAGCCTAAGGCCCCTATCCCACTGGCGTTTTGCGAGCGTTGGCGTTTCTCCAACGTCTGCGAAGCGTTGTCGCGACGTTAACGTCGCGTTGAAGTTGCGAAGTCAAAGCGTGAACGGTTGCCATTATAGTAGGGGAGCCGAGGATCCTAAATGTGGATTTACTCTAGCGTCGTCGGGACTTAGTAGATTTTATAGATTAGTTCTTAATAGGAAGAATAAAATGTTATAGGTTAATGTATAAATGTTAAGGTTTTCCATTTCAGTGGTGGCGAAAGCTTCTAGCTGCACGCTCTCATCTTCAATAGGTGATTTTTATAACTTCAGCTTGTGGAAATCGGCTGATTATATATTTTTTTGTTATTTTTGCATCATTTCCTGCAAAATAGAAAAAAATTCAACCACCTTCGAGATTCGAGAAGGTCAAGATAATGTTTTGTTTTTGCTTTTTGCAACTTTGTAACGCTCCCATTCTCGTACGTTACGTTCAAATAGTCTGTTTTTTTAAAATATACTTTTCTTAGCTTGTAATTAACCCACCATATCTTAATCTGGCGTTTCTGAGTATTTCTGTCCATCATTTTTTTATTTTGCGCGCGGCTCTATTTAAAGGGGTTATATATGGTAGAGGGTACTCAGCAGGATGCAAGATGCCTCGCCTCTCTTATCTTAATCTGATGCGCTCGAGTAAATCCAAAAATCCCCTCTTGGGCTCTCCTACTACTTGAGACTCTCAACGTTGACGTCACGTCAACGCGATGTTGTTACTGCGCAGACGTTGGAGAAACGCGAACGATCGCAAAACGCCAGTGGGATAGCGGCCTAAACGTAACTTTTGTCATTTTCTTACTTTATGTTAGAGAGCACTGATATTAGTCAATGTGCTCTCAGCCTAAACAGTTAAATGTATTGTGTCGTTCTTTCAATAGCGAATGCGAACGGATGTGATGCAACCTGCGAAGGCTTCTTTTTCATTTTCATCGGCCAGTCCCGGATATTAAGCTGTCTTCAACTGTGTCCGTTTTAAAGTAAAGCCAGTAAATTTAATTCTCATCGGAGAATCCGATCTTAAAACGACATGTTGGTAAAATACGGTGTACCTGTACCTACTTATTCTAAATTCTCCCATGACATAACTTTACTATTGGTTTTACGAAAACTTTACTACATATATTATGTAAACTTTTACTGTATAAGTACCTTTTTTTTTTTTTTTTTTTTTTTTTTGACGCTGGGAAATGCATTTACGCACACCCTCCGGAAGCCTTACAGCGAACTGCAATGCTTCCAGAAGGTAGTGTGGGACTCAGGCAGGCCAAGAAGTGGCCAGAATACCCACTAAAACCCAGCGATGTTCCTCCGTGTCGCCTGGTGGCTGGGTTACGGGTACACTTGCGCAATCATCCGCGACCCAGCCGGCGCCGTCCGCCGAGGCAGACCCTCCACCGGGGGACCTAAAGGCCCCCTAACACCGTCTGAGGCGCACCAGGAACATAGTGGTGCGCCTCCCGACCCGAGGCGTCTCAACGGGCGACGGATACGCCATTCCATCACCCGGAGTTCCTCGCCAGAGGCAACCCTCAAGAGGGCCACACCCGCAGGCGACCCTCAAGAGGTTCACCCCTCGTGTAATTTTTTATAGAGGTTTTCTTCCTCGCGGCCCCTCGCTCAGTGCGTGGGGCCCCCGGTTCCGCTCAGTGCGGATTACGGGTTGCCCGACGGTGGCCGAAGCCAGCGCCCACCGGCCACAAAGACCAGCGGACCCGCCGCGCAGGGCGTTTCCACCCCCTCCGGTAATTTTTTAACGAGGTTTTCTTCCTCACGGCCCGAAAGCCTCCCCCCAATTGTCGCCGCCCGGAGTCTCCACAGTCCACTCTGATGAACAGAGAAGTACCAGGAGCCTCCAAGCGGCAACCCCCTGCTGGTTTTGGTCCGCGCCGGGTTTCCCCGGTACCTCCCATATCTGGGAGGCGTTCCCCCATCCGCCACCGGGGGGACGCGCCCGATGGGGGACCAGCAACCCCACACGGGACTGTATAAGTACCTAGTACTTGTATTTATTCGATAGTTTAAGCAATAATATTTTTTTTATTGCATCGCTTTATATTGCAAGTCTTTTTCTCTTTTTTATTTTCAACTAGGTATATGCAAAAATCACGTCAATTATTAACTCCATTTCAGCGTAATTGAAGGACAAACGAACAAACGAGCTAACAATGACTCTTTCGCATTTATAATATTAGTAGAGATTTGCTGCCAATCATGGAAAAAAAATCGGCAGTAGAATATTATTTCTACCCGTAGTAGGTGCGATACTTATGATAAGTAGAACCCGTGACGTGAGCAATGAAAGAAACAGAGGCCTGGTGGAATACAGATAAGGGAAAATCGGCAGAAATTGCGGATTGTACAAAACGTATATATATACGCGTTGACAGCAAACTCAAAGGAAAAGCTGCTTTGTTACGCGACGCTACGCTACCACGCAATCCCCACGTATTAGCACGTATTAGTGCTCGCCTGTATTGACATGTCGTTATGTGAAACAGCCCTAAACAAACTATTTTGGTGTTTTGTTGCTTTATTTATTCTCAATCATTAGGCCTTTAGTACACATTCGATTTATAAAAAAAAAAAAATTACACAGACATACACAGTTGCACACAGTCGATTTAGGTATTAGGAATTGCTTTAAACTGGTAACACTAACATGTTGTCAGCGCCAAGTACACGAATTGAAGCCTTTGCGGGATTGAGCATACGATTTTATAACTAAAGGAGGATGGGCAAAAATGTATGAACGTTGGTTTACCTAATCAACACAAACGCCCTCTATGGAAATAAGAAGCTAATAAGTAGTTAATCAAATTACGTATAGCGTTTATGCCAAAATATATGGGAGATTTTCAAAATTTGTGTTGAGTAGGTAGACCACTTTGCCCATTCTCCTTTATGTTAAAGAATTTTAAGAAAGGTAAAGTAAAGAAACACAATCAATGAATGTCTTAATGGCTTGGCATGGAATCAGTCGGCTTTGGATTCAACTGCACACGAGGATTTGTGAATTGTCTTAATTTGTAAAATTATACCTAACTAGCCCAGTCAATTTAGACTTTCAAGGCTACAATAATTCCCACCTGGCTGAAAATTGGTAGGATTGTTCAAAACACTATTATAAATGAAATGTGAAAAGTCCTCATCGATCCGACACCTGGAAAAAAATTTACTCCTGGACACGCACAGTTTATTCACACTTGGCTGAAAATTTGTAGGATTGTTTGGGACACTATTATAAATGAAATGTACGAAGTCCTTATTGATCCGTCACCTGTAAAAAAAATTACTCGGGGTCAAAGTTTTCACGGGAAGTTTTCAGCAAAATGGTCTTATCATAAAATTATTTTAGACAAAATTATAGATCAGATAATTATCTATAAAAAATGTTAAAATACTTTTTTTCCTACGAGCCACCGTTTTTGAGATATAATGATTCAAAAAGATAAGTTTCGAAATAAAAATGAGGGACTGGATTTCTTTTATCCGGAAATTCTGATATTTATAATATTTTATATGTGTAAGTGTGTAACTTATACATAACTTACACACATAAGTTACATACTTACACACATAAACTATTGAAAATATCAGAATTTCAGGTAAAAAGAAATCCAGTCCCTCATTTTTATTTCGACACTTAACTATTTGAATCGTTATATCTCAAAAACGGTGGCTCTTAAGAAAAAAAGTATTTAGACATTTTTTATAGATAATTATCTGATCTACAATTTTGTCTCAGCTAATTTTATGATAAAACTTACCGTTTTGCTGAAAATCATGAAAAACCCGTTTTTGTGACCTTTGACCCCAAGTAAAACTTTCTCTTCTTTTCTTTTCCAAGTGACTTTCTCCAATGCTGTTCAACATATATGGAGAAGCTATAATCCGCAAAGCATTAGAGAATTGGGAGGGAGGATTTCCGCTAGGTGGAAAGCGGATATGCAACCTAAGATATGCGGATGACACTGTTATCGTTACCACCTCGCTGGAGGACATGCAGGAATTGCTGCGAAGACTGGAAGTGGAGAGCTTAGAAATGGGTTTAACTATCAACAGAAGCAAAACTAAGCTTATGATAATAGACCGCGCTGAAAAACTCCTGAGAAATTGCAGCATTCCATCTGTAGAAGTTGTGGAGGAGTATACCTATCTAGGCTCCCAAATATGCAATGATGGTAGCTGTGTCCCTGAAATTAAGAGACGCATTGCAATGGCGAAAAGCGCCATGACACGCCTAACGGGAATATGGAGGAATCGTGGTATAACCATCAAAACAAAGAGTCGCCTGGTCCGTGCCCTGATCGTTCCCATATTTATGTACGGAGTGGAAACATGGACCATCAAGGCGAGAGAAAGACAAAGGATAGACGCGTTCGAGATGTGGTGCTGGAGGCGCATGCTGAGAATTCCTTGGACAGCCAAGCGCACAAATGTTTCTATCCTGTCACAGCTAGGGGTGAAAACGCGACTCTCCTCCATATGTTACCAACGCCTGCTCTCCTATTTCGGACACATCATGCGACGGGGAGACGGGAGTTTGGAAAAACTTATTGTGACTGGCAACACCGAAGGGAAAAGATCCAGAGGCCGCTCGCCAACCAGATGGGCAGATCAGCTGAGGGAGTCCAAATGCAAATTTTACACAATTGCGAAACTAGCCTCCGATAGAAGCCGGTGGAAACAATTGATCCGCACGAGGCTACAAATTCACCAGGACCGCGATCTTCAGTAATGAAGGAGCGACTAGAGAGAGAGAGAGAGACCAATTTTCAGCCAGGTGGGAATTATTGTAACCTCACCCCTGATTTTTAGTCTAATTAGACTGGGCTTGTTGAAAATCGAGTACCAAATTTTATTATTACACGGTAAATCATATTTTATTCTGTTTTTAAAGTAAATGATGTACTTATATGTAAATATTCAATAACAATAAATAATTATTAAATCATGATGAATACAAAAAAAAAAAAATAAGAACCTGATATTCTATCACATAGCTTTTACAGTTCAACGTCTGTTTCCATTTAATAGTAGGTACAAAAAAGAAGAAGAAAAATATCCAAGGAAAATATTGAAAAGCTAATGGCACGTCACGGTTTAACAACACCCGGTTACTTCACTCACAAAAGCAATAATGTTGATAAAAAAAGAAGCAGTTGGCGTACAAGTACAAACTAAAAATTTAAAAAACCCCCGACATTCGCCATTTTGTGGCGGCGGCCATTTTAGATTTGCATAGAGCTATTCTACTAGTCAAGCCCTTTCATTTGATACCCATATTAAGGGAGCTGTTAAAAAATATTTAATCCGGTTAAATAAAATGTTAAATAATAAATATTTTGTAGCGGCGGACATATTGAACCGATTTGCATCAAACATAGCTAACAACACTCGATTTTTTTTAATTAACACCTTTCAAACAAAAAAACGCATTCAAATCGGTTCACCCGTTTGAGCGCTACAGAGGAACAGACAGATACACACACACACACACACAGACACGTCAAACTTATAACACCCCGTCGTTTTTGCGTCGGGGGTTAAAAACCGCACCTATTAGTATTTGAACATTGTTTTACAAATGCAAACCTACTAATATTATAAATGCGAAAGTGTGTTTGTTTGTCCTTCTTTCACGCCCTAAAGGCCAAATTAGACGGTTAATTTTTTGAGATTTTTGCTTTCATTTTTGAGGCTTCATCCGTGAATCATCGAAAATGAACCGTCTAAACACCGACTGTTCATCTTTCACTGGTACTTTGTCATAGTATATCGTATCGTATATCGTATCACCGCAAAAATGAACGATGAACGGGGCACCGTCTAATTTGGCCTTTACTAAGCCACCAATCGACTTGATTTTTGGCATAGAGATAGTTGAAAGGACGGAAAGTAATATAGTAACATACTTTATCTACACCTATGCTTTAAATCCTCTATAAAAGATTCTCAAACAGTTAGCTTATTGCCAACTTTAGAACATCCAATGTTGTAACAACCATTACATCATCATTAGACTTGCCTTTACACAAGTTTAAGAACTCTATTAAAAATATGCTCATAAAAAAAGCATATTATACAATTGAAGATTATATAAATGATAAAAAAGCATGGAGCAATTTCTCAATGTCTTAAACCGAGTATTTGATTATTGGTGTTCAATTCGATGCTTTGATCATGGGTAGCCTAAGTATGTCACGCTCTCTTTAAACATTTCTGTGGTGGTGTCGTGTGGTGCGGGTTGTTACGTTCCCTCGAATATGGTTGAGCGAAGCAATGGCTGGATCATGCGTCATGCTCGTGAACGGGTGCCACCGTCGGAAATGGGGCTACTTTTGTCTGCCCTTCTTCACATGTGTAGAATTGTAAGCACCATTCCGAACCTGTGGTAGATTCATTTGTCGATTCGTAAACGCTTCCGAAAGTTTATCTGAATAAAATTATGATTACTTATATAAATGATAAAAAGGCGTGGATTTGACTCGTTCCAGCAATGCGCGAGACGGCAATTCAATCATGTACTTACCATAAAATTGTTATATTGATATTGTAAATTTGGAAAAGAGCAACCGCCGAGTTTCTTGCTGGTTCTTCTCGGTTGGAACGGCATTCCGAACCAGTGGTAGATTCATCTGACTATTCAAAAGCACTTGTAAAAGTTTATTTGAATAAAAAACTTTTCTATTCTATTCTATTCTATTCTATCCAAACGAGTGATGTAATGAAATTCGGTACAACATTACATCATCCGTTTTTAACCCCGACGCAAATACGACGGGGTGTTAAGTTTGACGTGTCTGTGTGTGTGTGTGTGTCTATTCCCCCGTAGCGCTTAAACAGGTGAACCGGTTTGAATGCGGAGGTGGGAATGGTGGTGTGGGCGTGGGCGTGGGCGTGGGCGTGGGTTGGGCGTGAGTTGGGTGTGGATGCGGTTGTGGGTGTGTGTGTGTGCGTGTGTGTGTGTTGTGTGTGTGTGTTGTGTGTGTGTGTCTGTCTGTTCCCCCGTAGCGCTCAAACGGGTGAACCGGTTTGAATGCGGGGGTGAGGATGGAGTGTGGGTGTGAGGGGTGGGTGTGGGCGTGTGTGTGTGTTTGTGTGTGTGTCTGTTCCCCCGTAGCGCTCAAACCGGTTTGAATGCGGGGGTGGGGATGGGGGTGTGGGTGTGTGAGTGTGTATGTGTGTGTGTGTCTGTTTGTCTGTTCCACCGTAGTGCTCAAACGGGTAAAACGATTTGAATGCGTTTTTTTTTTTGTTTGAAAGGTGAATTAGTCGGGAGTGTTCTTAGCTATGTTTCATGAAAATTGGACCTCCACAAAATGGCGGATTACATATTTTTTCACAACTTCCTCAATATGGGTATCAAATGAAAGGGCTTGACTAGTAGAATAGCACATTGCAAATTCAAGATGGCTTCAACACAAAATGGCGAATGTCGGGGGTTTAGCAGTAAGCTAACTGTTTTAGAATCTTATAGAGGATTCATATTGTGGGTGTAGATAAAGTCTTGTATGCAACTGCTGATAATTAGGTATTAAAACACTCATGTGATACTATTATCACATTCGGCTTCGCCTCATGTGATAAACCCACATTCGTGTTTTAATACCCCTTATTACACAACAGTTGCATAAATAACTATTTTATCCCGTAAAAAATGTTACTGTGGGCCTTGAAACAACGCCATCTATCGCAAAATAAGTTAAACTTTGGCTTTTAGAAGTGCTGTTCTTATGTGCTTTGACCGCTTATTCACCGCGGGGCGCAGCTATAATTAGGTACTAATAATAATAAAAATTAAGCCATATTTTCTTACCAATATTGAAACCTTACCTATGTATATAATTCTATGTAAATATTATTAAATCAAAGATTCTTTAGAGCCTGTTTCACCGCCTTCTGATAAGTGTCGAAAATTTAGGCTAACATTTAATTTGCCTAAGTTTAGTCAATTTCTTACTTTATGTTAAGTGACAAAGACAAAAGTTGTAGATAGCTATCCGATACTTATCAGAAGGTGGTGTGACAGGTCCTTAGAAGATCAAAAGAAAGATTCAACTATATCTAAAACACATTTAGATTAAACTAGCAGATCCCCGCAACTTCGTTCGCGTAGATATAGGTTTTTATATAGGATCGGATCGGATCATATAATTCTTTTATGTACCTAAATTAAATGTAGCCTGTTACTCCTTATAACATTGAAAGTTCCATTAAAATCGATACAGCCGTTTCGGAGATTAGCTGGAGTAAATAGACAGACCGACAAACATATATTTAAAGGCACACCAGTTTAAAATAAGCCGTACGTTCAAAGATCCGGGTCCCAAGTTATTTGAACCCAATACTGAGGGTTGTAATGTCTGTCATTTCTGAA
The DNA here is from genome assembly GCA_920104075.1 of Melanargia galathea. NCBI lineage: Eukaryota > Metazoa > Arthropoda > Insecta > Lepidoptera > Nymphalidae > Melanargia > Melanargia galathea. The sequence goes on along the minus strand of OV049871.1, from coordinate 2,857,329 downwards.
CTGAAAAACCTATGACCTTGAAATATTTACAGGACAATATATAAAGTACTACCTTTCTAACAAAAAAAGAATGAGTGAAATCGAACAACGCGTTAATGAATTACAGCTACATACACTTTTTAACTTTCATCCCCTCTCCCAAGGGAACCGTGCTGAATTTCGGGATAAAAACTATCCTATGTCCTACCTCGGAGTATAAACTCAAATCTTACCAAGTTTCATTCGAATCCGTTCAGTAGTTTCGGCGTGATGCGCGGCCAAGATACAGACAGACAGACAGACAGACAGACAGACAGACAGACAGACAGACAGACAGACAGACAGACAGACAGACAAAAATGAAACAAATTGCAGTTTTGGCTTCAGTATCGATTATAGAGTGCCCTCCAATAAAAAATTTCAAAATATCTTCAATGTACAGAATTGGATCTGTTACAGTTTTATTATATTATAGATAAATAGCATTGTGTGGTAGAATTTGCATACAAATAGCACAAGTTCAGCCTTCCTTTATGATATGAAGGCTTTAACGGAAAACTTTTCACCTATGCGAATTTCCACCGCGCTAAAGAGCAAATTTAATTAAAACTAGCGATAGAACGCGGAAATTTCATTAAATTTCAGAAAATAGCCGGAAATGTGTGATTATACAGGAAATGGGAAATGTGTGAATAATATAGATTTCGACGGAAATTAACTACAAAATAAGCATATACAAAGGTATTATTGTGTGTTTTCAATTCTCAGTAACTAAAATACTCTTTGATTTTCACGATTCATACTGAAATTCAATTAGGATACCTTTTACCAAAGGAATGACGTGTCGACAATCGACATAGTGAGTTTGGTTACGGTATGACCTGAAATTATCATTAAAACGAAGTGATTATATTATGCTTTTTATCCGACTACGGCGAAGCCAAAAGGAAGGGTTATGATTTTAGCAGTCTATGTATGTATGTATGTATGTGGCCGATTTTCGTATGAGATTCTGTGTGTACCACTGTAGCGCCTAAACTACTGGACCGATTTTGATGAATGAGGTGTCTATTGATTCGTTGTTATGGTCCGGGTGACATAGGCTACATTTTATTTACGAAAAAAATCGAGAAGTGACCTTCGCGCGGTTTTCTAGATTATGAAATTATAGTTTCGGATAGACATAACAGATGGCGCCACAAGCTGCTTGCCCCACGCTTTCGCATTAAATTATTATTGTATATTAAATTAAATTATTAAGCGTAGTCGGGTTTTAATTTACGAACTTTTTCTTGTTGATTATCATATTTCACGCTGCTACTTATATAAAACTAGTTTATGCTCGCGGGTTCGCTCATGTTGATTATACTCCCTTAGGGGTTTAATTTTCAAAAATCCTTTCTTAGCGGATGCCTACGTCATAAAAGCTATCTGTATGCCTTTAAACCCGATACGTCCAGTGGTTTGAGCTGTGCATTGATAGATCAGTCAGTCAGTCACCTTTTCATTTTATATATTAATAGGTGATGCCCGCGACTTCGTCCACGTGGGTTGATAATAAATGTCATACAAACTTTCAACCCCTATGAATTTTCAAAAATCCTTTCATAGCGGTTGCTAAGAAAGGATTTTAATATAAGAAGGATTCTACGTCGTAATAGCTATTAACAAATAGCCTGATCCGTCCAGTGGTTTGAGCAGTGCGTTGATAGATCAGTAAGTCAGTCACCTTTTCCTTTTACTGGGGGTGGGGTATAATTTCTCTTAGTCCTTTTATATATTTAGATAGATTTCGATGCGCGTCAAAGAAAATGTCAGCATATGCAGAACTGACGTTTTTTTTAAGAAAAAGAATTATAGCTATTTTTAATCATCTTTAAAATGAAGTACAATAGCTAAACATATTATTATGAAATTCCATCTGTTCGATTAACAAATACTTAAAGGATCTTAACGTAGATTCTTATTAATTTATAATAACAAAAACGATTTAATTATTGTGGAATCGAATAACGGTTTCCCACAGACAATAACTTCTGCCGCCATTTTCGAAGTAAACTCCAGATACAATATATTATTAATACGAGTATCTCCTTACGTATGTCCATTGAGATGAGATGTCCATATTATATACTACTGGAGGAGCGAACCTCACACACAACAAGCGTCAAACCTACAATTGATTACAAAAACTATAGCTTAGAACTGATAAACACGATTAAATAAATCACATCGCAATAGAGCTACTGATGATGATGTAATTTTTGCATCGGCATTGTTAACCTTTAAGTACCGACGTACTATTTTAGTCACATAAGTACCGACGTGAGGTCTGCCAGACCACCATAGTTTTCCAATCGAAAACTTTTGTTTTTCTTATTATTCTTCTAAAAAAAATATTTCTATGTATTGTTAAATATCTACTTATTGTATAAGTAAAACAAAATGTAGAATTTTTCACATTTATTACTGATTATAAGCATTAATATAGCATTCATAGATTCTTCGTTTGAAAAAATTAACTTTTATCTTAATAATTCATATGTATCAGTAATACTGTTATTTTTTCTTAAACACAATTTTTTCTTAAAGATTAATAGCTACATAAACAATAAAAAAATAAAAAACCTTAATAACCAACCGTTTTCTCAAAAATCACAGGGTATCAAATTGCAGGAACTATCAAAGTTTACAAACAGTCTTTGCATAGACTTACTGCATTGTAGGCACACGTGTTTCATACAAGTATCACAGTCTGTTCAAGTGCTGAATTATGGTCACTCTCCAGCAGTAAAATTTGGGTAGATATCCTTAGATTCGGACTCTGAACTCTCATTTAGCTATTCCACTAAATGTTCTTGGTGGTCTTTATATTGAAGCAGTGTTAGATATCTTTTCTCACCTACAGGAACACTTTTATTTTTATTTATGGCTGCCCGTTTCATGTCTGAAGAACCTGGCTAATCCATTGTTATAACTGACTGAAAATAAAAGAGAAAACAATATAATCTGAAAAAAGTCGCATCCAAAAAAAGTTACATAAGTACCGACGAGTGGTCTGACAGACCACTCGTGATCTTATAAAAATCAAAACTTACCGAAATCGTACGCGCCGACGCTGCCACTCTGCAGGAACGCTGCTGGGCGACTTCCCGAGGGGTAGAGAGAAGCACAGTAGGATAGTTTTTCGCTAACATAGGTAATCAGACTTTTCGACCTCTCGAGGTGTCTGTCAGACCACACGTCGGTACTTAAAGGTTAAGGACTATAGGGATAGGATAATTTTATCCCAGGAAAACAAAAGTACCTGTGGAATTTTTAAAAACCTTACCTTACTACGTGACCTACGTGAATGAAGTCGCGGGCAAAACCTAGTAGTTAATAACTAGCATTTGCCCGCGACTTCGTCTGCATGGAGTTTGATATCTTAAACATCCTTTGGTTTCTCAGGTTAAAAAGGTATCCTTTGTGACAAAAGATCTAGGTCTTTAACTAGAATACTATCCATACATATCAAATCAATAGTAAGGATTCTGTATTTTTTTAAATACCCTTGTACCGCTAACGTAAAAATTAAATCATAATTATGAAGAATATAGCGATTTTCTTGATAGACTGAGTAAAAGCTGGTAAGCACAATGTTAATTTACTGAATAAAAACTGAATGACAGAAACCCTGTCATATACAGGTTGGGGTAATTTTTCGGAAATTGCACGCTCTAGTAACATTACAACTCTTTGCCTACGTCACAAATAGATTGGAAACAAAAGAGGCTGGGTGGGTGGGTGATTAAATTTCACCCAAGAGGTCCCTAATGGACCTAAATGGAAAGGGCTCATTGCACAGACTAAAGAAAAAGGGAATAGAGCATTTTTTAGGAAAGTATAATTATATAATTCGAAATTTTGAAAATGACTGAAAAGACGAGGTACCTATTGACATTTAACGCATTATTTATTATATTTATTATGTAAATCTTCAAATAAGACATAAAATATTTGTGATGGCTTTAACAATGAACGCTGATATTATGAAGTAGAATGCTGCATATTGATGGGGTTTTCTATATATTCAGCAAACATGCCAAGAAAGTATAGACTATCTCGAGGCATGTTTATTTCATTTTTTTTTACATTTTATTTGTATAACTACTGGGTGTTTTGCCTTCAATACAAACTTTAATTATAGTGTATTATAAATCTGTACCATTAGTCCAAGATATGATAGTATACTTCTTCGAGTCATCGAGTGCGAGCTTCTCCATACATCTACAGCCAGCGCTCCAAGCGGCAAATAGCAAAGTTAAAATATTTCGAGTGCTTGCAAACGCGAACTCCAGTACGATTCAGTAAAGGTTGTATGGTGACACTGATATTTCAGCCAATCGACGGGAAAGTATCCAACGCAACTTCTAAAAGTATTATACTATGAAGGAACTAATATACCTACTTAAGGAACTATTATGAAGTCGTTCACAAAGATGTTACTTCATACAGTTCCTTGTTTTATACACGTATATTTTACGCGTACGAGCATGCAGAGTGATGTCCTGCCATGTTGTTGCCCTTATCGCTTTTTGTGCTTAAGGCTTTATCATCTATTTTTTTGCTGTAGTCTGTGGCTTCATACAATATTAAGGCCGGTAGAAACATTTACGGGATAATACAAGTGCGTCAATATTTACCTCAAAATTTTGATCGCTATGGATTTATTCTTGAACTCTTTGGATTTATTATAGTAGGGGAGCCCAAGAGGGAATTTTTGGATTTACTCCAGCCCGTCAGATTAACATAAGAAAGGCATCTTGCATCCTGCTGAGTATGTATGAGTATCATATGTAAGCCTTTTATACATATAGCGCTGCACAAAAAAAACGATGATCAGAAATACTCAGAAACGTCAGATTAAGGTATGGTGGTTAATTACGAACTAAAAAAAGTATATGTATTCAGAAAATCAGACTCTTTGAACGTAACGTACGAGAGTGGGAGCGTTACAAAGATGCAAAAGAAAAAAAAAAACGTTATCTTCACATTCTCGAATCTCGAGAGCGGATGAATTTTTTTTTCTATTTTGAAGGAAATGATGCAAAAATAACAAAAAAATATAATCAGCAGATTTCCACAAGCCGAAGTAATAAAAATCAGCCAAGTGCGAGTCGGGCCTCGCTCTTTCAGGGTTCCGTACATAATTATGAACAATATAATATTTTGGGTCTAAGAAATATTTAATTTCCGAGCTAGACATCGCAACAAACCGTGAAAGAAAAACCCAAAAAAATGTTCGTTTATTTTGGTCACAGCTTATAAACTATTTAATAAATCGTTGTTTTCAGTATTTGTTGTTTAAATAGAGCATATAGTACATAATATACTGAAATATCATATTCCCAACTAGTTTAATTTTTGAGATAGCCCCCGTCACAAAAATGGTCTAAAACTGACAACTTTGATGGCCTCCCATTCCCTTATTTTTTGAGATAAAAATTAAAAAAATATATATTTGTACTCTACTTAATAAGTTCTAAACAATGATACCCCACAAGCTAGGGTAAAGAAAAAAATTTTTTTTCCGGCTCCTTTTTCATGTATGGGAGCCCCCCTGAAAAATAATTTAATTCAATTTCTAATTCAATATTTGATTTTGGGTTAACGTTTTACACTAAATACCAAAATTTCAGGTTTGTAACTCATTTCGTCTGCGAGCTAGAGACCTGTGACCGGCGGACAGACGGACAGACAGACAGACAGACAGACAGACAGCCGAGTGACATTAATAGGGCTCCATTTTTTACCCTTCGGGTACGGAACCCTAAAAATCGTCTATGAAGATGAGAGCGTGCAGCTAGACGCTTTCCCCACCACTGAAGGGAGAAACATTATATAACCTTCCTTCTTCTTATCAACCTTTTTCCTATCAACTAATCTAAAATATTTAATAATATAATAGGTCCCGATGACGCTCGAGTAAATCCACATTTATAATAATATATAAGATAAAGACATATTTCGACAACCTTCTGCTTGTCGAAATATGTCTTTATCTAGAATCTACGTTAAGAACCAAGACGAACTTTTCGCACAAGACAGTGAAAAGAGAAATTTTTCATTAAAATAATGTGCAGCAAACTTTGAATTCAAAGCAGATACGTGCTTTGAAACTATTGAAGCGAACAAATATTCTCGAGTTCGTTGGGGAAAATTTTTAAATGACTTTTTAAAACTCCTGTTTGCGCTGAACTATAAGTTTCGGTTTACCGATATATAAATACGTATATAAGTATATAATATATTTATTTTTACAAGTAAATTAGTTAATTAAACTAGAAAAAATATGTAGAGATCCCACCCACACAAATTGTGTAATTCTTGAATGGAGCTTATAGCTGTAAATTAGTCTTGGAAATATCTTGATAATATTCGATTTAATGCCACTCAATGTGTTACGCAGTTTTTTATTTCACGGCCACCATTTTGATTTAATAAAACAGGGTTTTTTCGAGCATCTTACGAACGCAACGTTTATCGCTTTTCTGAGATAAATGCCATAGAAAATTATCAACATATTTGTTTGATCGAATTTCAAATATTGACAAAAAAGTCATAACCCAAAGTCCAATCACTCCAAAAAGAGATAATATGCATCATCTACCCTAATAGAAGAATCTTTTCCACATTTTGGTAAGCTTGTAATGATTTTTTATTATTCCTACGAATTCACCCAAACTTTGCTTTCATTGAAATAATGAAAGCAAAGTTTGTTTTATTTATTTATTGAAATAAATAAATAAATAAAACCCGCGGCCTGACAAAAGCAGATAAGAGAAAATGGGTCAGAATGTACGCGTGGACAACAATGGCCCGAGGGAAGTCGACGCTCTGAAGGGAACAGTTCACACTTCCCTACAACACGACAAAGGAAACAGAGTTCTAAATCGCAATGTATATTAAAAAATCTTTGAAGGCAAAGTCAAATTTTCGCCATTTTATTGTAGGGTAGCACAAGGGTAGAATAGAATAGAATAGAAAAGTTTTTTATTCAAATAAACTTTTACAAGTGCTTTTGAATAGTCAGATGAATCTACCACTGGTTCGGAATGCCGTTCCAACCGAGAAGAACCAGCAAGAAACTCGGCGGTTGCTCTTTTCCAAATTTACAATATCAATATAACAATTTTATGTTAAGTACATGATTGAATTGCCGTCTCGCGCATTGCTGGAACGAGTCAAATCCACGCCTTTTTATCATTTATATAAGTAATCATAATTTTATTCAGATAAACTTTCGGAAGCGTTTACGAATCGACAAATGAATCTACCACAGGTTCGGAATGGTGCTTACAATTCTACACATGTGAAGAAGGGCAGACAAAAGTAGCCCCATTTCCGACGGTGGCACCCACGGTAGCACGAATAAACTGGCTTAAATACGTTATTGTCACTCAATATAAAACATACTTTGTTTATTGTACCCATTTGGTGCAGGAGTTAGCAAAGTTACAGCTTTGTTATAAAAACATCAGCCATGTTTGCTAACTAATTTACCATTAGGTAAGGAGTTTTTTTGTTGTATTTTTTATTCATTAGACGTACCTACATACCGAAGATTTAACAGTAATTTTGACATCATTCTCATGTTTTATGCATAAACTTTTATACTTTAATGTGGACATAAGTGGAATACATTATCCGTGAATGTTTGGAGTGCCCTCAATTTTACATGAGCCCTCTCCATTTAGGTCCATTAGGCAGTTCTTGGGTGTAATTTAATCACCCACTCACCGATCTATTGTTTTCGATCTTTGGGTACGTGAATATGTCGTTAACAGCCCTGGATGGTGTAACTTCTGAGAGTATTTTAAGGCATGTACACATCCGTAGAAGAACCAGAGTCACCGACATAGCTCAACGGGTTGCGAAACTGAAGTGGCAATGGGGCACATAACTATTTCGAAGAACAGATAGACGGTGGGGTCTCGAGGTGCCAAAGTGGCAACCTCGCACCGGAAAGCATGTGTTGGCAAACGGCACACCCCCCGCGGAAAGCGCAGTGGCAGACCCCCTGCTAGGTAGACCAACGACATCAGAAGAGTTGCAGGGAACCGCTGGATACAAGCAGCACAAGATCATGCATGTCCAGCAGTGGACATCTATCGGTTGATGACGACGACACACGACAGCGTCGTGTATCACGATCCGTGACCCCTAGAATTTTGAATGCTGTGAAGCTCTTCACACTGCGAAGCATGCGTTGGTTTCTAACGACCTCCCTGGCACAGGTGAGCGCAGTGGTCTTAAAAGTGGGAGGACTCGGGTTCACTTCCTGGCAGGGATTATTAGGGAATTAATAATTTCAAAATTGTCTCTACATGTGGCGTACTTACCATCCTGCCTACAAGCGGTTTAGCAAACAATCAAGGGTATGCGTTTAATAGAAGAAAAAAAAACTGCCATGCCCTTATAGGTAAGCCACTTTCCAGTTTAGATTGCTTTCGCACACACAACCAGGTGAGATAGCAGTCAGGCATTAATTATAACGTATAAATTATACGTAACGTAACGTATACGTTATAACGTAGAGAAGAATTTGATGTACAGTAATTACAAATAGAAGAATATTCTTGATACTTCTGATGTGCAACTGCCCCTAAAGCCTTAACGACTTACATTAGCGAAAGCATTATATTCCCCTAAATAAAATCGTCGACGGTCGGGAAAGGTATTTTTTTTTTTGGCAGAAAGAGTTTCTTTTTTTCCATTTTGTTCTTAAAACTGACATTAAAAAGTATCAGTCGTTCTCTTTAACAAAGGTGCGGGTTACTTCAAGTTCACATGACAAAGAGTGTAAGGCCGTGTCCCCATTAGACGAACAGTGAGCGTCTAACTGTTTGCTGCCAGTTAGCCTCTCTATACTTTTAAATGGACTGTCCATACAGCGCGTAAAGTATCTACGCAGTTAGCGGTATTTCTCTTGCTAACTTATTCAGTGAGTTCAGTGAGCGTCTGATTTGCTCCAAATGCCCCCAAAACTATGAGAGATTCAGAGCTATGAATTAGTTACCGATACACCGCTCAGTCAGCCAGTAGACAAAGAGCGGCTAACTGTTTACTTTCAGTTAGCCTCTCTATAATTTTTAAATGGAGTATCTAAACAGCTGTGATAGCCTAGTGGTTAGGACGACCGACTTCTAATCGGAGGTCGTGGGTTCGATCCCGGGCACGCACATCTAACTTTTCGGAGTTATGAGCAGTTTTACCTTTTCTCTGAAAAATCTGAGATTTCAAGCTCCAAATTTAGCATCGTAGGAGAGACTTTCACATATTTCAATACATGTTTTAAATAAACTAATCCTTCATATTGACATTTGTCAGACCATATTTACAAAAACTATTTTATTTATTTTGTAATGATCTATTTCCCACACCTCGTTTTAGTAAAATAAATAACAGACTCAACTTTGAAGCTCTATATCTGTCCTTTAAAGTCATCTGATTTACTTGAAAAAAATACTTAAATATCAGACATATAGTCCTATTGACACATTACAGACCAGAATATAGATTTTTTATCAAATTAATGGGTAAAAAAAAATGGACTTCCGCCAAATTTCCCGAATTATACGGTTACTTTAACACGATTTTTTGTATTGAAAAAAGCATAAATTCAATAAAATTTTTATGTAGAAATAAACTATGTTCTTTAACACATCTATGGATATAGTTTAATTAACAATCCATTTATTTGATCAAACATAAAAACTTATTAAATATCACCCTAAATTACAATAAATAGCTACGCATTGTCTTAGCTTATTTAGTATGCGCCCGGCGCTCGTTGGGGAAGGACCTGTGCAAATTTTGCCACCATCCAGATGCACGTACGAGAGTCGTGTAAACACTAATTTATACAACGACTGCAAAGTTTTGAGCATGAATATTTTTCTAAAAAATATGCGTGAGTAGTAAGTAATAGTGCGTATTTTTTTAAATAAGTGAAATTACAGCATAGCACCTAGGACAGTCACGGAAATATAATATTATAAACTAATATTCCATTTTGAAATCCAAGATGGCCGTCGTATTTTTTTTAAAGAAATTATCTTCTATACATATCTATACATCTATCTATAATATAATAAAACTGTAACAGATCCAATTCTGTACATTGAAGATATTTTGAAATTTTTTATTGGAGGGCACTTTATAATCGATACTGAAGCGAAAACTGCAATTTTTTTCATTTTTGTCTGTCTGTCTGTCTGTCTGTCTGTCTGTCTGTCTGTCTGTATCTTGGCCGCGCATCACGCCGAAACTACTGAATGGATTCGAATGAAACTTGGTACGATTTGAGTTTATACTCCGAGGTAGGACATAGGATACTTTTTATCCCGAAATTCAGCACGGTTCCCTTGGGAGAGGGGATGAAAGTTAAAACGTGTATTTAGCTATAATTCATTAACGCGTTGTTCAATTTCACTCATTCTTTTTTTGTTAAAAAGGTAGTACTTTAAGTATTGTCCCGTAAATATTTCAAGGTCATAGGTTTTTTAGTTCAGAAATGACAGACATTTACTAAGTTCAAATAACTTGGGACCCGGATCTTTGAACGTAAGGCTTATTTTAAACTGGTGTGCGTTTAAATTTATGTTTGTCGATCTGTCTATTTGTTCCAGCTAATTACCGAAATGGCTGGATAAATTTTGATGGAACTTTCAATGGCAGATAAGTGATGTTATAAGGAGTAACTTAGGCTACATTTAGTTTAGGTACAAAAAAGGATTATGGGATCCAATCCGATCCTATATAAAAACCTATATCCACGCGGACGAAGTCGCGGGGGTCGGCTAGTAATATAATAAAATCGTAGAATTGCCATATGTGTACATTGAAGATTTGTGCAAAATAATAACTGGTGGATGTTAGGGATAAGTAATAGAACATAAAAAAGCTATTTTTGAAATTTTTGTCTGTTTATCTGTTTGTCTGTATGTTTGTGCGCGCATCACGTAAAAACTACTAAATGGATTGAAATGAAACTCGGCATGATTTAAGTTCATACTACGGAGTAATATATAGGATACTTTTTATCCCAAAATTCAGCACGGTTCCCTTGGGAGAGGGGATGAAAGTCAAAATGTGTACTTAGCTGTAATTCGTTAACGGGTGGTCCGATTTCATTCATTCTTTTTTTGTTAGAAAGGAGATACTTTATAAATTACCGGCCAATCTCTGAAAGGCTGGACCGATTTTGATAGGACTTTCACTGGCGGATGTTTACATTTTGATGTACCTAAACATCCGCCAGTGAAATTTCAACAGTTTTTAGCAAGGTGTAAGCTCAAAGGAGCTTAGGAAAAACAAAGAGTTCTCAATGAGAGGGATTTTTAAAAACCAATATCCATGCGAACGAAGTCGCGGGTTTATCCACTTGTTTATAATATGGGTGTCATTTCATTTCCGAAGTTTTTTGGTGGGACTGAACATAAAAAATGATGTTCATTTTGGAATCCAAAATGGCCGTTGTATTTTTTTAAGGAAGAAATCAAAAGAAGAAGAAAAAAAATTATACGAAATAGCAAAATTCGCCCCCTCCTCCCAAAAAAATATACTAGGTACCTACCTAATGACTACAAACACCTGTTGTTTATTACTAATTACTGTAATAAAAGTCGCACTTGCACTTCTGACTAAACCGACATTTTAGCAGTAAACAAAGATTGCATACTTTTTATTGTTCTATTGGTAAACTTTAAATAATTGTACTCTTATCAGAAAATGTATCCAAGAACTTCAACAGGTGCAATGCAACAGCTCTGTAATGTTATTTTCAGACAGATGATTTGAAATATGTATAATAATAATAATAATTGGTAATTGTTAAATAATTAAAAAGGTAATTGTTTCTTTTATTAGTTAGTTTAGAAAAAAATGGTTGAAGGCTAAATATGCGTGATACCTATGATATAAATACGGAACCCTACATGTCATTATAGAGAAGAACATCATATTATCCTGGTCGCTTTTGTTTTGTAAGTTGAACGTAGATTAATGAAATACTTATTCGATAAAGTCCCACGCGAAGTCATTTTAAAAATATTTTATAGTAAATATATAATATATAATACTACAATATCAAATAAATAATTTATAAATTAATATTTAATACAAGTACCAAAACTATAGTCATAGTCGCGCTATATCCAAGTAGTCGTCCGTGTAACTGGCCGCCAGCCTACCTGCCGTTAGATACCTAAACTTCCATAGCGTCAAACTGGGAGAGGGGTCTTATGTGCGTTTTAAGTATTTAAATAGCACTTGCTTTAACGGTGAAGGAAAACATCGTGAGGAAACCTGCATGCCTGAGAGTTCTCCATAACGTTCTCAAAGGTGTGTGAAGTCTGCCAATCCGCATGGCCAGCGTGGTAGACTATGGCCAAAACCCTTCTCACTCTGAGAGGAGACCCGTGCTCTGTAAAGCCGGTATTAGGGTTGATCATGATGATGATGATGATCCAAACAGCGCGTAATGTACCTACGCAGTTTGCGGCGTTTCGCTTGCTCGCTTCAGTGAGTTCAGTGAGCGCCTGATTCGCTCCAAATACCTCCAAATCTATGAGAGATCCAGCTATGCATTAGCTACCGATACGCCGTTCAGTCAGCCAGGAGACAGTGGACCGCTCACTGCTCGCTTAAGAGAGTCGTGTAGTGACGAGATGTGACAGGAGTGGGTATTTTCAAAAATGCTCCGTATTGTGCGATAGAGAGAGTTGCAAGTCCTGAGATTTCCCTACATTTCGTTACTGAAATATGGTTTCGGGCGATAACGTTTTTACCACCCTAAATCTTTACGAAATATTTAGGGTATATAAAACTTTTTGATTTTGACTTGAGACTTGAGATTTTGATCTCAATGGATTTAATACATCTTCATCTAGGTCTGTACGTTTTCATTTTTTAGTAATTCAGTTTAGATTAATTAAAATAAATAAAAACGCTGGAAGAAATTTTTACGTCAAAAATAGAGATATTTAGATGCTAATAACTTACATCGTAAGCAATAATCCTTTAAAATAAAAACGTACAAATCTAGTTTTTTACTAAGTATATCTACAAAAAAAATAAAATTATAAAAATTATAAAAAATTATAAAAATTATTAAAAACTACAAAATTATAAAAATTGGACAATATTTACTGGGAGAAAAACGTTATCGCTTTTTGTATAAAAATTTGTAGGTTCACGATCCTCTTAATGGGGACACGGCCTTAGTTTGCCCGGGGCGGAGCATATTTACCTGGATCGTATGGCAACAGACTGTCGATGCATTTCCATACGAATGGCGCAAGTTTGACTTGTTTTTCACATTTTGCCGACCTATTGCAGGTGAATCGATTCCCAAAGGACGCACTCAAAAATATTATAGTCAGTGATATGCGTTCTTCTGCGGATGTTTTCATTTAAAATCTCATACTTCGGGGAAATTCCTAACTTATTGTATTGTATTTATTTATTAAAAGACAACATAGGTCCAGGTGTTAGTTACAATTGTATACTTATTAACTATGTTAGTTTATTTAATTTATGTAATTAATATAACTATTTACTATAGCTGACATCCAGTGTTTCTTAATAGGACTATCCTGCCTGTCAGCTAGCACCTTCAGAATAATGTTGGAACTGCTTTCAACTCTACTTTTAAGGGAGGCGATTTTCTTCCGTATGATTGCAAAGAAGCCGTCCACTCGACTCTCCGCAAACATACCGGACGCACTACAGTATGGAGGCAATCCCAACACTACTCTGAAGATGTTATTATATTGTACACGGAGAGCATTAAGGGATCTTTGGGTATAGCTAACCCACAGAGCGCTCGTATACAAGGACTGACAAAAGGACTTAAATAAAGTTATTTTTACTTCTTTTGTGCAACGAGCAAATCTGCGTGCCAGCATATTCCCTCTGACCGCCAACGCCCTCCGCTCCCTATCTATGTCACAATCATCTCTCAAGTCCGCTGTTACAATATGACCCAGGTAAGTAAACTTATATACCCTGATTAACTCTGTGCCATACAGTCTGACAGGAGGCACATAGCTGGGAGATATGCTGCCCGCCGCAAAGACCATAAGCATGCTTTTCTTAGTATTATACTTAAGTCCATGCTTTTCAGCATAGGTTTCGCAGACAAGCAGCAGATCTCTCAGCGCGCACACCGAGGGGCTCAGCAGCACCATATCATCCGCATAACTGATGTTATTAATCATTTGATTATCGATAGAACATCCTGCATGCATGCTGCTGAGCGCCACGATCAACTCGTTTACGTACAGGCTGAAAAGCTTTGGAGAGCTGCGCCCACCTTGTCTCACGCCACACTCCAGCCTGTAGGTGTCGGAGTACACCCCTGCCCATCTTACCTGGTTCTGTTGGTTGCCATACCAGTGCCTAAATATATTGATGAGTTCATGTGGCATACCAGTGCCTTTAAGTTTTTCCCAGAGTATCGGGTATGAAACCAGGTCAAATGCTTTTGAGAGGTCCAAGAAACAGGCATACACTGGTGTTTTTCTACTTGTATAGTACTTGACAGTCTCCTTTAGGGTCAACACTGCGCTCTCAGTGGAAAGTCCGGTCCTAAAGCCGAATTGAGCATTATGTAAGTCTAAGTATTGATCCAGATGTCTATCCAGCAGACCATCCAGGACCTTAGCTGTTATAGTAGCTAATGAAATTGGCCTATAGTTTTTGACATCAGACATGTCCCCCGTACTATCTTTCGCCACTGGCACGACCACATTCCTCATCAAATCCCCAGGCAAATACGAGTGTGTTAAACATAAATTAAATAGCATACACAAAATTCTAGGCAAATGGACTCCAGCATGCTGGAGGTGTTCGATACTCATCCCATCGTGTCCCGGTGATTTTCCCCGAGTCATACGCTTGATAATGTCCCTAACATCGCAGGTCTTAAAGAATACCAAGGCAGGATTAGGCCCAGCATCGCACCCCCCCTCATGCTCCATCCCACAATCATTTTGTATAGGCAGCGCTTGCACTTTAAAATGCTTCATAAATAGATTAGCAATGTCATTGGGGTCACTAATGCCGTCGATACTCACAGGTAAGCTAGGCTTAGGCGTTATATTCCTAGTACATTTCCAAAATTCCTTAAATTTTTTATTTACATGATTTTTAGCAATTATGTCCATTTTAATTTGTTCCTGGTGTTTAATACACCATTTTAATTTTGATTTAAATATTTTTCTGCTCCTAATCATTAATTCATAATGTTGACCTGCTGAAGGCTTGCCAAAATAGACCCACAAATGAAAAAATCGTTTAGCATCCCTGTGTGCCTCACCAACATGTCGATTCCAACCCACTACAACTTTCCTTTTGCAAGTACTTAAGTTACTATTAGTGTGAGTTGCAACCGCTGCCTTTGACATAACATTTATTAATTTATTGTACATATCATCAATAATGCGCTTATGTTGGATACAGTTGCACATGTTACTAGCACATTCTATCATCTCTGTGGGGAAATCTATGTTACGGAACTCATCATTACACATTTGTTTATATTTCTCTAATTGAATGTTATCCCTATGACCCCAACAGATTTTATTTAACTCTTTATTTTTACAATATGATGTTGTTCGAATAGCATTAAAGTTGCAATTTAGTACAAGAGGAAAATGATCAGAAGAGTACACATTATAGTCCACAGAAGCATTTTGTACCATTTTTCTAGCTGCACCTGTGACCAAGCAATGGTCTAACCAACGCCTACAGTCATTATGAGCTTCACTTATGAACGTAAACGTTTCAGAGCTAATCCCCAACAACTCAACATCAGCACATATCCATTTTTGTTCTATACAAAAAGACAAAAGACAAAAAACTTATACCTCTCTATAAGTTGCTGAGAATTTGTGGATAAACTCGTTCGTTTTTTTTTTCAATTACAAGTTAACCCTTGACTGTAATCTCACCTGATGGTAAGTGATGATGCAGTCTAAGATGGAAGCGGGCTAACTTGGAAATGGTATGCATACCCCTGATTGTTTCTACATGGCACCGTACCGGAACGCTAAATCGCTTGGCAGCACGGCTTTGCCGGTAGAGTGGTAACCAGCCACGGCTGAAGCCTCCCGCCAGACCAGACCACAGACAATTTAGAAATTATATAATCCCAAATTGCCCCTGCCGGGAATCGAACCCGGACAGCGTTCACCACTGCGCCAGGAAGGTAGTCTGTCACTGTTCTGTCGTCACTGTTCACATTTCAGTTCCTTTGTATTCTGTTCTATAACTGCCTCGGTGTTGCCGTGACTGCGGATCACGAGGTCCTGGGTTCGATTCCCGGCTTGGGCCAAAAAAGGTATTGGGTTTTCTGTTGTTGTAAAGTAGCCCGGAGGGCACATAAAACCGTTGGTCCTGCGCCTGCAGATCTCTCTCCGATCGTGTCGAATTGGCGTACCATGGATTATGAGAGTGAAGGAATAGAGAGTGCAGCTTGTGCACTATAATATCTCCCGCATAATTGACTAGTCTCCGACATGCTTGAAATTGACCGCCTCGGCTGATATTCGCGGAGCATTATTTTATTGTATTTTGATGATATTTATAAATATAATTAGAATAAGTAATGGATTGCGCAATATAAAATCAGCTTGTGAAAGTTTCGGTATACCTAGAACGAAAAGCTTTTTTTGCGAATTTTCCCGTTATAGCGAGGGTAAATTTAATTAAACCCCAAAAACTAATAATGAGGGCTAGCCCGGAAAGTTGCCAGAGTACTATGGAGTGCTATTACAGATTCTGTCATTAGAATTTTATAGTAGGTCTAGTACCTACTCTACCGCTCTGTAGATCGCTACTTTCGACGCAAAAACGACGGGGTGTTATAAGTTTGACGTGTATGTGTGTGTGTGTGCGTGCGTACGTGCGTGCGTGCGTGCGTGCGCGTGCGCGTGTGCGTGTGTGTGTGTGTGAGTGTCTGTTCCCCTGTGGCGCTCAAACGGGTTGACTGATTTGAATGCGGTTTTTATGTCTGCTAGGAGAATTAGTCGAGAGAGTTGTTAGCTATGTTTGATGAAAATCGGTCCAAGATGGCCGCCGCTACAAAATGGCGGAATACATTTTTTATCACAAGTCCCTTAATATGGGTATCAAATGAAAGGGCTTGACTAGTAGAATAGCACTATTGCAAATTCAAGATGGCCGCCACCACAAAATGGCGAATGTCGGGGGTTTTTTTAAATTTTTAAGTTATACTTGTCATATATGATTTCTCTAGAGCAGTAGCGAGAGCTGTTTTCGTGGGAGGTCGCGGTTTGATTTCCGGCAGACTCAATTTGTGAATTTTAGAATCTGAATTGGCTCAGGTTTTGTCTATCTCACCAGATCAGGCATGAGCCAATTAGAAAATAAGAAGTACCTATAACAAGCCGTATTTTTAATCCCCGACGAAAAACGACGGGGTGTTATAAGTTTGACGTGTCTGTGTGTGTGTGTGTGTGTGTGTGTGTGTGTGTGTGTGTGTGTGTGTCTGTCTGTTCCCCTGTGGCGCTCAAACGGGTGGACCGATTTGAATGCGGTTTTTTTTTGTTTGAAAGGTGAATTAGTCGAGAGTGTCGTTAGCTATGTTTAATGAAAATCGGACCAAGATGGCCGCCACTACAAAATGGCGGATTACATATTTTATCACAACGCCCTCAATATGGGTATCAAATGAAAGGGATTGACTAGTAAAATAGCACTATGCAAATCCTAGATGGCTGCCACCACAAAATGGTGAATGTCGGGGTTTTTTTTAATTTTTAATTTATACTTGTAGAAGAAATTAAATCAACTTCAGTCCAGCAATCTCAGAGAAATCGGTGTACCTACCTACCATTAAAAATATTAGTGACTATGGATACATTTATGCGTGTAACTTCGTACATAAGAATGATAACTAGGTGTGTTATATACTAAAACCTTCCTGAAAGTATGTAGATTACGACAGTGAAAAAAATAATCAAAATCGGTTTATTGGTTTTTAAAATAATCCTTGTAGTCGGTAAAAAACTTCCATATCGGCCCATCCGAGAATCGAACCCAGGAAATGCCACAGTACACATGCTGATGTGTACCGTTCCTGAATTTGGGTCATTTAGCCAGCAAAAAAATAAACAACGTTATCCATCTTAAACAGAAGCTTGAAAAACAAATCATCATTAAGCGCAAGAAAATGCAGGGAATGGCGTTTATTCGTATTCACACTTAATTTTCCGCAATTTAGATTGCTTCGCTGCAAGTTCCCTTGCACTTAATGAGTGAGCTTTCACTCCAAAGCTGTGTATAGGTTTGAAACTGGTGATTCATTACATTCTAACTTTTATATTAAGTATTGAACCTAAACCAAATTATAGGAGTGGAGTATAATAATTAATTGTTTGACGGCTGCAATGCATAAATATGCTTCTCATATCATTATATAAATAATATTTATGCTAACGTAATGAAATGATATGTAGCATATTATGCTACACATTACGAATTAGGTGACAAACATGTACAGAAAAATACAGAAAAATCAGAACTAGAAATGCGAAAGTTAGTTTGTTTGTTACGCTTTCACGCCTAAACTACTGAACTGATTTTGATGAAATTTGATATAGATATAGACTAGACTTTGGAGAAGGATATAGTCTACTTTTTATCCCGGAAAATCATAGAAATCCCTAGGAATTTTTAGAAAACTCAAATCCACGCGGACGAAGTCGCGATCATCAACTAGTACCTAATAATTATTATTGTAATAATTAATTGTTTGACGGCTGCAATTCATAAAATCTATACTAATAAATAAAATTGAAGTGTCTGTCTGTAATTTCGAAATACATATTAAGCTCATATGGTTATTTGAACGATACCATAACCGAATCACACGTTTTTAAAATTTTTGTCTGTCTGTCTGTCTGTTTGAACGGGCTAATCTTCGGAACGGCTGAACCGATTTTGACGGGACTTTCACAGACAAGGATTAACCAAGGAGTAACATAGGCTACTTTTTTAACCGACTTTCAAAAATGAAGTTGTGTTGAAATCGGTAAGTACCTATGTTAAAAAACGCCCTGATAGGTATTTTCGCTGCGCGCGACGGCCGACGCTCGCGCTGCGCGGAACTCCCCGCGCCGCGCCGCGCGCCCCTGCGCCCTGCGCCCGCCGTACGCGGTACCGCGGTACGCCGCCGCGCGGCGGGGGGCGGGTGGACCAGAAATCTACTTATCCCTCAGGATTTGTGAAAAACCGAAATTCACGCGGGCGAAGCCGCGGGCAAAAGCTAGTAGGTAATAAAATTATGTTGTCGTTCAACACTGATTTACGTGTTTACATGATGTTTTGATGAAATGCAGACTGCAGTAAATATATACGAAAGATTTGCCGGTCTAATCAATAGCCCCTGTGGCCTAATGGATAAGGCATCGGCCTCCTAAGCCGGGGATTGTGGGTTCGAGTCCCACCAGGGGTAATCATGTTTTTTTTATTCGTATGTATCTTTTTAGAATGTGTTTTAAATTCATTTTTTCCCATATATATTTTATTTTTATTTTTTACATAAGGAAAAATTATAATTTATCCGCATGATGCATGTATGATGTATGAATTAAATGAAATAAAACTAAATTAAGATAAAATTTTAAATCCTCAAAGTATTAAAAAAGTTGCGATGATATTTTCGCTTGCTATTAATTCTTTTTGCTCTAAATTCTTTTAAAAACAAGAAATAAAAAACCCCGTCCGAAGCATTCAAGAAGCTGTTTTATGTAAAACTAGATGATGCCCACGGCTTCGCCCGTGTGGATTTAGGTTTTTAAAAATCCCGTGGGAACTTTTGATTTTCCAGAACAAAAAGTAGCTTAGCTGTAGAAACCCGTCCCCAAAACGGAAAAATCCCGTGGGATCCCCACGATTTCGGAAAACAATTCCTTACAGCATCAGGGTTGAGAAGTTGGATATGTACCTTTTTTTTTTTTTTTTTTCCATGTAGGAGGGGAAATCCTCATGGACATCCAGTACAGGATAGTGCCGGACTCCTACCGGCTAAAAACCCCTCCTGCCCAGCAAGCAATAGTGTTCCTGCCTTTTAGGCCTACCACTACTGCCGCAGCTCGAGTCAAATGATTCCCGCTCTTTCGTCACTCTCTTTCTTTTTCATTATTTCCTCTATATATTCTTGAATCTGAAGCCAGTTTTCCTTTTTCTCCAACATAATGTTAATAAGGCTCTCCACTCTTATATCGCGTCCGAGCTTTCCAACAACCTTCTTCCTTTCGTTTTCGAATTTGGGACAAAAGAACAGTGTATGTTCCGCATCATCCGTTGGGTTTAGGCAATACATGCATCGAGTATGTTCTCGCTTTTTTATTCTTTCTAAGTATTGCATGAACACCCCGTGTCCCGTGAAACACTGGGTCATACGGAACGTCAACACCCCATGCTTCCTGGTACTCCAGCTCTTTATGTTTGCTATCAGTCTGTGCGTCCATCGACCCTTCGTAGATTGGTCCCATTCCTTTTGCCATCTCACTAAGGTCCGTTCCCTAAGGGCGCTCCTTTCTTCCGGCACTTTCAGGCCATAGCCTTCTAGTCTTTCCTTCGCTAGGAGATGAGCCGGGATTAGATTTGCCAATACGAGGGCAGCGTCAGTAGATGTCGTTTTATATGCACAGCATGTTCTTAGCGCCATCATTCGCTGGGTGCTCAACACCGTCCTCCTGTGTACTTCCTTGTCCATAGCCGTTACCCATACCGGTGCCGCATACATTACAGTGGACTGCATAGCAAGAGCTAAAGTTCTTCTTTTCCATGTCTTCGGTCCACGTGTATTGGGTAGTAATGTGGTGATTGCCTTTATCGTTTTTTGGGCTTTTTCACACGCCACATTGATGTGTTTACCAAAATTAAGACGCGAGTCCAGAGTGACCCCCAGGTAAGTAACAGTTGGGGTGGGTCTAACATGTGTATTGCCACATGTAAAGTATTATTTGGGCTCAGTCTTCTATTGAAAATAATAGCTACGGTCTTATCCGGAGCAATTTCTAATCGGTTGTACGACATCCATAACATTATGTTATGCAGAGCTTCGTCACCTTTCCTGACTAAGTCTTCCGCATTAATAGCCGTAGCTGACACTGCTAAATCGTCTGCATAGCATATTAGTTTGACTCCTTCCGGAACTTCGACTGACATGACGTCGTCATAGAGAATATTCCATAAAGTTGGACCGAGGACAGATCCTTGGGGGACCCCCCCTCCAATTTCAACATTAACCCCTCTTTTTAACTCAATAGCTCTATGTTCTAAGTAATCGATTATACTGTTTATAATATATTTGCTTACATTCCTTTTTTTCAACTTAGATATTATCTTAGGCCAGGATGCAGTATTGAATGCATTCCTAACGTCTACAAGAATTAATCCATTCCATTTGTTTTCTTGCTTTGCTTGTCTTGCTATATTAACTACTTGCTTTATAGCATCCACAGTCGTTTTTCCCTTCCTAAAGCCGTACTGACTTTCATGAAATCCTCCCCTTTTGTCTATTTCCTGCAGCAGTCTGGTATTTAGTAGTCTTTCATAAACCTTTGCCAAAACATTTATCAAACAGATTGGTCTATATTTATTAGTTTCAGTTGGAGACTTTTTTGGTTTGTCAATGAGAATCAATTTTGAGAGCTTCCATCTCTCTGGGAACTTGCCCTTTTCTAGTAACCCATTAAATAGCCGGACAAAATAGAGGGGGTATTTTTTTAATACTTGCTTTATGACATCTGGCGGTATTGAATCGGGGCCTGGGACTTTTCCAATCTTAACTTTATTTGCAGCCTCCTTAATATCCGCCTCAGAAAACCTTAGGTGTTCTAAGTCCTCATCCTGTTCATCCAGGTACTCTCTTTTCAACTCTTCACAATTGGACACTATGAACAATTCCTTGAACACTTTCTTTTGGTCTTGAAACAATAAAATTGTTTTGGGGTTAGGTAGCTGGAGTTGGCTTTTGACTATTTTATAGGCACTACCAAAGACATCCTCTTCTAGTTCGTCACATAGATATTTCCATTTCTGCGCTTTTGACTGGATCAAAGAGTATTTTAATTCTTTTTTACAGGCTTTATACTCTTGCTCTAACTTCTGCCTATTATTTTTCTCTTTACATTTCTGGAACTTTCTACGCTTAGCTCTAGTTTCCTTTATTTTCTCTTGTATATCTTGTGTCCACCAATAGGGTAACATGTAGTTGTCATCACATCTTATTTGAGGAGTGCTTCGTTTATATGCCACTCGCAGTGCGTTGTCACATTCTTTGTCGTTAATTTCTTTTTCCTTTACTATTTTTTCAAACGTTGCGTTAAATATCTGTAAATTAGTTTTACCAAATCTATATTTTGGTGTGTCCTTAACCTTTTCATCAACACTGCAAGTTATTATGAGTTTATGATCACTCATGGATACTTCATCCTCTAAGACTGTCCATGTGGTTTTCTTTGTCAATACTTTTTCGTTTACAAATGTCATGTCGATATATGATGTTCCGTTTGGGCGTACACAGGTTGGTATTTGACCGTCGTTGAGAATGATTAATTCCAAGGAATGTACCCACTCCAGTAGTTCAATACCTCTTTTCGTTGTTACATTACCTCCCCAGCATGTATGTTTGGCGTTAAAGTCTCCCGTTACAATGATTTTATTTGAAGGGCTCCCTAAAGTCTGTATATCATGCTGAATATTGCATAAGGAATTCATGAATCCTTCAATTGTACATTTGTTGGGACTTATGTATACGCTATAGAGTGAAACGTCCCCAGTTTCGATGCAGATAAAACAACCTTTTGTACGGTATTTTTTCACGTCATATTTTTTACTGTAGTTAATTATCATAGCACCTAAATCCTCGCTCACATAATAGTGCTTGTTATTACTTTTGCATTTCGTTATATTAGGTTCACTAAGGGCTATAAAATCGCATTTTTTGTCAGACGCTACTAACAGGGCCATATCATGGGCACTAATACTTCTATTTGCATTTACTTGAAGGACTATGAATGCAAATATCTATTTAATTCCCGACTCTCTTTGTCTATTGCTCTGTCTGGCTTTATTTAGGGCTTGCTGAAATAACTTGCATCTTCCGCTACCTGATGCGTGGCCTTCCATGTTGCAAAGTGGGCAGAAGGCTTTATTTGTACAGTTTATAGCTTTATGGCCGTCCTCAGCACAAATATGACATTTATGGCTTCTATCCACTGAGGTGCATTTTGCTGCTATGTGATCGTATGCCCAACATCGGTAACATTTTTGGACGTCTATCCTCTGTTGCACTTGGCAAATACTTAATCCTATTCTGATTTTATACATTTCTAGTAATACTTCTGCATCCTTACACTCTCATTATCTCTCTTATCACTTTGCTATCTGATTTCCATTTTTCATGGGTCTTAAGGATCTAACTTCCAGTTGTTCTGGCGATTGAATTAAGTTTGTATCTAATATAGCTGCTTTTATTTCCTCCATGTCTGCGACGCTATCGATGTCTTTAATGTGTAAAGTACTTTTTGTGTTTTTAATAATCGTCTTCACTTTCTTATTAATATATATATAGCTGTTCGTTCTGATTCACTGACTCATTCATCGCCTCTCCTGAACAATTTTGTATGAAATTTTTTTTTTTCAATAATGGTGTCGTATAGAGGATAAAAATTCATTAAGAGGAAAAATATGGAGAGAGCTGATGATTGAAGATTTCAGAGACGAGGGAATGGCATGCTTAAGCTATTGAAGATAGGTGGGGGGTGCTCGACCAAATGTCACTTGAAACGTCATCCAATTGGCAATGAGTTGAAAAAAAATTCAAAATGGCGAAAAAAAGATGGCCGCTATACAAATTTCGTCGGCGTCCAACTCGGAGGGTATAAAAGATGGAAAAGTGGTTTCTTCGCAAAAGATGATCAAGATCAGAAGATCTACTCGATGCATAGAAAAAAAATTCAAAATGGCGGAATTTATTTTTCCATAGAAAATGTATGGCGAATATTGAAGAGACTACAAGTTGTGAACTATCCAAGGCTTTGATGAGGTTCTTTGGAGAATTCTCAAAGAAAAATATGGGAAGACATGATGATTGAGGGTTTGGAAGATGGTTGAGGAGCCCGGGCAGGGTATTGTAGATAGGTGGGAGGTGCTCAAACAAAAATTACTCAAAACCTCATCCAGTTGGCACGGCGAAAAAAAAATACCAAAATGGCGGATTCAAGATGGTGGCTATACAAATTTCGTCGGTGTTTATCTCACCAAGTATACAAGATGGAAGAGTGGTTTCTTGGAAAAAGATGATCAATACCTAAAGATCTATTTGATGAGCAGAATGATTCGAAGAAAAAATATGGAGAGTGATAATGATCGAGGATTAGGAATTTGGGAAAGATAAGTGGAGGCTCCTCAAACCAAAATACCCGAAAGCAAAACCTCGCGGTCCGCTTGCGGGCCGCGCACCCACGCGCCCTACTAGTTAATATATATATAGCTGTTCGTTCTGATTCACTGACTCATTCATCGCCTCTCCTGAACAATTTTGTATGAAATTTTTTTTTTTCAATAATGGTGTCGTATAGAGGATAAAAATTCATTAAGAGAAAAAATATGGAGAGAGCTGATGATTGAAGATTTCAGAGACGAGGGAATGGCATGCTTAAGCTATTGAAGATAGGTGGGGGGTGCTCGACCAAATGTCACTTGAAACGTCATCCAATTGGCAATGAGTTGAAAAAAAATTCAAAATGGCGAAAAAAAGATGGCCGCTATACAAATTTCGTCGTTGTCCAACTCGGAGGGTATAAAAGATGGAAAAGTGGTTTCTTCGCAAAAGATGATCAGGATCAGAAGATCTACTCGATGCATAGAAAAAAAAATTCAAAATGGCGGAATTTATTTTTCCATAGAAAATGTATGGCGAATATTGAAGAGACTACAAGTTGTGAACTATCCAAGGCTTTGATGAGGTTCTTTGGAGAACTCTCAAAGAAAAATATGGGAAGACATGATGATTGAGGGTTTGGAAGATGGTTGAGGAGCCCGGGCAGGGTATTGTAGATAGGTGGGAGGTGCTCAAACAAAAATTACTCAAAACCTCATCCAGTTGGCACGGCGAAAAAAAAATACCAAAATGGCGGATTCAAGATGGTGGCTATACAAATTTCGTCGGTGTTTATCTCACCAAGTATACAAGATGGAAGAGTGGTTTCTTGGAAAAAGATGATCAATACCTAAAGATCTATTTGATGAGCAGAATGATTCGAAGAAAAAATATGGAGAGTGATAATGATCGAGGATTAGGAATTTGGGAAAGATAAGTGGAGGCTCCTCAAACCAAAATACCCGAAAGCAAAACCTCGCGGTCCGCTTGCGGGCCGCGCACCCACGCGCCCTACTAGTTGTCTACTATGCCTTTAATAGTTTTTGACACTTCTATAGCATTATTCTTAACTTTTACTAGAACATCACCTTTGTTTGATTTTCTGACTACTTTTATTTGTTCTAGGGCTTCACTCCCTTTTAGACCGTTTTTTAATCTTGTTAGCACTTGCGCATACGACTCAGAATCTCCTTCAATGACTATTATTTCTTCATCCCTTTGTATATTCTTATTTCGTTTTTCTTCTTTTCTCTTTATCCTCATAAACACAGTAGTTTCACTGTTATGAAATAGAACTTCTAGAATCTTTTTCATTACATGGGTTGCTATTATACCCTGTGGGTTAATGATTGAAATTTCGTTCATACTATATTTCTCGGTCAGTTTTTTAATTTGTTGGCATAACTTAAATACATCGTGCTGACTCCTTCCATCCTGCTTGGTTGGATCATAGAAGACAACAACAACTTTGTTTGTCTTTGTTTTATTTCCTTCGGTGCCTAATACAGTTACGGACTGTTCAATTATGTTGTAACTGCCTCCTTCACAAATTATTCTTTCTCCTTCTAGCAGTTCTGGGTATCTGTTGAGCACTCTTTTCCCTGTCCTTGATAGTAATTTTTTCTCTTCTTCGCAAAAGTAAACAACGCTGTTGCGCACATCTTTAAATATATCACCATGATCTAGTTTTACATTTTTAAAGCTATCTGGGGTCCATTCTACGTGCAATTTTGTTATTAGTTGGTCATAGCCTTTAATTTCTTGCTGATTTAAGTTGAATTTCTTGTCTGAAATATCATTTTTTCCGTGCATTATATGTCTTCTTTCATTGTATAATTCATTAAATCTTTCCTCATAGTCTACTTTGACTTTTTCTATTTCTTCAGTTAGTTTTGACATTTTTTCTTCTTGAGTACGCCTGTATGCCTGGAATTCTTGTTGTAATTCGTAAAACTTAGCCAGGTCATATTTATATTTTATCACTGTTTGTCTCACAAGACTAGTTAAATCTGATGCAAACTTTTTAACTTCACTGTGGACCTTTTTATTTTCTCTTGTAAATCTTGCTAGTTCTTCGACCTTCGCTTCTATTTTTTTAAGTTCTTCTGATGGTTCTACTTCATTTGGCTGTACATTATTCGGACTGGATACCTTTTTTCGCTTTTTTGGGCGTGTATCTTCTTTTGGGCTCAAGTCTTTTGTTGATGTGCTATCTTCGTCACATATATCAACTACAGTGGTTTCTACGGAGGCATCGCTCACAATATTAATTGATTCTACTTTCTTATGCCCTGGTGGTGTCCTTCGAATAGATTCCCTTCTTGCAAAGGGATCTATTAGCTCATCCAGCTGTTCTCTCCTTTTCTCTTCCTCTATCTCGTCTACTGTCGATTTTGGTGAGCGAACTTTGCCCCCCCCAGAGTACGAGGGGCAGACTGACGAAACGTCAGTGAGGGATTTCCCTTCCGCGGTGCGGTTGGTACCCTCCTGGGGTAGTCTATTTTGTATTTTTAAATCCGCCATCAAAAAATTTCCCATTTTCCCTCCCCACGTTTGCAGAACGCCTACCGGGTTAGCCGAGTAACTCCCCACCCTCCCGCCAAACGCTAGCTCTGGACAGACCTTTTCGGCTCCACATCGACCTCATCAGCTCCGTCCAGTACTGAGAACGCTGCGCACATACCATCCTCAGGAGTTTTTTTTTAAACGGTTCTCCAGCCGGTTTGCTAGTTTTGGTTCACGCCAGGTATTTCATTTCCCTGGTTCCACCCATATCTGAGAGGAATTCCCCAATCCACCACCCGGGGACGCGCCCGATGGGGGACTAGCAACCCCGTACGGGGCACGTATGTACCTACTCGAGTTCATTCAACGATAAAGTCTTTAATTGATACCCCCAATATCAATTTAAATAACCGAAAGTTTCTAAAACCCATTAGTTTTGGGGATCAGGTCCCCTACAGCATCAGGATTGAGGAGTTGGAATCCAATCCAAATTTTTTATAGAACAGGGTCGCAATGTTTCTCTATCGATTAAAAAAAAATTACGCAAATCGGTTCAGAAATCTCGGAGATATCGGTGTTCATAGGTAGAAAAACACAACTCCTCCTTTTTTGAAAGTCGGTTAAAAAAGTAGCCTATGTTACTCCCTGGTTAATTCTCTACTTGTATGTGAAGGTCCCGTCAAAATCGGTTCAGCCGTTCCGAAGATTAGCCCGTTCAAACAGACAGACAGACAGACAGACAGACAGACAGACAGACAGACAAAAATTTTAAAAACGTGTGATTCGGTTATGGTAGCGTTCAAATAACCATATGAGCTTAATATGAGGTAGTTATTTCGATATTACAGACAGACACTTCAATTTTATTTATTAGTATAGATATGTAACATTTCCAAGAAAATATGTTTCTTAAACAACTCTTTTTGCTCTGATTATTTCTAGAAATAACGGGACCACGTAGATTAAAAATTCCATACGAGTCAGCTACATATTTCTTTGTCAATGTAATTAGAATATGCTAGCGCAAGCAGTCTAATCGATTCGTATTCTGAGCGCATACAGAGAATATACGAGTCAATTAGATTGCTCCGAGACCTGAGTGTAGTTTAAAGCAAGATCACAAATCGGGTTTGTCAGTGTGTTCGCTTATAACTTCTAATTGGATTTCAATTATGCAGTTTTCACCATTAATAAAAAAAATATAGGTATATGACGTAATATTAATTGTTGATGCCTGCGACTTCATCCGGGTGGATTTAGGTTTTTTAATCCCTTAGGAACTCTGATTTACCGGAATAAAAAGTAGACGATGTTCGTTCTGGGTTGCAAACTGTCCCTGTGCCAAACATCAAGATCAGTTCATATACTCTTTGTGTAACCTGCTTGTGAATGTCCCGTCAAAATCAGTTCAGCCGTTTTAAAGTTACCCCGGACAATGACAGACAGACAGACCTTATCTACCTTAGACCCTATTTCATCTTTATACTAAGTCCACCCGTATAGATAGATATACGGCTCCCTTAGGGGCTATTCTCTAACAAAGCCACCGAATTAGTTCGATGTACATTGGTGCTTTATCATGTGAAATAAAAATTGCATTTCATAGCAATCCTGCAATGGATAAAAAATATAATATGTCAAATAAGCTCAGTGGCTTTAATGTTTTAATATCCACTGAGTTAGATAATAGGTGGGATAATTTGGAACAGGCGATAGAGTCATCCGGTCTGTTGAAATTAGGTATACTAAAGTTTGGATTAGGTTAGAAATAGTTTTATGAAAGTTATAATAAGTAAGTAGATGCAAGCAAAATTTTCGGCTGTTTATATATATTGTTTATATATATTGTTTTTATAAATAAATATATAAATAAATACTCACACATACACACACGGTCGTCTGTTCCTAAAGTAGGCAACTTAATGCCTGTGTTATAGGTAACAGCCGACTGATAGACATATTTACATATAAATACATATATATTTTTAATAAGGGTATACATACATACATATTATAAATAAACCCAGACTCGGGGCGGGAATCGAACCCGCGACCCCGGAGCGGAAGGCAGGGTCACTGCCAACCACGCCAACGGGCCAGTCAAGTTTGACAAGGGATATTCCCACCTCAATAAAGTAGCAGAATATATTGCAGTTATCCTATGTAGTTTGAGGTAGACACTTGAACACATGTGCCATACATTGAAAGTTTACTAGAACTCGGAATTAGGAGTGCTTTAATAGGAGTTCCCCCCGGCTGGTGCAGATAATTGTCAATTATAGTTTTTACAAGCTTGTTATTAGTTTACTTTGTTCGGATGTTGTTTTCCTCTAATTTGGAAACTGATCCTGAAATTTTCATTGACCAGTCGTAGTCTAAACTGTCTTCATGTGAATTGTAATTAAATTCACAAGCAGTAATTCTTACTTGATTTAGTTTCTTGTCTCATCTTTCTTGACGTGATGACGTCTTATAAATCGATGAACGCCGGCTACACGTACGAAAAAGCATGACTCATTGTCACGTAAGTACCGCGTGCAAGCGAGAGCGCGGAACAAGCGAACCAATTTTTTTTTTGAGAAAATCCGTAACAGACCATATTCCCGTTAAAAGGTATTAATTAAAATATTGATATAAGTCACTGCATAAATAAACCTGCCCTGCCAAAAAACAAATTAAAAAGTACAAAAAAAAAATTTCTTACATAGAATCTGTGCTAGGTAGGTACTGTATTATTTACTCCCATACAAATCTGTACAGTGTACCTACATGCATTTTGAAGTTATGGTGGAATAAAGAAACTCACATACACACATATGAACCCTAAAACACTACACTCCGTTTTTCGGGCAGTCAAGTAATAAATGAAAAAAAAAACCGGCCAAGTGCGAGTCGGGCCTCGCTCTTTTAGGGTTCCATAATAATATCCTACTATAATATTATAAATGTGAAAGTTTGGATGTTTTGATGTTTCGATGTTTGTTACTCAATCACGCCGCAACTACTGAACCGATTTGGCTGAAATGAGATAGATTATACTCTGACTTAAAACATAGGCTACTTTTTATCCTGGAAAAATTCACAGTTCCCACGGGATTTGGAAAAAACAGAAACTCACGCGGGCGAAGACGCGGGCATTCTCTAGTGAATAATAATATAATATTTTGGGTGTAAGAAATATTTAATTTCCGAGGTAGACGCGATCGCGCGATGACTTGCGATCTTCAATTAGGACACTCTTAGGGGATTCATTTGTTTGATTCGATCATGCGACGAAATCGCATCGCTTGATCGTACGATCGTTAGTCAATTAGGACGACGCCTTACTTTTATGGGTCGAATAAACAGGTACCCTTCTAAATTACATAATTAATATGTAACTATCCCAAACCGCAAAACCGTCACGGTTCGTTAAATATCGGACGACAAATTCAACAGAAGTACAAACGTTGACTTGTAAAATACGCTAGCTAAACGGCTGTTCACGGCAAAGGTCTACCGTCTAGTGGATTTCATTTCTCCGCGTACGACGATCAAGTCACAAGAGAACAGAGGTGTTTTTAAGTCAACACACTGACCTTATTAAAACAAGTACCTATGTACAGTGTAACTTGTACCATACAAAATGACAGTTGATTTGAAAGTATTGTTATAGCGCCGCGGTGTTACCCGCAGTGATTAAAACCTAAAAAAATTGGTTGTCTGTAAAGTTGGTTTACGGACGATAATTTTACGTGATAACAGCTGATAACGTCATAAGAAGACAAAGAGAGATAGATGCGTCACAAACCAAACGCTTAGGCCGATCGAGCCTTCTCTATCGCTTGTTCCGCGCCGTCGTTTGCACGCTCGGTTCAGGTGGAGCGTGACAATGAGTCATGCTTTTTCATGCGTGCAGCCGGCGTTCATCGATTTAAAAGACGTTGTCATGTCAAAATGTATTCGCAAATTATTATTATTTTACAACTTATACTATCACTACATTGCATAGTATAAAACAAAGTCGCTTTCTCTGTCCCTATATCCCTATGTCCCTATGTATGCTTAAATCTTTAAAACTACGCAACGGATTTTGATGCGGTTTTTTTTAATAGATAGAGTGATTCAAGAGGAAGGTTTATAAGGAGAAAAATTGGACCCGGTAGGTGGCGCTAATAGCGGGCAGGACGACGTCTGCCGGGTCCGCTAGTAAACTATAAATAGACTAGATACTATAAACTATATATACCTAACTATAAATAGACCATATTTTCTACACACCATCCGCAAGGCTTATGGCTCAACTAAACCACGTAACCGGAAGATAAGACCACCGAAACTCAGCTGTCCCTTTGTAACTTGAACTGACGTAGTGAGGGCAGATTTCATTGCGCGCCAGCCTTAGGCCGTGAATAATTCATCCGGTGAGTTCTTGCTG
Organism: Melanargia galathea; assembly: GCA_920104075.1. Lineage (NCBI taxonomy): Eukaryota > Metazoa > Arthropoda > Insecta > Lepidoptera > Nymphalidae > Melanargia > Melanargia galathea. Next base: position 2,825,962 of record OV049871.1, on the reverse strand, counting down.
AATAAACATGAAACAAGCGCCAACTGTGAGCAAACAGCGAGCTATTTCTATCTTTCAACGCTTCGACTAAATGATTACTGACGTCAATTGTTACCTATGCCTGATCCAGACTCTAACGAGACGCCTCCTGGAGGCTGTCGGCTCGAGTCTTGGCGAGTGGAGGCTGCAGGAGCGCTAGCCATCTAGACTTCTGAACCTCTTTTGACTCGCGCCTGAAAAACCTCGCCTCGCCTCAAAGTAGAGCGATAGTAAGGCGAGGCGAGAAAAGACGAGAGGACACTAGCGCATGGTCTTCACTCTCGCACTTATGTTATCTCAAATGGATTTTTTTTTTTTTAATTAAATAGTCAACAACTCCACAGACTCTTGGTCCGTGGCTTTTTAACCCCCGACGGAAAAACGACGGGGTGTTATAAGTTTGACGTGTCTGTGTGTGTGTGTGTGTGTGTGTGTGTGTCTGTCTGTTCCCCTGTAGTGCTCAAACGAGTGAACCGATTTGAATGCGGTTTTTTTTGTTTGAAAGGTGAATCAGTCGAGAGTGTTGTTAGCTATGTTTGATGAAAATCGATCCAAGATGGCCGCCGCTACAAAATGGTGGATTACATATTTCTTCACAACTCCCTTAATATGGGTATCAAATGAAAGGGCTTGACTAGTAGAATAGCACTATGCAAATCCAAGATGGCCGCCACCACAAAATGGCGAATGTCGGGGGTTTTTTAAATTTTTAATTTATACTTGTTTTATTGTTTGTTTTGTTTTATGATTTGATAATATACAACTTCTCCATAAGGTGCAGATCACCTACTTCTTACACAGCGACTTAAAACTAAGGTTAATAATATTAAAAATAATGTAAATCTAAATAATATATAGCTTTTTTTATATATATTAATTTTAATTAATTTTCTTATTTTTTTTTTCTATATTATTATTATCATTAATTTATTTTTTATTTTTTATTTTTTTTTATTATAAGTATTATTATTAGTTTTTTTATATTATTATTATTATTTTTTTTTAAACTAAATTACAGTATTCTCAAATGGATTAGGCAGCGTTTTCTATGAAAGCTCCAAGGTGGTTTGACTTTTTCCGACATTTTCCAACTAATTTTCACAAAACCTTAACAAACTATATCTACACTTAAACCTTTCTCATGAAACACTCTGTCTACAGGTGGAAACCGTGTGAAAACCTGTTCAGTAATTTTTGAGTTTATTTCAAACAGACAGATAGACGCGGTGAATGACTTTGTTCTATAATATGTGCTGATGATAGGGACTTGAAGGCAGATTAAATTAAATTATCTGATTCAATTATAACGCAAAGTTGTAAATCGAGTGTTTGCTCTTAATAGTCATGGCCAATTGGCTGTGTTTAGTCAGCAAATTATGCATAAGTAATACTCACAAGTATAAATTAAAAATTTAAAAAACCCCCGACATTCGCCATTTTGCAGCGGCAGCCATCTTGGATTTGCATAATGCTATTTTACTAGTCAAGCCCTTTCATTTGATACCCATATTAAGGGAGTTGTGAAAAAATATGTAATCCGCCATTTTGTAGCAGCGGCCATCTTGGATCGATTTTCATCAAACATAGCTAACAACACTCTCGACTAATTCACCTTTCAAACAAAAAAAATCGCATTCAAATCGGTTCAGCCGTTTGAGCGCTACAGAGGAACAGACACACACACACACACACGCACGCACGCACGCACGCACGCACGCACGCACGCACGCACGCACGCACGCACGCACGCTCGCACGCACGCACGCACGCACGCACGCACGCACGCACGCACGCACGCACGCACGCACGCACGCACGCACGCACGCACGCACGCACGCACGCACGCACGCACGCACGCACGCACGCACGCACGCACGCACGCACGCACGCACGCACGCACGCACGCACGCACGCACGCACGCACGCACGCACGCACGCACGCACGCACGCACGCACGCACGCACGCACGCACGCACGCACGCACGCACGCACGCACGCACGCACGCACGCACGCACGCACGCACGCACGCACGCACGCACGCACGCACGCACGCACGCACGCACGCACGCACGCACGCACGCACGCACGCACGCACGCACGCACGCACGCACGCACGCACGCACGCACGCACGCACGCACGCACGCACGCACGCACGCACGCACGCACGCACGCACGCACACACACACACACACACACACACACACAGACACGTCAAACTTATAACACCCCGTCGTTTTTGCGTCGGGGGTTAAAAACGAGGAATGCCTTAATTGCACAGAAGGGATAAATTTTGGTCATCCATTTGATTCATAATGCTGACACCCACAAAATATAATGTTATAAATACTCGTAGGCACATTTAATTGTTGTGTAAATAACAGAACAAACAAATATAAAATACCAGCAGATAATTTTGCGTAATGTTTTACCGAGTTATATAAGGCAAATAAAGTGTTGAGAGCATCGTACTGATTTCGATTCAATGTCTCTAAACATAGAGTTTAAATTGGCACGCAAGAAAATCAACAGTTAACAGTCATAACGGTTGCGTTAATGTTTCTGCACTTTGCATTTATCATTAAGATTAATATAAATAACATTTATTTTAAACTACTGTTATAAACTAGATAACTTTACGGTGCGGTATTAAGTTAAGTAAGGCTGTGATAGCCTAGTGGTTAAGACGAGCGACTTCTAATCGGAGGTCGTGGGTTCGATCCCGGGCACGCACCTCTAACTTTTCGGAGTTATGTGCGTTTTAAATGTTTAAATATCACTTGCTTTAACGGTGAAGGAAAACATCGTGAGGAAACCTGCATGCCTGAGAGTTCTCCATAACGTTCTCAAAGGTGTGTGAAGTCTGCCAATCCGCTTGGCCAGCGTGGTAGACTATGGCCAAAACCCTTCTCACTCTGAGAGGAGACCCGTGCTCTGTAGTGAGCCGGTAATGGGTTGATCATGATGATGATGATGATGATTAAGTTAATGCTTTAGTTTTAACCGCGTTGAAGTTAAACTTTTAAGTGGCAAAATTTTGTTAGTTAAAACGCTTCTAATAAGCAAAATAGTGCAACTCTCTATAAAGGCCACAAAATAACAAGTATAAATTCAAAAAATTAAAAAACCCCCGACATTCGCTATTTTGTGGTGGCGGCTATCTTAAATTTGAAATTTTTCATAGTGTATAATAAATTTCATACGCTAAATCGCTCGGTGGCACAGTTTTGCCGGTAGGGCGGTAACCAGCCACGGCTTAGCATCCCACCAGACCATTAGAAATTTTAGAAATTATAAAATCACAAATTGCCCCTGCCAGTAATCTAACCCGGGACCTCCCACTTATAAGACTTACCACTGCGTCAGGGAGGTCATCATCAGCTCGTCGTCAATTCATCAGTTAATTACATACAATCAATCTGTGCAATCAATTGATAAAATATTTAAGTAGTTACATAAATGTTCTGGCCAGAGAACGGCAGGGCTTCTAATAAATATTTCGCAAATTATTTCCACGTTAAATTACCAACTTTATGATCGAGTAATTAGAGTATAATTTCGCTTACTGAATGTTAAAGTTTGGGGAATTAATAACGGCAATACGAGAATTTGGCCATGCGAATAACACATCCAATAAAACACGTAATGTGAAAGATCAATATGGACGCTCGAATTTGTTATATTCGTTAATAACATTACAAAAGGCATGACTATTACGTAACAACTACTTATATTTTAAACACAATCATCATCAATCATCATCAACTATCATCATCAATCTAATTTTATTAGAGATTTTGCACTAAAGTAATGCCTACCATTTACGGGCCCACCAATCTGCCAGATTTGTCGCTGGCGACAAGTCTGCGGACCAATCTTCGTGTGAATGGTAGGGTTTGCGGTTCGTCATGAGTCTCGTGGATTTGAAAACGCGAGCGGCGAGCCGCACCCGCACCGGACCCGACCACGTTACGTCCGCAAACTCGAGGCCCGGCGCACACTGAATAATTTTACGACTATTGACATACGGTCGTGCGGTATGGTACGCGCACGGTGTTAGCAAGCAGCAGAGATACGTGCGAGGCTCGCCACAGTTCAGAAGCGACTGACGCGCTCGCGTAGTGTGTGGGCGATGACGGAATTGTCGACGGCTCGGGTGCGGCTCGCGGCTCGTTACTTAATAGATGGGTACTCTAACCGCTGAGCTAATGAGCTGGCCAACCCGCATTGGAGCAGCGTGGTGGGCCTAAGCTCTAAATCCCTCTCTCTTATGAGAGGGGAGGCCTGTGCCCAGCAGTGAGACTTAAAAAGGCTGTAGTGGTGGAGGTGGTTGCACTAAAACCTTACCATGTTTAACATTCATTTAGTATTTTATAATATAAATTTCTATATACATTTTAAATTATGATAAAATTGTTTTTTTATAATTACTTAACCTAAGAATTAATTAATTATTACTACTAAAATAAGTGAGACTCAAGTGGGTGATAACTAGAAGTGACAATTGAGTAGGTAGTTAAATTATTTCGCTTAGCAGTGTCGGGGGTATGCCTTAACTGTAAAAAGTTCTCATAAAAGTTTCATCTAAAAATTATCTTAATATTTTACACAATTAGGTAGGTAGAGGAACTTAGGCATGGAAAATACTACTCTCTACTATTTAGGTATTGTGTAAATGGTTCTAATACCTGCAAATAACGAATTTCCTTAAGTGTTAAATAAGTGCCTAAGTATTACTAGACTTAAAAATCCATACGTTTTTTTAGCGAAAACGCTTAAAGAGAAAACAAAATATAATGCGAGTCAACAAACAATAATTAGAATTTATCTTTTCAGTACACAGTATAATAAAAATATCTTCATGCCACTCTGTCACGCGACGACGTTGTTGGGAATTGCTCGGAAAAATAAACAAAAGGCTCAAGACTTATAAGCCAACCAACAACTTTAATATGCTTAAATTAGATTTATAACAGCATTCCAAAGGGTGTGCTGCCCCCTTCTACGAGGGGATGAGCTATACGCAAAGCTCGAATAAGCAAAGCTCGAATGAAGTAGATACATAGGACCACTGGGTCAAAAATATTATTTGTTTTTGTAAAGTGAATAAATGAGATGAGTTGATGATGTATTAGGTACAATATTTTGATAACCTTTCAAAGTGATAGAAATGAAGAAAATATATTCGTGACTAGCGGTCCGCCCCGGCTTCGCCCGTGGTACATAATATTATAGCCTATAGCACTCAGGGGTCACGTACATATCCAATGGTGAAAGAATTTTTGAAATCGGTCCAGTAGTTCCTGAGATTAGCGCGTTCAAACAAACAAACTCTTCCGCTTTATTATATTAAGTATAGATGTCGCGTACATTATTAGAGCAAGTAAATCGTTACCAGATCTTGACCAAATACTGCTGTGATTTTATATAATGTGAGTGGTTGTTTGAAATTTAAATATAAATTTTATTCGCTGAATATCTTGAAAGATGCTAATGATTGAAAGAGACTGAGAGAAATTTTGAAAAGAGCCCTAATGATTGTAATGCATTAGCGTATGAAGTCTCCGCCTATATAAATGAAAATTTAGAAGAGAGAGCTATGACAACTTTACACAGAACAACAAGTTTGTTTTACTATATTCCGCAGAAAACCGGTATATTCAAATTCAAAGTTCATTTATTCAAAGTAGGTAGGGGAGATGTGGCATGAAAGAGCCAGTTTTAAAAAAGGGAACAAAAAAGATATAAGGAAATAAGAAAATAACAAAACTTTTATCATATCATATTGTCTATTCCTTTATGTACGTAATAGCATTGAGCATTTTCCAAAATCAGCAATATTCTTGGATTTCTAGCCATTTATAAAAAATACGAAATTCGGCTCTTTCATAACTCATGGGCATTGAAAGAGCCAACCAAAGTTTTGAAAGAGCCAAGTTATTGTTACAAGACTTAAAATGTAAATTAACGAATATATTATTGAAGATATTTATTATTATTATAATAAATGTTTTTAGAATGCAATCTTTAAATAAACTGTTTACTTAAATCTAAGAAAATCACAAAATTCTCTATTTGAGACCAATATCTGCCAACTTTCTATATTTGTCTCTTTAAGGACTAGTCTGTTCATTAAAAATATTGAGTAATAAAGATTTCAAAATAAAAAAAGAAAAAAACAATGAAATACAGAATTCAAAACAAAAACAAATTTAAATGAATAAAAAAACTTTTTGGCAAAAATAATGCAACCTCCCTTTTACGCCACAGGATTCATGTGCCTAACCGCTACAAATTTTACACTGATACCATTCTTGATTGCTTTTAGTATAATTTTCACTTTCTATACTATCTTAGCTAAATAAGCTCGTAAAAGATTAAAGAAAAGGGCAGTTTATTTATAGGTTGTCATTTCTTGATCACTTTACGTATACAGCTTCCTTAATTATAGATGCTGCAGGTCTTTTACGCTTCTTTTTAGCTCTTTCAGATTGTTTGGTACCTAAAGTAAAATATCATAACAAAAATTCTATTGAAAACCTCTACTTCAAACGTCACTACAAAGTATAAAAATAAATTTTGTTTGTATAAGCATGTTGAAGTAAGGAAACGTTGCTCATTCTTCGTTTTCTTATAATTATTATACCCGTCAGTCTTTCTGAAGTCAGGATTGAGGAGTTGTAGTCAATTTTTTTAGATAAGACCACCTAGCAAACTTTTCTAATGATTAACAAAAAAATTACGTGAATCAGTGCAGAAAACTTAGAGAAATCGATGTGCATACATAGAAAAAATTACGCGCCAAATTGAGAATATCTTCCTTTTTGGTAGTCGGTTAAAAAAATAATGTAATTATTGATATAAGTAATAAATATAGGTTTTAAATTGTAATGAAAAATAAGTTTTGAAAAAGCCGGTTATGAAAGAGCCGGCTTTTTCATAGCACAGTAGCCCAGCTCTTTCAAAACATATTCTCCTAAGAAATATAATCTCAAAAAGTAGTACGAAATCAAAACTTTACACGAAAAAATAAATATGCTATTGTAAGGCCATAGTATCCATAAAGTTATAGTGTAATCATATTATACTGCTAGATTGATAGTTGTAAACGTCAAAAACAAATAAAATGTACTCAAAAACTTACTTTAGGACGACGAAATCTTTAGTACGTTGCACCGACCCCATTTATTTTCAATGAAGTGTCAAATGTTTGTGGGTGACATCTAGTCAGTGAAGCTATCTTGAAATTATAATTCATGAATAATTCGTTCGAAAACTACCGCGAAATTCATAGTGGCTCTTTCAAAACTTGGCTCTTTCATACCACATTCCCCCTACACTGTACACTTTTTGAACGTCAATTTAGGAACAGGCAATGGTGATAATTACTTACGGAAACTTAAAACTAAAGCTACGAGGGTTCCAAACGCGCCCTGGTCTGAGAAGAGCCCACAACAAACTCAGCCGGGTTTTTTTTTATTTTTATTATCACCATCTTACAATATGGTATAGCCATAAAAATTATTTGAACTGTTGGCTTTTAGAGCAATCTATGTCCATGGATTTTTGTCATTAAAAAAATCTTTTAAGCTATAGTAAGATTTTTCAATTAATTTGCGTTTAATAAAACCCTTGAACTTATTGAGAGACATATTATCCAAAATGTTCTCTGGCAACATATGTACCTATATATATGTACCTATAGTACCTACCTGTAGCTAAAACTGCAGCACCACACCACGCACAATCTAATATACACTTAACGCACATGCCACTCCGACGCTGGATCGTCATCACATATTATTATTTACACGTCTTCTTCTAGGCGCGTAGATCATTGCTATCTCACCCTCGCCGAAATTAATTCTTTTGTAAAATGACAAATGGCCTCTTTTGTTTTTATTATATTCGGTTTTCGTAAATACTTCGCGTTATAAACGCTCGAGCCAATATTGCGGGACGGAAGACAGCAAAATAACCCGTTTCTATAAAATGCCACTTGAAACGGCACATTTTTTTTGCTTGTTTTTTCCGTAATAGAGCGGAATTAGATTTATTTCACAGGGTACATTGAGGCGCCTCTGCGTTGTTTCTACGACGGTGCTGCGGCGGCCGCAAAGGCAACATAAACGTATTATTACAAAAATTTTGACTGGCCCGTTGGCGCAGTTGGCAGTGACCCTGCCTACCTCTCCCGGGTCGCGGGTTCGATTCCCGTCCCGAGTCTGGGTGTATATATGTAAGTATATAAGTATGTATTATGTATTTATACATTTATTAAATATTTATATTTAAGTATATTTATATTTATATGTGTAATATATGTAAATATGTTACATATCAGTCGGTTGTTACCTATAACACAAGCATTAAGTTGCCTACTTTAGGAACAGCCGACCGTGTGTGTATGTGTGTTTATATATATATATTTAACTAGCGGTCCGCCCCGGATTCGCCCGTGGTACATAATATAATATAGCCTATAGCACTCAAGGATCACGTACATATCCAACGGTGAAAGAATTTTTGAAATCGGTCCAGTAGTTTCCGAGATTAGCGCGTTCAAACAAACAAACTTTTCCGCTTTATTATATTATAGTATAGATTTCTTTTTTTGGTAGTCTAGTGGTTAGTATATTATTCGACTGCACAAGTGGTAAGCATATTCGACTGCAAACCAGGAGTTTCCGGGGTCAATTCCTGGGTCGGGAAAATAATTGTTAGGCATATTGAGTTTTCTGTCAGTGCCAGCCCGGAGTTGGTAGTTGCCGGTGTTTCACCCCCGTGCCTCGGATAGCACGTGAAAAAAATCTTTAAAACCCGTCAATTGGAGCAGAGTCTAATCTCTAAATGCCTCTCCCTATAAAACGCAAACTAATTGGAAAATCGTATTATAGCGGAAAATATCATTAATTTGACGATAAAAAACCATGATTGCTCTGAATGTCAATGTAGTTGTCATCACTTAGTTTAAATCATATTGTGGATGATGATACTTAAACAAACCCGCGCTGAGTTTGTTGTGGGTTCTTCTCAGACCAGGGCGTGTTTGGAACCCTCGTAGTTTTAGTTTTAAGGTATTGAAATTATATCACCATTATCGCACTTCTATGTAATAGCAAAAATTTACGTTCAAAAAGTGTACAGTGTACCAATTTTGAATGGGGTAACCTAAAAAAATTTTTTTCAAGATATTATTATTTTAGCACTTTGGTGGCGTACCTTTTTAATATTAGATTACCTACCTGCACCAGATTAAAGCTTTCTAATACTAATGGTCTCTGAGCTAAACCGCGGACAGACAGACGGACAGACGGACATGGCGAAACTATAACTATAATAACTATAACTATGGGTTCCTTGTTGACTACGGAACCCTAAAACGTTAATAGGAACTAACCTCATTACATCGGTCGTTAATAGAAACAACTACTTTTTCAGATTAAATCATTATTTATTGTGTGACTTTAGTGGCGTTTAATTGGCGCGAGATTTTTGGTTGCGCTCCTTATCGCCGCTATTTGGACCTCGCACGGCGACTGTCCCGGTGGGAGTGGCGCCGACCCCTGAAATGTTCGTCATTATTCTCATGAAAACAAACTATGTACACCAATAAATATTCATCAAATTATCGAGAACCAGCGATCCTCGGTAGTAGTCAACCTCTAGTATCTCACCATACTATCTACCTATTGTTTTGTTATATCTCAACTAGCTGATGCCTACGACTTCCTTCCCAGGAAGATATCCTTTTCTGGGATAAAAGTTTCCTATATCTATTTCCAGGATGCAAACTGTATTTATGTCTTTCAGTTCAATCGGATGTCCCATACGCGAACACATAGATGACGCCGCGCCGTTCCCGAGACTAAATGTCAAAGTTTCATGGTTTTTATCTTCAGTAACAACGATTTGAATGAAGTTAGATTATATGCTCTGACTTTAAATATAGGCTACTTTTTATTTCTTTAAAAATCCATAGTTCCCGCGGAATTTTGAAAAACCCAAAATCTATATCTACAGTTATAGGTAGATTACTATAGCAAACTTCCTTGAAAGTAGGTATAAAGGTTGGAAATGGAAGCGGAAACGGAAACCAGATATAGTACGATTCCCTCAGGATTTGTGAAAAATCGAAATTCACGCGGGCGAAGCTGCGGGCAAAAGCTAGTATAAAATAATTACATCATCATCGACCGATAGACATCCAATGCTGGACTTAGGTCTTTCGTAGGAACTTCCACACGTCGGGGTCTTGTGCCGCTTTTATCCAGCGGCTCCCTGTGACTCTTCAGATGTCGTCAGTCCACCTGCCTTTTCTCTTCCGTGGTCCACCTAGTGGGGAGGTCTGCCAACACCGCGCTTTCCGGGTGCGAGGTCGCCTTTCCAACACCTTGGGAACCCTTTTGGGATCTTCCAACTATGTGTATGTGCAGGTACTTATCTATAAATAATATGTACCTACCTCGCCCTATTTTAATCTATGCCAGTGTGACTCACCTTTTGATGCGATCAACAGCATTTTCGTGTCTATTGGGGATTGAACAACTCCCGGGCAAGCAACACCATCCGACATCACTTGAGCCAAGGCTTTCACCAGGGACGCCCCAGGTATCCAATCCATGCCCGACATTTCTCAAACTGAAACTAACTTTAATAACAAAAACTGAAAACTATGGATGCCTCCCCCCATTTCCTTATTTTTTAAGAAAAATATAAAAATATATATATAGGTATATTCGTACTCTACTCAATAAGCTCTAAACAATAATATCCCACAAGCTAGATTAAGAAAAAAATATTCTGGCTCCTTTCTCTTGTATGGGAGCCCCCCTGAAAAATAATTTATTTAAATTTCTAATTCAATGGTTGGTTTTGGGTTACCGTTCTACATCAAATACCAAAATTTCAGGTTTGTAACTTATTTCGTCTGCGACCTGTGACCGGAACAGGACGGACGGACAGACAGACAGACAGCCAGACAGCAGAGTGACATTAATAGGGCTCCAATTTAACCTTTGGGTACGGAACCCTAAAAACCAAGTGATAGTCTAAATTTCTATAAAAATTTGAATGTTAAACCGAATTCACCACGTACTTATCAATCAATATCTTAAAAACTAATTAACCACTTTTGATGAAACTTACACTATTTCCTAAGTTGAAGTTAATAAAAAAATAAGTCATAATTCGATAAATAATATTTTTTATAGATTTTAGATAAATTATTATCGTATGTGAATATATTGCGGTTTCAGTAAAATTACAGACATACAGGTAGGTACGCGTCTAATTGATAACCTACTTTTTTGGAAGTCGGTGAAAAAATACCAATATTACCTAAGTACAAAGATGGAAGTGGTTCCGAGTCGAACTGTTTCTGCGATTATTTCTGCTTGGCAACTACGTAAGGTTTTAAATGTCAATGCTATAAGTAGATACTAGGTTTTGATTAGGTATCCTATGAGTCATGACGAGTTTATCAATTAATGCTAGCTGCGCAGTACCTACATAACCTCTTCACGTTGAGTGAATTAAAATGATAAACTAAACGTTTCCGTATCAATCGATCTTATAAATTACTAGCTGATGCCAACGACTTCGTCCGCTTGGATTCTTATAAATCTCATCCCCTATTTAACTCACGTAGGGATAGAATTTTTAAAATTCCAGAAACACATAATTCTTTATTTTTAACCGACAATACAAATTCCAATTTTCATTGATATAACTTTAAAAATGACGGACTTTCATACAATATTTCATCCCCCATTTAACCCACTTGGGGGTAAATTTCCAAAATTCCTTAAACGCGTAATTCTTTATATTTAACCGAAAACCTAAGTACCTATTTTCATGGATGTAACTTGAAAAATGACGGACTTTCATACAAACTTTCATCCCCTATTTAACCCCCTTAGGGGTGGAATTTGCAATAATTCTTTCTTATTGTGCGATTACGTTACAAAAGGAAGCTACAGTAAAAATTCAAGTTTCTAGCTTCAGTGGTTTAGGCTGTGCGTTGATGATCAGTCAGGACAAGCCTCTTTATATTATAGATAGTTAGATTCTGTGGTATTGTTTTTTTTTATTAAAATGGCTGTCCCTGGGAGGAGGAGAGATACCATTACACGAGAGTGCAAGAAAAGCAACCGTCAGGGAGGAATGGAGACGGATTGTCAAGCGGACCATGGCTGGAGTGGCAGCTATGACCGGTCTGTTAAGACTGTGGCGCCTAAGAAGAAGAAAAAGAGAGGGGGAGGGGGGTATGCCCTATTAAGTAGTGTTTTTACCCGACTACTGCAAAGCCAAAAGGAAGGGTTATGATTTTAGCAGTTAGTGGCAAATTTTTGTATGAGATTCTGTTTGTTCCACCCACCGTAGCACCTAAACTACTAATTCTTTGTTATGGTCCGGGTGACATAGGCTACATTTTATATACAAAACAATCGAGATGCGACGTCCGAGCGGCTAAAGTAATATATTGGTTAGTTTCGGATAGATATAATAGATGGCGCCACTAGTTACTTGCCCCGCGCTTTCTGAACACTAAATTATTATTTTATATTATATTAAATTACTAAGGGTAGTCGGGTTTTATTATAATTTACGAACTTTTCTCTTGTTAGTGGTGTGTTGTAGAATACGTCCCAAAACATCGTTAGTTCGATTCTGAACACACTGTATATTTATAAGTAACTAGATGATGCCCGCGACTTGGTCCGCGTAAATTTAGGTTTTTTAAAATCCTGTGGGAACTATTTGCTTTTGATTAATGTTGCCTATTAGTCACTTTCGGCAACGAAAGCTATTTCTGTAGGTACCAAACATATAAATCGGTTAAACGGATGACCTTCAAGAATCCTGTTGGAATTCTTCAATTTACGGGATAAAAAAGTAACCTATGTCCTTCCCCGGGATGTAAGCTACCTCTGTATCAAATTTCATCAAAATGAGTTACACTGTTGGGCCGTGAAAGACTAGCAGACAGACAGATACACTTTTGCATTTATAATATTAGTATAAGTAATCAATAAATATGAAGTATGGATTATGTACAAAGACTAGCCATTTGAATTGTACTTTGTATATCTTTTGAGTGCATTCTTCAATACAGAACTATATTATGTCTATAAATGTAATATAACTGAGTGCTTAGTCTAAAATCGGAGCACTCGAAAACGAACTCGAAAACTATTGATCGATTTCAGAGTAAAATAGACCTAAAATGGCTTGTATTAAGGTTTGAGTTCGCCAATACATTCAGCATTCGAACACAACGAGCGCCCCAAGCAGAAATGTTGTAAAATACATATTCGAACTATGGAATTACGACTTTAAAATACGAGTATTTGAGTTCATTTTGCTCTGAATTCACTTGTGATTCGATCAATAGTTTTCGAGTTCGTTTTCGAGTGCTCCGATCTTAGACTAAGCACTCTGTTTAACTTTATTTATGACCTATTATTATCGATTTTGATTAAACGTGGTTAATTTACTTCCTTATGATGCCACTATTTTGTGTCCAATTTCATCAAAATTGGTTGGTATAACATACACTTTCAGATAATTTTTTTAAGTCTTCAGATTTCTTGGTTTCTCAAATCTGTACACTTTTTGAATGTCGATCAATTTTAAAATTATATGGGATTGAAGTGATGATTATGTCAACGTGAAACTAAACTTACGAGGGTTCCAAAGATGACTACTTTACTTAATTATAAGAAACTACCTAGAATGTTTAACTTTTAGAAGTTTCATTTCGAAGTTTGTTCTGGCGCACTGTTTTAGGAAACAATAGGCAAAGTAGCAATTAATTTGAAATGTATACTGTAGATCTTATTGAAGAACAAAATTTGTAATTAAAACTTATTTGAACGTAGCAACAATATTATATTTTTGATGTTACTTACAATATACATACGTTTAAATTAATACTTTATTTGAAGTATTACTACTAATATTATATAATGAACAAGTTGGAGACTGAGTAGAATCTGTTCAGAGATTTGTAAATGGAACGCGATTTATCTCAAGACCGCCCGGCACATTGAACCTTCTTCGCGTTCATCAATATATCTGCATATTGCACCTGATACTAGTAACTAATGGTAAGTAATCTGCTACAGTAATTAATGGTACCATAATTAACGTAGAAACCGATCAGGGGTATGGGTTTATTAACAAGTATAAACATTCCCCGACATTCGCCATTTTGTGACGGCGGCCATCTTGGATTTGCAATAATGATATTCTACTAGTCAAGCCCTTTCATTTGATACCCATATTAAGGGAGTTGTGAAAAAATATGTAATCCGTAATTTTCTAGCGGCGGCCATCTTGGATCGATTTTCATCAAACATAGCTAACAACACTCTCGACTAATTCACCTTTCAAACAAAAATAAACCGCATTCAAATTGGTCCACCCGTTTGAGCGCCACAGGGGAACAGACACACACACACACACAGACACACTTATAACACCCCGTCGTTTTTGCGTCGGGGGTTAAAAACTGTCATACCTTTTTTTTTTTTTTTTTTTTTTTTTTTTTTTTTTTCGCTGGGAAATGCTATTTACGCATCCCTCCCGGAAGTATGCCAGGTAATCTGGCTCACTTCCGGGAGGGTATGTGGGACTCGCCGGCCAAGATGATCGGAATACCCACTAAAACCCAGCGCAACCCACTGCGTTGAATGAGGCGCCAACGGATCGCTGTCGCATTCAACATTGACGCTTCAACGCTTACGACAAAAGCATCACGATTCAGTCAATTAGGCTGGAGGCATGAGATGTGCGTATCTCCGCCTCCTGCCTCCCGTCCTTTTCCTGCGAAGAGGGGGAGCGTCGACCGCCGACTCTCTCTCCCGCTCCACAGCCTCTTTAATTGTGATGACTTCCTCACAGAAGCACACCATTGCCTGCCACTTGGACTCGCTGCCAACCATTTTATTAATGATATTTGGCAGCGATATGTCCCCGTCGAAAGTCGCAAGCAATGAGTGCCTCTGCGGGGCCCATGCTGTGCACTCTACTAGTGTGTGATGCGCCGTGTCCTCCAGCGTGTCACACTCCCAACATCCCGAGGTGAGTTCCCGTCTCGCAATCTGGTGCAGGTACTTACCGAAACACCCATGTCCCGTAAGTACCTGCACCAGCCGGTAGGTCAAAATTCCATGACGTCTTTTAAGCCAGCGCTCAAGGTGGGGTTGTATTAAAAACTGTCATACCTCTTCCAAGTGAGCCCGCTTCCACCTTAGACTGCATCGTCACTTACCATCAGTTGAGATCGCAGTCAAGGGCGAACTTGTAGATTAATAAAAAAAAAAAAATATTGGTTGTCTGTAAAAACGTAGGTAAAGTAAACTGAAAAAAGTAAATAACGATAATTTTAAGTGAAAACGGCATAAGAAAACAAAGAGAGATAGATACGTCTCAAGCCGAACGTTCAGGCCAATCGTGCCTTCTCTATCGCTTGTTCCGCGCTCTCGCTTGTACGCGGTTCGTGACAGTGAATCATGCTTTTTCGTGTGTGTAGCCGGCGTTCATCGATTTATAAGACGTTATCACGTCAAAAACATTCCTTTTTTCGCAGTCGGGTAAAAATCTAAGCCAATGATTTAGGCTTTCAAGAGATAGGGCGCGGTATCAATCACCGCACCCTTATAAATCGTTCTTTGAATCAATTCTAGGAAATTGGAGCTCCGACGAAATAAATGGTCTCGGAACATTTAATATTCGTTAATTTGTCTTGTTTCGTTTTGTTTTTATTAAATTTTTTGTTTTCACATTTTACTCTTTCATCCACAGTGCCTGTGTGCTTAGTCTAAATCGGAGCACTCGAAAACGAACTCGAAAACTATTGATCGATTTCAGAGTAAAATAGACCTAAAATGGCTTGTATTAAGGTTTGAGTTCGCCAATACATTCATCATTGTTCGAATGCTGAATGTATTGGCGAACTCAAACCTTAATACAAGCCATTTTAGGTCTATTTTACTCTGAAATCGATCAATAGTTTTCGAGTTCGTTTTCGAGTGCTCCGATTTAGACTAAGCACTGTGCTTAGTCTAAATCGAAACCAAAGTTTTCAAATAATACTTCTTGCCAGTGATGACATACGGTTTTCGGTTTTCGAGTAGTAAAACAGACAAATTGTCATTTTTATTCGTCGTATAAAGCTTATCTGGCAGTTATGAAACAGGCCCAAAGAGTTAGATTTGAGGAGATCACAGAAGAGCCAAAGTCTCCGACATATAGCTTGCCACGCTCAAGCTGGAATGGCAACTTCGCATCACTATTGACTATTGACTATTGACTATTGACTATTGACTATTGACTATTGACTATTGACTATTGACTATTAAAGCGCATTTACTGACCCCCGCGACCGACGACATCAGTCGAGGCGCTGGCAGCCGCTGCTAAGCGGCATGAGATTGAGTTCTGACGTGATCTTTGCAAGAGATCTATGTCCAGTAATTGTGGACAGCTCTTCTAATGATGTCGATTATAAGTATTCACTGGCAGTGGACGACTGTTCTAATTATTCCGATTATATTAAAGTAGTTATGGCCTCAATAGCGCAACGGTCGTTGGTGGTGGATCAAAAACCGAGAGGTCGACGGTTCAAACCTCGCCCGTTACACTATTGTCGTACCCACTCCTAACACAAGCTTTCGATTATTTGGAGGGGAAAGGGGGTCATGTTCATCATAGCTAATATTCTTTAAAAAACAGTAGGTACTTATGTAGAGAAAGCACTAAGAAAATATTTGCGTCACATTTCCACATTGCATGCATACGTATATACTTAAACTTAAAATTTCCTTCCGACGCGAATTTTCCATTTTCCCTAATGTACTTTTATTCTCCTTTCCGAAAATGATACGTAATAAAATTGATTCACGTTTAATGTCTGTCTAGAACTTTATTGCATTAACGGCACAAAAGAAATAATAGAGTAGGTAGAATAGAAAGGTTTTTCATTACAAGCAACATCTTCGTTTGAAGAGTTCCCATGATTTCTCTAGGATCCCATCATCAGATCCCGACCTGATGACCATGGGACCACCTGGAAAGTATACCCTTTCAAACAAGAGAATAATTTTCCATATCGGTTCAGGCAGCTTAGATTAATCGGGGTAGGTACATACATAAAAAAGATTCCATCGAATGAAGAACCTCCTCCTTTTTTGAAGTCGGTTAAAATTAGCCTTTTACAGAATACTTTCAAATCGTCAAGTGAATCTAGTCTTGGGTTAGAAATTAGTCGACTCCTAGGTACTTTTTTTTATCTAAGTATTCTTCTACCAGCAACAATGCGCGCTGCTCATTCAATAATTAAGCGACAATAATGAAATTTGACTATTTATTCGAACTAAAATCGATTTTTATTTTCAATCGATTGTATTTTCTCTCTTGTATTCTGTTTCACTCACTCGCGTAAACAGCCCATAATGAAGCCAGCCGAATAAATCATTCTTATTCTAATTTCCGATCATCACTACCCAACTAGAAATCAAAACTGGAAACTCTCGCTTATGAACTGACTATTCACATAAATACCTAATTTAGGCAACTTTCAGAATATCAACCTCACCGTCACGTAAGGGAGTCGTCTGGGGCCATTAATACCTAATATACGAGGGTGCTCACAACTTGGGCCATAACCGCGTTATCTGAGCGCGTTACTCAGAGAGACTCGTTACTGGCACATTACGGTCAGCCTGGAGCCGATATACGGCCTTACCTTTTGGCGGATAAGGAGGGAAATGTTCTTCGATTTCTATGGTGAGAATTGATTTCCCTACCTGGCCCAAAAATACTATTTAATATATTAAGTATACCTACTGTAACCTGGAGCGACGAGTGTAAGATGTCAAGTAAGCAAATCCGATTCTGTTTGTTCATCGTCGTCGTTATCAACCAATCGACGTCCACTGCTGGACATAGGTCTCTTGAAAAGACTTCCACACGCCACGGTCTTGCGCCGCTTGTATCCAGCGGCTCCCTGCGACTCATTTGATGTCATCGGTCCACCTAGTGGGGGGTTTACCAACACTGCGCTTCCCGGTGCGAGGTCGCCACTCCAGCACCTTGGGACCCCAACGTCCATCGGTTCTCCGAACTATGTGCCCCGCCCATTGCCACCTCAGTTTCGCAACCCGCTGAGCTATGTCGGTGACTTTGGTTCTTCTACGGATCTCCTCATTTTTGATTTGATCGCGTAGAGAAACTCCGACCATAGCTCTCTCCATCGCTCTCTGAGTGACTCTGAGCTTTCTAATGAGGCAGCTTTCTAATGAGCTTTTGTTTGTTAGCTTGAGAGAATTCCTGTTTCTGAGAGCGCTACCGAGTGCGCCACATACGAACGAAGTATGTTTTTGGACGGCACGACTTTGCCTGCACAAGGCTTTGATGATTTACTCTCATCAAAGGCGCAAGGTTCTCTATGTATTCTAGGTCCCTTATATATATGCCCTATATTCTACCATTTAGGTACAGTAAGGACCTGTTTCACCACCTTCTGATAAGTATCGGATAGCTACAGGTATCTACAACTTTTGTCTTTGTCACTTGACATAAAGTAAGAAAGGGACAAAACTTACGTTTACACTTATCAGAAAGTGGTGAAAAATCTTATCTTACTTCTTACTTATTTACTTATTACTTATATATACTTATATTATATTTTATATATATATATATATATATATATATATATATATATATATATATATATATATATATATATATATATATATAATATTAAATATTATAAATGTGAAAGTGTGGATGGAAGTTTGGATGTTTGTTACTCAATCACGCCGCAACTACTAAACCGATTTGGCTGAAATTTTGAATGGAGGTAGATTATGCCCTGACTTAAAACATAGGCTATATAGGCTATACTTTTTGTCCTGAAAAATGCACAGTTCCCACGGGATTTTGAAAATCTATAGCTACAGCTATAGGTAGATCACTATAGCGAACTTCCTTGATAGTAGGTATAAAGGTTGGAAAAGGGAGCGGGAACGGGAACCGGAAATCCACGATTCCCTCGGGATTTGTGCAAAACCGAAATTCACGCGGGCGAAGCCGCGGGCATTCTCTAGTATCAAAATATATCTTATTCAGAGAGCACAATACATACGCACGCTATTTTTGATCTAACAAAGGATATTTTCATCTATTCAAAGGCTTCATAATGTCAAGGCCTACTGCTGACATGTTGCAAATCCAGTCACGTCTCCCACGCCTCTACCTTACTTTGTGTATATTTTATTGTTGAAGTAGTATCGAAAGGGTAACTACAAAATGACTATAGTCAAACTTTTAATTATCTGCAGTAATCTGACGTTTCCTAATGTCATTTCGTAAAATAATGTTGCCAACCCCATTTCTATAGTGATGTGATACGTTCAATTCATTCAATTTCATTCACAAAAGTTTCGTTCAAAGTTACTCTTTCATTATCATCATAATTTTATTTATCTATTAAGTAAATCGATGGCTCCTACGTATAAAAGCCAAATTAACAATTTTGTCATCTTGACTTTTTGTGGCAAACGCATCCTATTGGTACAATTAATTATATGAGCTTTAATTGAAAAAAAAAAGTAAGAAGTACTATTTCTATTGCAATAACAGCCTATGTGTGTTAACGATATCTGTCATAGTTAACATGCTAAGTTGCTACTGCCCTTTTATTACAAAAAAAAAAAAAATATTTTTAAAAGAATACCTACTAGTTATTCAGAAAAAAATATATTTAACATTATAATAACATATTTACATATTTTTGGAATCTACTTATAATTTTCTAGATGATTTTGACCTCCCTGGCGCAGTGGTTTTGGTCTTTTTTTTATTTATTTTTTTAAATTATTTTATTTACAATACATAATATTAATATTTTTACATTGATTACTTCGTGCTCGTAAGCGCTTATAAGTGGGAGGTCCCGGGTTCGATTCCCGGCAGGGGCAAGTTGGGATTTTATAATTTCTAAATTGTCTTTGGTCCTGTCTGGTGGCAGGCTTTAACCGTGGGCCGTGGCTGGTTAGCACCCGACCGGCAAAGCTGTGCCGGCCGACCGCCAAACGATTTAGCGTTCCGGTACGATGCCGTGTAAAAACCGATCAGGGGTATGCATACCTCTCTCAAGTTTGCCCGCTTCCGTCTTCGACAGCATCATCACTTACCATCAGGTGAGATTGCAGTCAAGGGCTAACTTGTAGTTGAATAAAAAAAATAGATAATGATTATGAACTTAATCTGATTTTTAATTATTTTTTTTCAACTTTAGTCTTTAATGCGGGACCATGGTCATCACATCATTTTTTCTTAAATTTTACTAGCCTATGTCACCTAGAATAAGCTAAAGATTCTAACGATACCTACCTTATTCATCAAAATTGGTTCCGGCATATATAGAAGTTATGGTACAACATACAAACATACATGAACCCTGAAAACAATATACTCCTTTTTTTCAGGCAGTCCTTTAAAAAGGTTCTTTATGTCGATTCTTTTAAACACCGATGACCGAGGTTACGCTTTTTCAGGCTGCTGTTGACGCTGTTGACACTGACGCTCGGCGAATATTATTTTGTCGCCATTTTTCTCGTTTGTCATTCGACATTTTCATTTTTCACTGTCCATTTTCATTTCTACGTTCTGAGTGTGACTATTTCCATTTTGCCTACTGCGCGTTATATTTGTTACCAATTGTTAAGTTTTTGTAACGTTGTGTTTGGTTTTCATTATTTTTGTAAAATTTGCCATTTGGTTTTGTAAAGCACAATAAAATAAAAAAATGAATGCTCAGCCAAGTACATCGCATGCTGAGGATACATTTTTACCTTCTGTTAAAAAAAAACCGCGTAAGAATTTAAGTGAAAATGAGAAACATTGAAATATACACACAAAATTTCATCCAAATCAGTCCAGCCCTTTAGGAAAAAGTACAGAAGAATTATATCGGTACGGGTGAGAGAGTTCCGTATCGACAGGATGAACATTCAATGTTTGACAGTTACGAAACCCATGAACATTTTGTATGGGAAAATGTTTTTTCTTTTATTTTTTCGTCAATTTTCCAATATTTTTAACAGTTATTCTGCTATTCGGGACGAAGACAAATACAACAAATCAAAAACCATGAAAATCGGTCCAGCCGTTCTCGAGTTATAAGTGTTCGAACAAACGAGACTTTGTTTTATATATTAAAGATATACGTATTTATATATATACTATATATATATAAATATATATATGTAACTTTTGTACATAAAATATAATAATTACTTAAAATAAAAACTTTAATTTGAATAAAATAATTGAATGATTCAAATCAATCACCTGTACCCCATCCCTATTTTATTTTCGTTAAAAAGTGACAACCCACGAAACTTCACATTACTGCATACAATTAAAAGTCGAAGTATAGTACATTTTCGTGTCTCGTCAATTTAATAAATACGTATCCAGTGTGCTTAGTCTAAAGCGGAGCACTCGAAAACGAACTCGAAAACTATTGATCGATTTCAGAGTAAAATAGACCTAAAATGTCTTGTATTATGGTTTGAGTTCGCCAATACATTCAGCATTGTTCGAATGCTGAATGTATTGGTTCGTTTTTCGAGTTCGTTTTCGAGTGCTCCGCTTTAGACTAAGCACACAGATTTTTATAGAAATTATTTTACAGTATACTAAGTACTACCAGATTTGGAAAACTTTTTTTGACATGAACTTGAAAAATTCACTAGGTATATCTAATAATTACTTAACTAAGTACTTTTTCGTTTTCAGAAATGATTTTAAACGCGGCTTTTCTAAAACACATTAAAAGTGCTTGCCTACTTGAGCGGTGCAGAGCTATGGAAATAAGCTACGGAGACAAGTTTACAAAATATGACTATTTTATAAAATACTAGCGGACAGACAGACGTCGTCCTGCCCGCTATTAGCACCACCTACCGGGTCCAATTTTTCTACTTATAAACCTTCCTCTTGAATCACTCTATCTATCAAAAAAAACCGCATCAAAAATCCGTTGCGTAGTTTTAAAGATTTAGAGAAGAGAAGCATACATAGGGACATAGGGATATAGGGACAGAAAAAGCGACTTTGTTTTATACTATGTAGTGATGACTATTTTATAAAATATGACTATTTTCTAAAATATGACTATAATATTATTATTCATGTCTCCGCTCTTCCTAGCTGCATTGAACACTACTTCAGTGGAGTGGTGGTTAATTTAAACATTTCGATCGCAAAATATATGCAGCGCTACAGGTAGCCGAGCGGATTTGCGGAGCGGTAAAGCGAGACCAAGCAAAGCGGTCACAAAATATATTAGGTCTTGGATCCTATGAATCTGCTGTTTTCTTATTTTGACCATTTTTATAGTTGCAATGTTAGTGTATGCCAAAATAAATAAAGATATATAATACTAGGTTACTGCGTAAAGAAACCCGCCAACCCGCATTGGAGCAGCGTGGCGGGTCTAAGCTCTAAATACCTCTCTCCTATGAGAGAGGAGACCTTAACCCAGCTTTAAGGCTAGGCGTATGCTGAGAAGCAGGCGACGCAGCACAGCACAGTACAGCATAGTGCAGGGCAGGGCAGTTGAGGCAGACATGTGCCCCCTCCGTATGCTGCGACGCTGCTGACATTCGCATTCTCACCCATAATAACTTTTTCAATGTTTTTTTTTGAATAGTCTGGATGATTTGTATCATACAAACAACGTTCATAATGAACTAATTCAATGTTCTGTCATTGCAACAAAATTATAAAATATTGTTAATTAAAACGTCTCGACGTGCACGCGTCGCGGAGAATTCTGTGCCGGCAGTACAACGAGACGCAGAGCAGGACAGACATAATATGTCTGCGTCGCATGTACCTGCGCCGCAGCGTACGTTCCATGCTTTACAAAATCTGTTCTGCTCTGCCCTTCGTGGACCTGCGTTGCCTGCGTCTCAGCATACGCCTAGCCTTAAAGGCTGTAGTGGTGGTGGCGGCGTAAAAATAGTAGAACTACCTTATTTGTTATCCTTGTCAGTAGTAGGTTCGCTTGTATGAATTGTGGAGAGTATATTGTGTTGAGACATCCGTGACTGATGATCTCCACCACCGTCACTCCGCTCGCTTTCTCCGCTCCGCTCGCTCTCTCCGCTCCGCTCAATCTCTCCGCTCCGCTCGCTCTCTCCGCTCCGTTCAATCTCTCCGCTCCGCTCACTCTCTCCGCACCGCTCTACTTACTCGCTTGACTAAGTGGACAAAGACACTGCACTTCACTTCTCCGCACTGTTCCCTTACCCCGCTCTGTTTGAGGACGGTTACACTTATAGTTTTACGGCATTATTATGATTTCGTTCCGTCATAAGACGTCGCTTAACGCACGCAAGGGTTGTTTGGTTGCCACAAGACACCCTCCAAACGATATTATTATTGAGATTGATGTAAGCAATTTTGTAACAGAGTGTGATCCGTGATTCGTGAAGGAAAACGAAGTTAAATGTTAACCTGAGGTACCTACATAACACAATGGTGTAAATACTGTTAGCTTTAACACCCACGTGTGAAGCCGAGGCACAAAATATTTTTAACCGACTTTCGAAAAGGAGGTTCTCAATTTGGTAGGTACGTATGTTTTTTTGGTAACAACTCAGTGTTATTTATTTTTAACCCCCGACGCAAAAACGAAGGGGTGTTATAAGTTTGACGTGTCTGTGTGTGTGTGTGTGTGTGTCTGTCTGTTCCCCTGTAGCGCTCAAACGGCTGAACCGATTTGAATGCGGTTTTTTTTGTGAATTAGTCGAGAGTGTTGTTAGCTATGTTTGATGAAAATCGATCCAAGATGGCCGCCGCTACAAAATGGCGGATTACATATTTTTTCACAACTCCCTTAATATGGGTATCAAATGAAAGGGCTCGACGAGTAGAATAGCATTATGCAAATCCAACATGGCTGCCGCCACAAAATGGTGAATGTCGGGGGTTTTTTAATTTATACTTGTTACAAAAGTTGTTTGCTTCTCGTATGGGTAGAATAATGTGTATAAACGGACAGTCAATTGAGAATAGGTAGCCAATTTCTGAAAACGCCTCCCAACGGGGAACCTAACCCTAACACGGTTTGACGACCTCCCTGGCGCAGTGGTGAGCGCTGTAGTCTTATAAGTGGGAGGTCCCGGGTTTGATTTCCGGCAGGGGCAATTTGGGATTTTATAATTTCTAAATTGTCTCTGGTCTGGTCTGGTGGGAGGCTTAAGCCGTGGCTGGTTACCACCCTACCGGCAAAGCCGTGCCGCCAAGCGATTTAGCGTTCCGGTACGATGCCGTGTAGAAACCGATCAGGGATATACATACCTCTTCCAAGTTAGCCCGCTTCCATCTTAGACTGCATCATCATTTACCATCAGGTGAGATTGCAGTCAAGGGCTAACTTGTAGATGAATAAAAAAAAAACATTTTACTCAAGGTGATAGTAAAAGCATTAATATTTACGTCACTAAGTGCCTGTTTCACCACCTTCTGATATGTATTAGATAGCTATCTACAATTTTTGTCTTTGTCACTTGACATAAAGTAAGAAAGTGACAAAACTTACGTTTAGGCTATCCAACACTTATCAGAAGGTGGTGAAACAGGCCGTAACTTTACTGCATACTAGTTGTAATTGAACGTTAGTAAAGTTGTAAGAGTATAATCCCATATTCTTGCAAATAAAACAATATAATTTCATTCATCATCATCATCATCATGATCAACCCATTACCGGCTCACTACAGAGCACGGGTCTCCTCTCAGAGTGAGAAGGGTTTTGGCCATAGTCTACCACGCTGGCCAAGCGGATTGGCAGACTTCACACACCTTTGAGAACGTTATGGAGAACTCTCAGGCATGCAGGTTTCCTCACGATGTTTTCCTTCACCGTTAAAGCAAGTGATATTTAAATACTTAAAACGCACATAACTCCCGAAAAGTTAGAGGTGCGTGCCCGGGATCGAACCCACGACCTCCGATTAGAAGTCGGTCGTCCTAACCACTAGGCTATCACAGCTGGTAGGTATGGTAATACGGTAAGCTGTGATAATTTCATTCGTTCATTCATAATACTTCAGAGAAGTTCTAGTTATTACAAGTTTCAAGTTCTTTTTCTTAGTGGAATGTAACGCTGTTACTCAACTAAATTACTACCAAGGGGAGTATTATGTACAATTGGTTTTTTTCTCTCAATCGCATTCCGTCCTGCGGGACGCTGTGCTTATCTCCTTTATTGGCGCGATTAAAGGACCTTCCCGATACCCGGGGGATGCTGCGACGGAATAAATGTGTTTTATTTCTCCAGAACTGTTTACTGAAAATATACAAAATATTTATGTTCGTAAGTCGTCGTCAATAGACATAAGTCTCTTGTAGGGAATTCCACACAACGCGTCCTTGTGCCGCTTGTATCCTGCGCGCGCGACTCATTTCGTCTCTTTTCGACTCATCGGCCTACTTAGTGGGGGCTGATATTGCGCTCTCCGATACCAGGGACCAGGGACCAGTGTGCTTGTGTGTGTGTGTCTGTCTGTTCCACCGTAGCGCTCAAACATGTGAACCGATTTGAATGCGTTTTTTTTGTTTGAAAGGTGAATTAGTCGGGAGTGTTCTAATTATTATACCTAATAGCTATGTTTGATAAAAATTGGTCCGAGATGGCCGCCGCCACAAAATGGCGGATTACATATTTTTTCACAACTCCCTTAATATGGATATCAAATGAAAGGGCTTGACTAGTAGAATAGCACTATGCAAATGCAAGATGGCTTCAACACAAATTGGCGGATGTCGGGGGTTTTTAATTTTTTTTAATTTATACCTACTTGTTTAATTTATATTTTCTTCGTTATCCTGCAAGCCTCCATCAATGTATTAAAAAAACAAACGAAAGGAGAACCAATTTTTTCACTTCCCTGATAAACAATTTCGCGCGAATTTTCTCCTCAGCGATGTTATACGATTCTCATCTCTCCAAGGGTCTTTTAGACCCGAAACACTTGAGATTAAAGTAGGAAGCCGTGTTCTGGGAATTTTTCATTTCACGGTTTAAGAAAATTTGTAATAAGGTGTAATTGCTGAATGCTTATAATGGAATTACTTTTTTCGGGGCGAGTCCGAGCAGGTCAGTATTTTGCTTGATAATTAATTTTGCCGGTGTGTTATTATATTTAAGTTAGAGGTGTGAGATGAGAGATTTTCTTATTTAGGTACTCGACGGAACATGTCAAGAATCGTATTTTGCGACAAGTATAAATGAAAAATTTTAAAAACCCCCGACATCCGCCTTTTTGTGGCGGCTGCCGTCTTGGATTTGCACAGTGCTATTCTACTAGTCTAGCTCTTTCATTTGATACCCATACTAAGGGAGTTGTGAAAAAATATGTAATCCGCCATTTTGTAGCTTGAACTGTTGGCTTTATAGCAATTTATGTCCATGGATTTTGGTCATTAAAAAAATCTTTTAAGCTACAAGTAGTAAGATTTTTCAATTAATTTGCATTTTATAACACAACCTTATTAGAACACAAGTAATTAGTGTGAATAAAATAAATGAAGACTATCTCCGTGTCGGTTTGAGATATTTTCTTCCATCGCAACTCAATGTTATTTGTTCGAGGGACCGAGATCAATCGGTCCCATCCATGTTATTATAGTTCCACTTATTCCTACTATTGTATTACTTTGTTCATTATGTTCCAATCTATTTACAGATTAGATGAGATTTGTTATGTTTGTTTATCTATGCAATTACTTGTCGTAAAATATTGCTGTAGCGAAGGGGGAAATTTTATTGGGAGAGAGTAATCACACTAATATTATAAAGGCAAAAGTTTCGTGTGTGTGTGTGTGTGTGTGTGTGTGTGTGTGTGTGTGTGTGTGTGTGTGTGTATGTTTGTTACTATTTGACGCCGCAAATACTGAACCAATTTGCCTGAAATTTTGAATAGAGATAGATTATGCCCAGAGTTAACACATAAGGTACTTTTTATCCTGGAAAAATTCACAGTTCCCACGGGATTTGTAAAAAAACCAAAATCTACAGTTACAGCTATAGATAGCAAACTTCCTTGAAAGCAGATATAAAGATTGGAAAAGGGAGCGGGAACGGGAACCGGAAATCCACGATTTGTGATAAACCGACATTCACGCGAAACCGAATTCACGCGGGCGAAACCGCGGGCAGAAGCTAGTATTTATTATATCTGTAATATATAATATGTTCATTTAGGAATTGCAACGAACTTAATATTCAGCAAAAACATGAGAGGGATAGATTTATTCACTGTTGTGTACCAAGATAGAAAAGATACTAATGTAAGTTGACAGCGAAATCAAATTATTATAGTTTTACGAATCAACATCATTATCATTATCAACTACCGACTCACTACAGGGCACATGTCTCATCTCAGAATGAGAAGAATTTAGTCCGTAGCCCACCACGCTGGTCGAGAGCGGATTGGCAGACTTCACACACCTTTGAGAACGTTATGGAGAACTCTCAGGCATGCAGGTTTCCTCACGATGTTTTCCTTCACCGTTAAAGCAAGTGATATTTAAATACTTAAACCGCACATAACTCCGAAAAGTTAGAGGTGCGTGCCCGGGATCGAACCCACGACCTCCGATTAGAAGTCGGTCGTCCTAACCACTAGGCTATCACAGCTGGTAGGTATGGTAATTAACAAAAAAATATTCATCACTTTTTGGAAATCTACAGCGTCCCAAGGTGCTTGAATGGCAAAATAAAAAGGAGCATTGGAACACCTCTCACAAGGTGGAGGGTGGTTGGAGTCACTGCCAGCCAATGGATACAAGTGAACCAAGTTCATGTTTTGTGGCAATCCTTGAAGAGACGATGACGACGACGATAATTATTCTTCTTCTTCTTCTTCTTATGGTGCCATCTCCTACCGGAGGTTGGCTATCATTCTGGCAATTTTGATTTTAGAGACAGCCGCACGAAACAAGGATCTGGTACTCAATTTGAACCACGTCCTGAGATTTTTAAGCCATGAGGTTCGTCTTCTTCCAGGGGGTCTTCTTCCTTGTATCTTCCCCTCCCCCTGCAATCCTTGAAGAGACGATGACGACGACGATAATTATTACCAGAACCATAATATTTCATTTAAACACTAGAGAATGCCCGCGGTTTCGCCTGCGTGAGTTTCGGTTTTTCACAAATCCCGAGGGAATTGTGGATTTCCGGTTCCCGTTCCCGCTCCTTTTTCCAACCTTTATACCTACTTTCAAGAAAGTTTGCTATAGTAATCTACCTATAGCTGTAGCTATAGATTTCGGTTTTTTCAAAATCCCGTGGGAACTGTGATTGTGTGATTTTTTCAGGATAAAAAGTATGTAAGGATATAAGCCTATGTTTTAAGTCAGAGAATAATCTATCTCCATTCAAAATTTCAGCCAAATCGGTTCAGTAGTTGCGGCGTGATTGAGTAACAAACATCCAAACATCCAAACATCTAAACATCCAAACATCCACACTTTCACATTTATAATATTAGTAGGATAATATATTTCACGAATCATTGTTTTCAAGTTAAGTTCCTAAACTAATTACACTGTCAGTTTCGAGTTCATAATTGTACAAGGGTCTAATTAAGGGACTCAACTACGTGTAAATTAAAACTTGTTGCTATTTAGTCAAGTTTCTATTATTATTTGTGTTGGTGAAATTATGGCTGGTTGTTTCAATATACTTCTTGAGTTTACTTGAGAATAAATTTTACAATTTGACTTAGAATTGTTTTTTACTTAGACTTGAAGAAGACGAACCTTATGACTTAAAAATCTAAGGACGTGGTTCTGATTAAGCACCAGGGGGGTTATTCTGTAACTTAGTTAGCAACTGAAAATAGTTGCCAACTAATTAGTTCGATATACATTGCTGCTTTACTGTGTAAAATTATGAAAACACTTTATATTTCCCACAATAAAGCAGCAATGTATATCAAACTAATTCGTTGGCAACTATTTTCAGTTGCTAACTAAGTTACAGAATAACCCAGCAGATCCTTGTTCCGTGCAGCTGAATGTAAAAAAAAATTTTGCCAAAATGATAGCCAACTACCGGTAGAAAATGGCACCGCAAGAAGAAGAAGAAAGTATCCATAGATTCCAAACTCTCGTCCTGAGTTCTTTAGCTAAAGTACTTAGTTAAGAAGCAACAATTAATAGCTAAGGATTTGCGGTATTTCTCTCTCTCTCTCTAGTCGCTCCTTCATTACTGAAGATCGCGGTCCTGGTGAATTTGTAGCCTCGTGCGGATCAATTGTTTCCATCGGCTTCTATCGGAGGCTAGTTTAGCAATTGTGTAAAATTTGCATTTGGACTCCCTCAGTTGATCTGCCCATCTGGTTGGCGAGCGGCCTCTGGATCTTTTCCCTTCGGTGTTGCCAGTCACAATAAGTTTTTCCAAACTCCCCGTCGCATGATGTGTCCGAAATAGGAGAGCAGGCGTTGGTAACATATGGAGGAGAGTCGCGTTTTCACCCCTAGCTGTGACAGGATAGAAACATTTGTGCGCTTGGCTTGCGGTATTTAGAGGTATAGAAAATAAGAAGATGTAAGGACAATTTTTATAACAAAATCTATTATTAAACAACTAAGTTAAGGCCTCGTCGCAGTTTGTAGATGTTGTCTATTATAATGACTAGTGTTGCGCTCGGTGCGCGAGCTGCAAGCAGCTCGTGGGCCTTGTAGTCTCTTCAATATTCGTAAAATAAAGAAATGGGAGGCCACCAGAATATTCTGGAGAGTCTCTTGAAAGATAGAAATAAATATTGGTGTCACGTTTCGTATCTTTTCTGAAAGGACACTAATCAGTTCTATGCATGCGTTTAGTGGAAAAAAAAGGATCTACACAAAAATGTTCTAGAGAGCCACTTGAAAATTAAAAATAAATTTTGTATGGACACGATTTTTTTTTGTTCCGTAGCTATCTTTTTTTTACTGGCTCACCAAAGGGCCTAAGGTCTTGAACATTTTTAGTTTCAGGACTATGCCTCTATGATTGATAGTTTTTGAGGGCCGTTAGGGTACTCTGGTAATTTTTCCACATTCACTACGTTTTGTATTTTTTGTAAAAAAATCTTTGAGTTCTATTTACTTATACGTGTAGTGGGAGGAAAAGTTTCATACAAAAATGTCTAAGAGAGCCTCTTAAAAAGAATCCAAAAAATTTGTATGGAGAAAATTTTTTTTTGTTCGGCGGCCATCTTTTTTTTACCGGTTCACCTAATGGCCCAAGGTCTTTAATAACATTTGTTTGGGACCATGTCTGTATGACTGGTAGTTTTGGAGGACCCATGAGGTATTTTGGTAAATTTTCTACATTCATGACGTTTCGTAATTTTCTGAAGGAAGACCCATAAGTTCTACGCACATAAATAGTTAAGGGAAAAGGTTCCATACAAAATTGTTCTGGAGAGCCTCTTGAAAAGAATCCAAAAAATTTGTATGGAGAAATTTTTTTTTTGTTTGGCGGTCATCTTTTTTTACCGGTTCACCTAATGGCCCAAGGTCTTTAATAACATTTGTTTGGGACCATGTCTGTATGACTGGTAGTTTTGGAGGACCCATGAGGTACTTTGGTAAATTTTCCACATTCATGACGTTTCATAATTTTCTGAAGGAAGACCCATAAGTTCTACGCACATAAATAGTGAAAGGAAAAAAGTTCCATACAAAATTGTTCTGGAGAGCCTCTTGAAAATTACCCAAAAAATTTGTATGGAGAGAATTTTTTTTTGTTCGGCGGCCATCTTTTTTTTACCGGTTCACCTAATGGCCCAAGGTCTTTAATAACATTTGTTCGGGACCATGTCTGTATGACTGGTAGTTTTGGAGGACCCATGAGGTACTCTGGTAAATTTTCCACATTCATGACGTTTCATAATTTTCTGAAGGAAGACCCATAATTTCTACGCACATAAGTAGTGAAGGGAAAAAAGTTCCATACAAAATTGTTCTGGAGAGCCTCTTGAAAATTAGGAATTTTTTTGTATGGAGTCGAATTTTTTTTTGTATGGTGGCCATATTTTTTTTACCGGTTCACCCAATGGCCCAAGGTTTTGAACATTTTTTGTTTCGAGACGATACCTCTCCGACTGATAGTTTTCGAGATCCCCTAGGGCACTCTAGTCAGATTTCCACGTTCAGCTCTCTCTATAATTTTGGTGACCTAGAATTTTTGAATTTTACACACATGGAAAGTATGGTGAAAAAGTTCCATACAAAATTGTTCAGGAGAGGTGATCAGTCCGTAACTTCAAGTAGCTTTATATATATAACTAGTATGGCGCATGGGGGCGCGGCCCGCTAAAGCGGACCGCGAGGTTTCGTTTTCGGGTATTTTTTGTTTGAGCAGCCTCCACCTATATTCATTCATCTTCCAAACCCTCGATCATTATTACTCTCCATATTTTTTCTCTGAATCATTTGTCAGAATGAGAGTTCTTCATCAGAATGAGAGACACCGACGAAATTATTATAGCCGCCATCTTGAATTTGCCATTTTGTTTTTTTTTCAGCTCAGTGCCAACTGGATGAAGTTTAGAGTAATTTTTGTTTGAGCACCTTCCACCTATCTACAATACCCTGCCCGGGCTCCTCATCCATCTTCCAAACCCTCAATCATCATGTCTTCCCATATTTTTCTTTGAGAGTTCTCCAAAGAACCGCATCAAAGCCTTGCATAGTTTACAACTTGTAGGCTCTTCAATATTCGCCATACATTTTCTATGGAAAAATAAATACCGCCATTTTGATTTTTTTTTCTATTCATCGAGTAGATCTTCCAATCCTGATCATCTTTTGCTAAGAAACCACTCTCCCACCTTTTATACCCTCCAAGATGGAGACCGACGAAATTTGTATGGCGGCCATCTTTTTTTCGCCATTTTGAATTTTTTTTTCAGCTCACTGCCAATTGGATGACGTTTCGAGTGACATTTGCTCGAGCACCCCCCACCTATCTTCAATACCTTAAGCGTGCCATTCGCTCGTCTCTGAAATCCTCAATCATCAGCTTTCTCCATATTTTTGTTCCGAATGAATTTTTGTCCTCTATACGAAACCATTTGTGAAAAAAAAAGTTTTCATACAAAATTTTACAGGAGGGGTGATCAATCAGTGAGTCAGTCAATGAATCAGCACGAGCAGCTATATATATATTAACTAGTAGGGCGCTTGGCTGCGCGGCCCGCTAAAGCGGACCGCGGGGATTTCAAACCGTATCAAAGTCTTGTATAGTTTCCCAACTTATAGTCTCTTCAATATTCGCCATATACTTATTTTGTGTGAAAAAAATAAATTCCGCCATCTTGATTTTTTCTGTTCATCAAAGTGTAGATCTTTAGTTCTTGATCATATTTTTCTAAGAAACTACTCTTCCATCTTTTATACTTGGTGAGATAGACACCGACGAAATTTGTATAGACGCCATCTTGAATCCGCCATTTTGGACTTTTTTTCTGCTCACTGCCAATTGGATGATGTTTCGAGTAATTTTTGTTTGAGCACCTCCAACCTATCTTCAATACACTGCCCGGGCTCTTCAATCAACTTACAAACCCTCAATCATCATGTCTTCCCATATTTTTCTTTGAGAGTTCTCCAAAGAACCGCATCAAAGCCTTGCATAATTTACAACTTATAGTCTCTTCAATATTCGCCATACATTTTCTATGGAAAAATAAATTCCGCCATTTTGAATTTTTTTTCTATTCATCGAGTAGACCTTTCGATCCTGATCATCTTTTGTGAAGAAACCACTCTTCCATCTTTTATACCCTCCGAGATGGATACCCTTGAAATTTGTATGGCGGCCATCTTTTTTTCGCCATTTTGAATTTTTTTTCAACTCACTGCCAATTGGATGAAGTTTTGAGTGACATTTGCTCGAGCACCCCCCACCTATCTTCAATACCTTAAGCATGCCATTCGCTCGTCTCTGAAATCCTCAATCATCAGCTCTCTCCATATTTTTGTTCCGAATGAATTTTTGTCCTCTATACGAAACCATTAGTGAAAAAAAAATTTTTCATACAAAATTTTACAGGAGGGGTGATCAATCAGTGAGTCAGTCAATGAATCAGCACGAGCAGCTATATATATATTAACTAGTTGCTCGGTGCGCGAGCTGCTAAAGCAGCTCGCGGGGACATTCGACATTTGATATTTATCTTCTAAACACTCAATCATCATGTCTGTCTATACTTTACTTAAAAGTTCTCCAAAGAACCGCATCAAAGCCTTGCATAGTCAATATTTGCCATACATAAGAAGTTTGAGTACCAACAACATGGACCTGCACCCTATAGTTTCGGAGATATAAGCTTTTAACAATCTGACCACGTAAGCACACAGACATCGCGAAAAAAGAGAAGTTTGAGTACCAACAACATAGGGCTCCACCTTATAGCTCCGTAGATATAAGCTTTTAAAAATTTGATCACGTGAGCACATAGATATTGCGAAAATAAGAAGTTTGAGTACTAACAACATAGGGCTGCACCCTATAGTTTCGGAGATATAAGCTTTTAAAAATCTGACCACGTAAGCAAACAGACATCGCAAAAATAAGAAGTTCGAGTACCAATAACATGGCGCTGACCCCTATAGTTTCGGAAATATAAACTTTTAAAAATCTGACTACGTAAGCACACGGACATCGCGAAAATAAGAATTTTGCGTACCAACAACATGGGGCTGCACCCTATAGTTTCGGAGATATCAGCTCTTAAAAAATTGACCACATGAGCACATAGACATCGCGAAAATAAGAATTTTGCGTACCAACAACATGGGGCTGCACCCTATAGTTTCGGAGATATCAGCTCTTAAAAATTTGACCATGTGAGCACATAGACATCGCGAAAATAAGAAGTTTGAGTACCATCAACATGGGACTGCACCCTATAGTTTCGGAAATATAAACTTTTAAAAATCTGACCACGTAAGCTCACGGACATCGTGAAAATAAGAATTTTGCGTACCAACAACATGGGGCTACACCCTATAGTTTCGGAGATATGTATAAGCTTTTAAAAATCTGACCACATATAGACATCTCGAAAATAAGAAATTTGAGTACCAGCAACATAGGGCGACACCCTATAGTTTAGTAGATATAAGCTTTTTAAAATCTAACCACATAAGTACACAGACATCGCGAAAATAAGAAGTTTGAGTACCAACAACATGGGGCTGCACCCTATAGTTTTGGAGATATAAGCTTTTAAAAATTTGATCATGTGAGCACATAGACATCGTGAAAATAAGAAGTTTGACTACCAACAACATGGGGCTGAACCCTACAGTTTCGGAGATATAAGCTTTTAAAAATCTAATCACGTAAGCAAACAGACATCGCAAAAATAAGAAGTTCGAGTACCAATTACATGGGGTTGCAACCTTTAGCTCCAGAAATATAAACTTTTAAAAATCTGACTACGTAAGCACACGGACATCCTGAAAATAAGAATTTTGCGTACCAGCAACATGGGGCTACACCCTATAGTTTCGGAGATATAAGCTTCTAAAAGTCTGACCACGTGAGCATATAGACATCGCAAAAATAAGAAGTTTGAGTACCAGCAACATGGAGCTGCACTTTATAGTTTCGGAGATATAAGCTTTTAAAAATCTGACCACGTAAGCAAACAGACATCGCAAAAATAAGAAGTTCGAGTACCAATAACATGGCGCTGACCCCTATAGTTTCGGAAATATAAACTTTTAAAAATCTGACTACGTAAGCACACGGACATCGCGAAAATAAGAATTTTGCGTACCAACAACATGGGGCTGCACCCTATAGTTTCGGAGATATCAGCTCTTAAAAAATTGACCACGTGAGCACATAGACATCGCGAAAATAAGAATTTTGCGTACCAACAACATGGGGCTGCACCCTATAGTTTCGGAGATATCAGCTCTTAAAAATTTGACCATGTGAGCACATAGACATCGCGAAAATAAGAAGTTTGAGTACCATCAACATGGGACTGCACCCTATAGTTTCGGAAATATAAACTTTTAAAAATCTGACCACGTAAGCTCACGGACATCGTGAAAATAAGAATTCTGCGTACCAACAACATGGGGCTACACCCTATAGTTTCGGAGATATGTATAAGCTTTTAAAAATCTGACCACATATAGACATCTCGAAAATAAGAAATTTGAGTACCAGCAACATAGGGCGACACCCTATAGTTTAGTAGATATAAGCTTTTTAAAATCTAACCACATAAGTACACAGACATCGCGAAAATAAGAAGTTTGAGTACCAACAACATGGGGCTGCACTCTATAGTTTCGGAGATATAAGCTTTTAAAAATTTTATCATGTGAGCACATAGACATCGTGAAAATAAGAAGTTTGACTACCAACAACATGGGGCTGAACCCTACAGTTTCGGAGATATAAGCTTTTAAAAATCTAATCACGTAAGCAAACAGACATCGCAAAAATAAGAAGTTCGAGTACCAATTACATGGGGTTGCAACCTTTAGCTCCAGAAATATAAACTTTTAAAAATCTGACTACGTAAGCACACGGACATCCTGAAAATAAGAATTTTGCGTACCAACAACATGGGGCTACACCCTATAGTTTCGGAGATATAAGCTTCTAAAAGTCTGACCACGTGAACATATAGACATCGCAAAAATAAGAAGTTTGAGTACCAGCAACATGGAGCTGCACTTTATAGTTTCGAAGATATAAGCTTTTAAAAATCTGACCACATAAGCACACAGACATCGCGAAAATAAGAAGTTTGAGTACCAACAACATGGGGCTGCACCCTGTGGTTTCGTAGATATAAGCTTTTAAAACTCTGATCTCTTTAGAATAGAATAGAATAGAATAGAAAAGTTTTTTATTCAAATAAACTTTTACAAGTGCTTTTGAATAGTCTTGAGCACATAGACATCGCGAAAATAAGAAGTTTGAGTACAAACAACATGGGGTTGCACCCTATGGTTTCCGAGATATAAGCTTTTAAAAATCTGACCACGTGAGCCTATACACATCGCGAAAATATGAAGTTTGAGTACCAAAGTATGGCGGCCATCTTTTTTTCGCCATTTTGAATATTTTTCCAGCTCACTGCCAATTGGATGCCGTTTCGATTGACATTTGCTCGAGCAACTCCCACCTATCTTCAATACCTTAAGCGTGCCCTGCACCCATCTCCGAGTTCCTCAATCATCAGCTCTGTCCATATTTTTTTCTGAATAAATTTTTGTTTTCTTTGTGAAAATATTTGTAAAAAAAAAAATCATACAAAATTTTACAGGAGGAAATTTTTGGGGAAAATCTCTAAACTACCCCGAAGGTGGCAACACTGTTTACATTTATCGATACTGCCGGTTAAGTTACACAGTCGATTCATACATTTCAACTTTCCAAAATGTTGCCAACTGCCTCAAAAACATGTTCAAAATCAATTCCAAAATAAATAAAATACAAAATGGCCGTCAACTCATTTTTATTTTAGAAAGTTGAATAATTTTTCCATTAAGAACAGGAGATACCACTCCTGATGACGTTTCAAGTTTTCATCTCGCTCGCACACAGGCGAAATGATCACCCCCGAAAAAAGACCGTATTGCGAAAACCACTTTTTCAGTGTTGCCTGTCACTGGCGATAAAAATGTCCAAATTTCGTTTGTACAAGTAAAAAACGTAGTTGCTCATACTCGGATTTTGCAAAAAGTTCGTATTTCAATTTTTTAATTTTTGGGGTAGATTTTGAAATTTCCCCAAAAATGGGGTATTTTTTTCACCAATCTATACTTGAAGTCTGTACATTCAATAGCTTCATAGAAGTAGAAACGCTCCGATGTTGTCAACTGTGAGAAATTTGAATTTTAAAATTGCGTTTTTTCCTACCTCAAACCGAATGGCCGCCACGACAGCCGCCATCTTGAATTTTTAAAAACCACTCCCGATCTGTCAAAATACAGGATAATTGTAGACGGAAGCAGGAAAAAATATTATCCTCAACTAACCCGTTTCGGTTTTGTGGCGCCGCGGTTCGGGGTCGAAAAATCAAAAATTTGAAAGACTACAGCTAAGCCGCCATCTTGTTTTTTAAATTTTTTCTACTTTTTCTATTAATCGTTTCCTAATTTCTTCTAGAATTGCGAGTTTTAACGAAATCGGTAGGAAAATAAAAAGTTACAAAAATCACGTCGGCCGCCATCTTGTTTTTGTTTGAGCTGCCCTTTTCTATCTACAATACCCTTCCCGGGCTCCCCAACCATCTTACTAACCCTCAATCATCATGTCTTCCCATATTTTTCTGTGAGAATTCTCTGAAGAACCGCATCAAAGGCAATTCAATATTCACCATACATTTTCTATGAAAAAATGAATTCCGCCATTTTGAATTTTTTTTCCATTCATCAAGTAGACCTGTGGATTTTGATCATCTTTTGCTAAGAAACCACTCTTCGATCTTGTATAACCTCCGAGATGGATACTGATGAAATTTGTATGGCGGCCATCTTTTTTTCACCATTTTGAATTTTTTTTCAGTTCACTCCCAATTGGACGCCGTTTCAAATGACATTTGCTCGAGCACCCCTCACCTATCTTCAATACTTTCAGCGTGTTCTTCACCCGTCTCCGAAACCCTCAATCATCAGCTCTCTCCATATTTTTTTTGGAATTAATTTTTGTCTTCTTTGTGAAACCATTAGTGAAAAAAAAAATTTTCATACAAAATTTTACAGGAGGAAATTTTTGGGGAAATCTCAAAAACTACCCTAAATGTGGCAACACTGTGTGCATACCTCGATACTGCCGGTTGAGTTGCACAATCGATTCATACATGTCAACTTTCTAAAATGTTGCCAACTTCCTCAAAACCCTGATCAAAATTTTCAAAAACACTCAACAACAATACAAAATGGCCGCCAACTCGTTTTATAGAAACAATTCACATAGTTTTATAATGTTTTCAATAAGTACAGGATATACCACTCCTGATGACGTTTTCATGTTCCATCTCACTCGCACCCAGGCGAAATGATTGCCCCTGAAAAAAGACCATGTCGCGAAAATCACTTTTTCTTTGATAAATTCCAGTGTTGCCAGTGCTCGACGACAAAAATACTCAAATGTCATTTGTATAAGTAAAACACATGGTTGCTCATACTCAAATTTTGCAAAAAGTCCGTATTTAGATTTTTTAATTTTTGGGGTAAATCTTGAAATTTCCCCAAAAGTGGGGTATTTTTTTTACCACCAATTTATACCTCGAATCTATACATACAATCGCTTCATAGAAGTCGAAACGCTCCGATGTTGCCAACTGTGAGAAAATTGAATTTTAAAATTGCATTTTTTCGTACCTCAAACCAAATGGCCGTCACAACAGCCGCCATATTGAATTTTAAAAAAACCACTCCCGTTTCGTCAAAATACAGGATAGTTGTAAGCGGAAACAAGAAAAAAATATTATCCTCAATTACCCCGTTTCGGAGCTGTGGTGCCGCGGTTTGGGGTCGAAAAATCAAAAATTTTAAAAATCTATATCTCGGCCGCCATCTTGTTTTTTCAATTTTGTCCACTTTTTCTAATAATCATTTACTAATTTCTTAAAAACCTGTGAGTTTTAACGAAATCGGTTGAAAAACAAAAAAGTTACAAAAATCACGTCGGCCGCCATCTTGTTTTTCTGAAATGTCATAATTTTTCCCTACTCGACTCCCGCACCTGAACATATCTCCCATACATTATTGTATCGTTTTCTGTCTCTTTCTAGGAGAACAATTATGTCAATGAGTGAGTGAGTGAGTGAGTGAGTGGTAATTGAGCTATATATAGTATAATATTAATTAATCTAACTAACAAACTGTTTTAGTAGTGACAACAGAATGAATATCTCAACAAGTTGTAGCGACACATATTTTATGTGTGCATGCAGGGCGTTTTTTTTTTTTTTATAGGAATAGCGGGCAACCGAGCAAGCGGGTCACCTGATGTTAAGTGATTACCGCCGCCCATGAACATTAGCAGCACCTGAGGAACCACTAATGCGTTGCCAGCTTTTGAGGAAGGGGACTGGCTCTTCAGCTCGCTGCCGGAACAGACGGATGCTTTGCGGCAGATTAAGGCTGAAGTGTGGTCGCTAGCCAGGCGGATTCGGGGTAGAATCCTACCACGAAGCGGTGATACCATCCAGATTACGTTGTTTGGTATCAGGCACAACGACCCGTAGAGGGGACTGAGAGCGTCAGGGCCTCGTTAGCATATCGACAGGGTGCACCGCGCGCAGGTGAGGTTGACTTAGGCCACATAGGTGGAATTTGGTTCATTTACACCCCAAACCGCTAACGTTCTGCTAAACCTAGCAAAACGCATTGCGTGACGACACACGGTGCCCGCGGAGAGAATCTACCCTACACGTCACGACAGTAAGTTGTGTCTAATTGTAACAGGTAATTGTTAGT
The DNA here is from genome assembly GCA_920104075.1 of Melanargia galathea. Lineage (NCBI taxonomy): Eukaryota > Metazoa > Arthropoda > Insecta > Lepidoptera > Nymphalidae > Melanargia > Melanargia galathea. The sequence goes on along the minus strand of OV049871.1, from coordinate 2,786,393 downwards.
CACTATTTATAGTGCACTAAAGAAGTTGAAATACCAAGTAGTGAAATCATTTACCAAAGGTGAGTTGTTGAGGAGAGTTGTGAGGTGATTGTCTTGCTTATTACCTCAATAGCAAATAGTTTCTAAAGTCAAGGTTTTGTTCCATTCGCGTACATTTGGCATTGTAATTTTTAGTTATTAGAAAATTTGGCTTCTTGTTGATAGTATGCTAGTCTTCAACTTTCACTTCAACTTAGAGAACAGTGCTTGCACTGTTCTCTAAGTTGAAGTGGTCATGAATTCGTTTATGAGGACCTTTTCCATCATTATGAAATGTTTTCCAAAAATCGTATAATTTAACGTTATTTGAGGATGTCTTTGATATATCAGTCAATCATTAAAAGAAGCTTTTCATAATATTGTCCCGAAGAAATAATTTAACGTAAACAATAACAGAAGTACATAACGATTGAGCCTTGTGAAAAACAACAAGAAAACTCTCGAAACAATACATTTAAAGACATTCAAGGGTCTTTCGTACATATTGAACGTCATACAAGAGGGCACTAAGTATGTCTAAAGTGCTGACCCGTTTCGCAATGCACCAGTATAAAATAAGCTCTATGAACTCTAAGTAGATACTTAACTCGGCATCCTAAAGCACACTTGAGCACAAATCGAGGGGCCTTTTGAAAATGGTTCCGAAAGCCGTTCAGCATACTGGGACAAAATCTCTTTTTAATTCATATACATATTGAATAGAAGCAGGCGTTACTTTGCGGAATTCCATGATATTATACAATGAACACAAAATTACTTTGCTATAATCCGCTAACAGTGACAAATTTGTAGGCACAACACCACACAAATTCACCACAAATTTAACTCGACGATCGTTTCGCTCCGACACCGGAGCATCTTCAGGAGATGTCGACTTCACAACGGACGATTGCAAATTGACTTTGCAATCAGCCGTTGTGAAGTTGCCGTTGTGACACAGACACGTCAAACTTATAACACCCCGTCGTTTTGCGTCGGGGGTTAAAAAATAAATGCTTACGAATTCCATCAAAGATCGTTATAAATCTGCCCTCATCTGAAAGGTGATTCCACGTGGCCAACCGGTGCCCTTGTGAGCGTATTAAGCCAACATCAACATTGTAACGTATTGGCTCTTATCAATATCGGCGCCCGTTGGGAAATCAGAGCTTGTAACAAGCTTAATCAAACGTAAATACGAAAAAGGTAAGCCTCAGTAAGGGTTTTCAAATAAGGGAATCGGTTGGGAAAATATTTTTAATATATAAAGCAGGTTGTTGAACGTAAAAGGCCTCTTGTTCTCACACGTTTTTTTTTGCCGTCAAAAATTACGGTTTATTCGCCGGAATATTATTAAAAATAAAAATCCGGCCAAGTGTGAGTCGGACTCGCGCACGAAGGGTTTCGTACCATTATCTATAAAAACGGCAAAAAAAATCACGTTTGCTGCATGGTAGACCCCCTTAAATATTTATTTTATTTTAATTTAGGTAATTATTTATTTTTAAAGTGAATATATTCTGTGAATATTTAACGCGTCTACCTGTTGCCGTTATCAATATCGAGCAAAAATGAGCAAAAAAAATCACGTTTGTTGTATGGGAGCCCCCTTAAATATTTATTTAATTCTGTATTTTAGTATTTGTTGTTATAGCGGCAACAGAAATACATCATCTATGAAAATTTCAACTCTAACTATCACGGTTCATGATATACAGCCTGGTGACAGACGAACGGGCGGACAGACAGACGGATGGCCAGCGGAGTCTTATTAATAGGGTCCCGTTTTACCCTTTAGTACCCTTAGTATAGCTTGCACAGAGCCTCAATAGCACAACGGTCACATTTCGGACTGAAAACCGAAAACTCGACGGTTCAAATCCCACTCGTTGCACTATAGTCGTAACTCGTACCCACTTCTAGCACAAGCTCTACACTTATTCGGAGCGGAAAGGGTAATATTGGTCATGTTCAGCATGGCTAATAGTCTTAAAAAAATTATATGCTGCTTCTCATACATATGATTTGAGTCGCTGTCAGTAAGACCCTCGTCCTAGAATCCTGGGGGAATGAAATCCAATGCTTTCAGGCCATCAATAAATGTCCTGAGCGCGGCGTCGGCGCGGTGATGGATGCTGGGTTCCTCGAATGAACCATGTGAATATTGAAATTGATACGTTCACAAAAGAAAGCAGAATAGATTGATGTGCCGAACAAAGAAAATATTAAAATTAATGAAATTGTTTCAGTAAGAATATTAACGGTTACAGGCAAAGAAATATATTATAAAGGATAGAACAGCGAAGTGGAAGGAAAACGCGTGCCAAATTCATTCACAGTTGCGTACTTTCCAAAATCACACACATTAGGTAGTACGGTCCGAGATTTCGACGTAATTTGCTGTTTTAGTGCACAAAAACAACCGTGAAAGTGCCTTTTTAACACTATTTCCTATTTTAAACACCGAAATTCAGATATAAATCGCAATATATAATATATATGCAATAAAATAATAGTTTGTTAGTTATTTTTGATGGAGTGGATACGTCTGTGTGGACAAAAACCTCAACCAAAATATATAGATAAAAACTTGAAGTATCCTTAAGATTGCGCTTCTTACGTGCTTCTCCATACAAACGTATTACACCTATTATTCTAATATTTGTCGCAATAGATCTAAAATTAAGCCATATATCAATTTATATCTCCATTATCTATGCTATGAAATAAAAAAAAGTAAAATTATATTTATTTTGAATGTTATGATGCTTGAAAAATCACTATTTTAGGGCAAATGAGGTAACTTCGTGCGTAAATAAGCTATATAAGAAACTAGAAAATTGAAAAACGACCAAAGTCATATCATACGCTACTTCATAATAATTTCAAATGTCTTTAGTTTATGCAAAAAATTGCCAAATATTTGCTAAAATAGGCGTAATTCCAAACCTAGATTTGCATCTTTTTATTTTTCCCTTTTTTCACTAAAAATCATGATATCTCAAGTAAAATTTATTTATTTATTTTTAGTATTTTTAGTACTCTTCTTTACTGAAGACATCTCGCTCTCTAAATGCAGAAATCACTGTTTTAGACTCCACCCACAAACGGTTTGTCGCTCCCGTGAAGAGGGCTCTTAAGTGATAAAATCAGAAAGAGAAGATATGTAGGAGAAATACCTAACCGACATAGCTCAAGGAAACATTAATTTAAAGCGGCAATGGACGAGGCACAGTGGGGGTACATCACTCGAATAATCGGTACTGCTGGAGCAGGGAACAAACGAAAGGTACAACCTTTTAGTTTCCCATTCCATTCCATCCCATTGGTCTTATTGTGAATAAAAATAAAACAATATTCTTTATTAACAAAGTTTTATTTCGAACTTCAAAAGCATATCAAAAGTATTCAGTAATCACCAATAATAATAATAATTAATAATCCTTAAAGTCTATTAAAATTTCAGAGGTTGATAACATTTAATATTAACATTGATTTAATAAGCTTGACGTTAACGTTTATTAATAGCTCATATATAAAGTCATTTTTCAAAGTGTTCATAATATTATGTATACAACTATAGACGGTCAATTTTCGTTATTTTTGGAGCCGAATTTTTTTATCAATCATCAGTAGACCCCAATTAACTCATCAAATTTAAAAAATTGTGTAAAAGGATTTTTTTGGTTTTAAATATTTTAAAACCAAAAACAATGTGAGAACACCTAGTAGAGGCAATAGACATCGCGCGCGAGACGACTCACCGGCGAGTTCATCATAGTCGAGCTATGTATAATGTACATTAGACAATATGGTGAGCGTTACTATGTATTTTCGATAAAAAAAACTTTTGCAACTTTTTTATCTTAATTTTGATCTTGTATATAGATACAAGATTTTTCTGATATGAAGTTTTTGGCTCCAAAACCAACGAAAAGTCACCGTGTTTATTTTAATATTGCAATTATTATAATTAAGTACATATATTCAATCTTTATAAATAATATAATAAATACGGTTTTTTTGGCAACACTTTTTGGCGATTATATTATTATAATTATCTACTATTCGATTAAATCTGACTAGATCAATTTAATTATACCCACTTGTAAGTGAAACTAAATGATAAAATCTTTCTAGAATTCTAAGCGCATTATTCCGCTAAAACCAAGGACTAAGAGTTTTAATAAAAAAGAATAAGAATGCAATATAATATCAATACATAGTACACATTAAGCTACAGTATTTTTTGTATAAAAAAAAATTTAAAGCACGTATACTAGTTTAAACTTTACGTTGAATTTCTTGAAATACATTTATAAAATCTTGAACCATACACCAACAATATCAATGTGCAAAATTATTGCGGTAATTGTTCTTGCCCAAACACGGTACAGTTAAATTGAATTAGTTAAATTTCGTCAGTAGGTCATATATCCATGACAAAATACTATTATTCAATAAAACCTACACTGGCCAAATCGTTTTGAGTAATCAATCGATTTCAATCTCTTGAAATCATTGCACATTCCATTGCGTTATCAATAAAAATAATTGCAATAACTACTTATAAACGGCCAATAATATTGCGCAATATATATTGTACAATAAATTATTGTCGGTGTATCGGCCTTCTCAAATATAGTTAAATAGTTTACTTCAGTCGTATTAATACAAAAAAATAAAATGGGTAACACACCAATTAAGTGTATTTAGTTCAATTTAAGCGATACTGTTTTCGGTTGTAAGTTTATTTGCAAAAATATGAATGCTCAATTAATTGAGTACAGTATTGAATTTAATTACCAAACTATCGATGATACGAATACATTACTATGTTTTTTATTTTAACTTTTATACAATTATACCTATTACAAAATAAAATAGCTTCATGCATAGAATTTACAAAGCGTTGTGATTGATACCTGGGAACTCTATTACTAAAAGCCATAAACATGTTGATGAATATGAATTTATATATTTATAATTTCAATTTTAAATAAATAAACACTACTTAATTATAATTTTTCACTTGAATTGTGAATTCATAGAACTTGGCCTCAGCATATTTATCAAAAAAAAAATCAATAAATAATATCAATGCGTAATATTACTGATAAGTTTTTGTAAGTATAAAAATGGATGTTCAATTTTTTATTGAGTTTTTTTTTGAAAAAAAAAATGTGCTTAAATATTTATGCAAGTGTGATCAATTAAAGAGAATATTGTTTTCAATATATTATTTACAAACTCATTATTATTAATAATTTTATTCATTTCTATGGCTCCCGTTCGTCGAATCCACGATAACTGTAATAAAAAAAAATTAAATTAATCATTCTTCAACTGCAAAGAAGCGTGGGCTAGACCGATTAGCCGGGTAAAGCCTAAACCGATTTTCACAAAATTTTCGGAAAAAAGTTTTAACCCGGGAAAATAAAGAGTTCTCCGAAATTTAAAAAAAATCTATATCCACGTGGACGAAGTTGCTGGCAAAAGCTAGTCAATAATAATAATGTGATCAAAGTACATAAGTAAGTACCAAATTGTATTATTATACTATTCTTATCGAGTCCTATTCATAATGAAAAAGTTTGTTAAGAATCATTTAAACTTTTACAAGAAGACGCTGTAACTTGTAAGTACATTTTAAATGAAGCCCAGAAAGGTAATTTTATAACAAACTTTATACTGGATTTCTATAAGTTAGAAAACGATCTCTTCAAATTGTCTCAAGTTTCAGCTTTCTCTAATGTTAAACTCGAGATATTCTTGGCCTTATTTGCGAATCCTAACTAATATTATAAATGCGAAAGTGAGTTTGTTTGTTTGTTACGCTTTCACGCCTAAATCGCTAAATCGATTTTGACGAAATTAATGATAATAAATAACATAATTCAATGTTAACGTTATATGTGTTTTATATTATTAATGTACATAATATTGTCATTCGATTATATAATTACTGACATATAAATAACATAGGATAATTAAAATATCCAAATTCACGCGGATGAATTCGCGGCCATCAGCTAGTATAGAATACGTAACTATACTCTTTTTTTCTCTAACACAGTATGGAGAGGGATAGTTTCACCCGTGTGAATCTTACATCTTGGTCGATAAGGTCGATAATTCATGTTCCACCCGTTGCACTATTATCACATGCTTCTAACACAAGCTTAATTGGAGAAAAAAGGAGAATATAAGTCATGTTTAGCGTGACAAATACTCTTCCTAATCGGTTGAGAAGAATTAGAAGAAATCTGCCTGTGATACGATATTTATTTACCTCTAGAACACTTGCACCGTATCATGGTTCTCCCGATCACACACGATGATGTTGTCACCGGAAATAACGGCGATGCCCTCCAGATCGTTAACCTTTCCATCCCTGGAGCCCCAAGACACGAAAATTCTGAGGAAGGTCCTCAGTGAAACAATATTTATCTCTAAAACACCTGCACCCTATGGTTTTCCCTATCACACAAGATGTAGCCACCAGACGTAACGGCAATGCCCTCCAGACCCTTGAACTCTACGTCACCGGAGCGCCAAGACACGAAAGTTCTGAGTAAGGTCCTCAGTGGAACAATATTTACCTCAAAACACCTGTACCCTATGGTTTTCCCTATCACACACGATGTAGCCACCAGACGTAACGGCAATGCCCTCCAGACCCTTGAACTCTCCGTCACCGGAGCGCCAAGACACGAAAGTTCTGAGTAAGGTCCTCAGTGAAACAATATTTACCTCTAAAACACCTGCACCCTATATGGTTTTCCCTATCACACACGATGTAGCCACCAGACGTAACGGCGATGCCCTCCAGACCCTTGAACTCTCCGTTACCGGAGCGCCAAGACACGAAAGTTCTGAGTAAGGTCCTCAGTGAAACAATATTTACCTCTAAAACACCTGCACCCTATATGGTTTTCCCTATCACACACGATGTAGCCACCAGACGTAACGGCGATGCCCTCCAGATCCTTGAACTCTCCGTCACCGGAGCGCCAAGACACGAAAGTTCTGAGTAAGGTCCTCAGTGAAACAATATTTACCTCTAAAACACCTGTACCCTATGGTTTTCCCTATCACACACGATGTAGCCACCAGACGTAACGGCGATGCCCTCCAGACCCTTAAACTCTCCGTCACCGGAGCCCCAAGACACGAAAATTCTGAGTAAGGTCCTCAGTGAAATAATATTTACCTCTAAAACACCTGCACCCTATGGTTCTCCCGATCGCACACAATGATGTTGCCCCCAGACATAACGGCGATGCCCTCCAGACCCTTGAACTCTCCGTCACCGGAGCCCCAAGACCCGAAGGCCCTCAGGAAGGTCCCGTCCGGGTGGAAGATCTGGATCCTGTTGTTTCCAGAGTCCGCCACCACGATGTAGCCCTGATCGTCCACTGCTACGCCCCTGGTGACAAAAATAAAAAAAACATTAAAATCTTTCTACTTAATCTTCGTCTCAAAATAAACAAATAGACGTCCACTGCTGGACATAGGTCTCTTGCAAGGATCGCCACAGAACACGATCTTGCGCCGCTTGTTTCCAGCGGCTGCCAGCGATTCGCTTGAGATCGTCTGTCCATCTAGTGGGGGGTCTTCCCACGCTTCGTTTGCTGGTTCTACTTAATATACGTAGTAAATAGATAGAGCTTCCTTAGTAGGATAATTTGCCATGTATATACATGGTAAATTACCCTGGTAAGGATCCTCTATCTCGATACCCGTAGCTCTGTTTTGGTGTAGGTCAAAGACCTCTTCTCTTAATAAACGCAGAGATATTTTATAATATTATCTTATATAATTGGGGTTTTAGCAAAATCTAGAAAAGTAAAAGGTGTGTACTGATGTACACGCGGAAGAAGTTATATTTGTTTCCATGCAAATAATTAATTACAATCAGACACTAGATGGCGCAACAGACGGTTATGTTGGTTTGCGAAGCGTCTGTCAACAACCTCAGAGGTCAAATAACCTCTCGACTGTTGCCAACTTCAACATATCGTTTTTCGTGTCACATTTCACTAATTCAACTAACTAATTCAAAATACACAAAAATTAACTATCATCATTTTTAACCACCGAGCAAAAACGACGGGGTGTTATAAGTATGACGTGTCTCTGTGTGTGTGTGTGTGTGTATGTGTGTGGGTCTGTGTGTGTATGTGTGTGTGTATGTGTGTGTGTGTGTATGTCTCTCTGTTCCCCTGTAGCGCTCAAACGGGTGAACCGATTTGAATGCGGAAATGAAAGGGCTTGACTAGTAGAATAGCACTATGCAAATCCAAGATGGCTGCCGCCACAAAATGGCAAATATCGGGGTTTTTTAATTTTTAATTTATACTAATTGTTCATAACGCGCCTAAAGAAGTACCTATAACTTCAATAAATAAATTGAAAACCTTTTAGTAAACCCTAAACCTAAAGCCCTTTGGGTAAAAACCTGGATTAGAAAGCTCTACCTCGGGGCCCTTACCGTAGTTTGGTTTGGGTCAATCAGCAAATAATTCGTCTCTTAATGTACAGGGATGTATTAGATGCTATTATAGAGAACAAAAATAATAAAAAATTAGCAAAGCCCTTTTTAAAACGCTAGAAGTTATTATCTAATTAATCTGTCGACGATAAAAAAGTTTCACGAACACATGGTGTTAATTTCAAAGAAAACTAAGATCGTATCGACGTAAAGATCGTATGGCTGTTGTTTTTTTTTTTTTTTGAATTACATTCTTCTTTACTACTTTTCTTGGGTTCAGAGCATAGGTATAATCGCCACGCTCTCGGTTATAACAAAGTAAACGACATCGTCCACTCGTAAAACGACGAGTAAAGTTAAACCGACCGGAATACAGAATATCTCGTAAACGTCTCGCACAGATCGGGGTCGTGATCTTAAAACTATTCTCGAGTAGCTAACTTGGTCAAGGTATCGTAAAATTATAGTTATTTATGCAACTGTTGTGTAATAAGGGGTATTAAAACACGAATGTGGGTTTATCACACGAAGCGAAGCTGAGTGTGATAATAGTATCACATGAGTGTTTTAATACCTAATTATCAACAGTTGCATACAAGACTTTATCTACACCCATAATATGAATCCTCTATAAGATTCTGAAACAGTTAGCTTACTGCTAACATTAAAACAGCCAGTCCTAGTAGTAACCTAATATCATCCATTACTAATATACAAATAAACTAAGAATTAATGAAAGAATTATTTATTTTAGTAGTAATTTACATTTTGTATAGTGCAATTATTAAAATTCACTTGAATATTATGTTCTTTAATGTTGGAAGGTCCCGATCCCGATGTACTCGGCGGAATATTTATATTTACCACTTCACTATTTTTATTTTCTATGGAATGCGGTTTGTTTTGGTTTTTGTATTATTGACATTGACCACAATTACAGTTTCATTTATCTGTAAGTCGGTATATAACAAAGCGTATAATTCTTGACGACGGCATGCGCCCATGGTTCCGAATATTAGCGCAGTCTGAAAGAATAATATTGTAATTTATTCATCATATCACAAGAAAAATAACATTATCTATAATATAATAAAACTGTAACAGATCCAATTCTGTACATTGAAGATATTTTGAATCTATAATATAATAAAACTGTAACGGATCCAATTCTGTACATTGAAGATATTTTGAAAATTTTTATTGGAGGGCACTCTATAATCGATACTGAAGCCAAAACTGCAATTTTTTTCATTTTTGTCTGTCTGTCTGTCTGTCTGTCTGTCTGTATCTTGGCCGCGCATCACGCCGAAACTACTGAATGGATTCGAATGAAACTTGGTACGATATGAGTTTATGCTCCGAGGTAGGACATAGGATACTTTTTATCCCGAAATTCATCACGGTTCCCTTGGGAGAGGGGAAGAAAGTTAAAACGTATATTTAGCTGTAATTCATTAACGCGTAGTTCGATTTAACTCATTCTTTTTTTGTTAGAAAGGTAATACTTTAAGTATTGTCCCGTAAATATTTCAAGGTCATAGGTTTTTTAGTTCAGAAATGACAGACATTTATTGGGTTCAAATAACTTGGGACCCGGATCTTTGAACGTACTGCTTATTTTAAACTGGTGTGCGATTAAATTTATGTTTGTCGATCTGTCTATTTGTTCCAGCTAATTTCCGAAACGGCTGGATCGATTTTGACGGAACTTTCGATGGCAGATAAGTGATGTTATATGGAGTAACTTAGTCTACATTTAGTTTTGGTACAAAAAAGGATTATGGGATTCAATCCGATCCTATATAAAAACGTATATCCATGCGGACGAAGTCGCGGGGGTCAGCTAGTAATGAAATAAGTAACTAACGTACCTTTATCGCTAGATATAGTTGATCAGGCGCTTGGCTTAAAAACCTATTTATTTCATCAGGTGAAAACGTTTTCGATTTCTTCCCTGTATAGCCTTCTCCTTTACGTTTCAACAAGGTAATTAATTTTGAATATTTTGAGATATCCACGTTGTGATTAATACTCAGTGTACTTTTGAGCATTGAGTAGAAGGTCCATAGGGATGAAGATTTAAATTTCTCTGATAAAGCTTGAAAATAAACTAAAAGTACTTCTTCAGAAAATGATGATGAACCCTTTGATAGTTTCCAATTCATAAAATCTTGATACGTTTTTTCATAACGCGTTCTTGATTTTTCCGGTAGTAATTTATTGTAAATGTCTTTTGCAGCGTTTAAAATATCTGGCGGTGTGCTATTAAAACTTGAATCGCTCATTTTTTGTAACAATAAAAATATCGAAGAAAAATGGCGGGGATTCGAATAACTTAATTTTTTTTACGGCGCGCGACGTAGTCAGAACGCGTGTAAACGAAAATGTTCTTTTTTTGAAATTCATACAGATACCGCGCATCAAGCAATGAATGTGGCTGTATATTGAAACTCTTTGCGCATGAAGGGATTGAAAAAAAAAACAAAGGAGTGTTGTTATGAAATTCAGTACAAAATAACATCATCCGTTTGGATGATGTAATGGTTATTAGGCAGTTATTAGGACATTGGGTGTTTTAATGTTGGCAATAAGCTAACTGTTTCAGAATCTTTAATAGAGGATTTAAAGCATGGGTGTAGATAAAAACAATGTTTGTCTTCAACGTTCTTGTATAATATATAGTTTATTATAGGTGATAGCCTAGTGGTTAAGACGTCGGCCTCTTTTTCGGGGGATCGAGTTTTAGCAGTTAAATATCACTTGCTTTAACGGTGAAGGAAAACATCTTTAGGAAACTTGTATGCTTGAGAGTTCTCCATAATGTTCTCAAAGGCGTGTGAAGTCTAAAGATCGACCAGAATCTCAAGAAAAATAGGGAAATTAAATTTTGTAGTAAGCAACACTAGGTTAACTCAGCTGCCCTAGTGATAAACAAAGTAATTACATTCAGAACACCTTACTTGGGATCGTTTCACGAAACGAAAAATCAAGCAACTGCATTTTAAATACAAAAACAAAGTAATCAACATCCAATTACTTTGTTTTTGTGTTGTGCTTGTTGTTTACTTGGTTTTTGCATTTATATTCCGGGTTAGTGAGTGCACTTTGTTTTTGTGTACTTTGTTTGGGCAATTTAAATTTCAGTAAACGGTTCAAGTTATTTGAAATATTAAACTGTGGTAAAAAACTACTCGACATAAAACTTTTGTTAATGCAAAAAGTCAATTTCACAAAAAATTACAGTTACTTTGTTTATCGCTAGGGCAGCCGTAGTGTTGCTAACCTTGGAATTTCATTTCCCTATTTTTCATGAGATTCTGGTCGATCTATACCAATCCGCGCTTGGTCAGCGTAGTTTACCTACGGCCTAAACACTTCTCATTCTGAGATTTATTTGCTGCATAGTGGACCGGGTTGTTAATGATGATGATGATGATGATGATGATGATGATCTACGCGCATTCAGAATGGGATACGACCTTTTGGATCTGATGTACTAGTCCGCTCGATGGCTGTTGGGTGGGCAATCTCGCGTCATAGCTTGTGAGACGATGAAATGTTATTTAGTGAGGATTTTTGCACGTGGGTATTTATTATAATTAAGTATTTTCTTACTACAGTTTGTCAACTCATAATGATTAATGAGTTAAAGCCTTTGTTATTATTGTGTATCAGGCTATGGAAAATTAATATAGATGATGTTTCATTTGGGAAATTATATGGATGGTGTATATTTTTTTCAATAACACTGCTCGAAAACAGCACTTACAATGGTAGTAAGCATGGTTTGATAGTTAATTTTATTTTATCACTCGCGTGCGTAAGTGTAAATAAATTGAACTAGTGCGATAGTAGACCCTTTGCGCTTTCGGCTTGGGCTTAGATAAGACAAGACTTTTGTATCTAACCTACTTACCACCCTTATTTTATTTTTTTAAAATTTTATTTATAAGATTCACAAACAACGCAGGTCAATTATTAATTATAGATGTATACAGTATTAGAAACAAAGGCTTCTAAACAATAAATATTAACATTACAAACATAACATTTAAATCGTAACTACTTAATAGTTTACATTTGTGACAAAAATTGTATCAATTGTATCACAATATTTTAAATATTCATATTTTGTCAATATTTGCTGTATTCCTGTACATAATGTTATGTGCATGTGTAAGCAATATGTTCTGCAGTATAACAACTCGCTTCAAAGGAAAGTATCTATCAAGTTTGCATCGACGTGAACCGATCACAAAGTGCTCGTAAGTTTGCACCACGCTGGAGTCTTATTAGTCGCAACCGATCACAATTTACCGTTCGCATAAATTGCCTTCAAGTTATTAGGTAATAGGTAGATATACACAAGAGCTATCTTTATACAAAATTCCAGTATGCGTGTTTTCGTAATTATTCTCTTAAATGATTTGGACCGATTTTGATGATTTTTTTGTATTCATAGGTTCACCCGTACTCATAGGTACCGTTGGATCCGGCGCTGTTGTCGACGTTCAGGTTTTTGTTTTTGAATAATCTAAAAAATCTGAGACGGATAAAGACGGTAGACGGAAACAGATAAAGGATACCTTTTACTTCGGTAAATCAAAGAGTTCCGACGGGATTGTTATAAACTTAAATCCACAGAAACAAAGTCGCGGGCGTCTGCTAAGTAGAAAATAAAGTCAATTTATTAGCTAAAAACTTACTTTATAATGAAAAGATATTATTATGAAGTCGACAGCTGCTGTCGTGTAGATACAAAAATTTAATAAGTTAATGTAGATTTTTTTAATAATCTTTAATTTAAAGGCATTTTATTCTGCTGTATTCTGTTAATATTAATAAGTTTCAACGTAAATTTGCTGCATGTTCAATAATTTTCTGAATAAATTGCACGCTTCGTCAGAATTTTTGTTTACTGATACAATTTTGTGAGAGATGCCTCAATGCAATCCATTCAGATTAAAAATTCTATCATTTGGTCTCTTTTTGTTTTGTGATAGGTAATGAAAGAGACTAATTTATATTAAAATACTGAGTTACTAGCTTTTTCAAAAAAGCAAAAATATGGCACGCGTTTTCCTCCCACTACGGCGTTCTATCCTTGTTAATATATTTCTATGGTACTTTTTGTCGTTGATGTGATGTAACACATCAACGTTAAGGGACCACAAAGGCTATTAATAGGGGCCTTGTTAAAGAAACCCGAGGTTAGTTTACAATAGATTCAAGTCCTTGGCAAGTGTAAATCTATTACGGTCCCTTGTGGTTGGTTGTTCGAGTAAAGGCCGCATTGTATGGACGGCTAAGTTTTCGATTGAGCAAACACTTAATAAGTACTTTGGCGCTGCTATTGATTTTAATTCAATGGATTTTAGAGATTGCCGTAAAGCGGAATTCACACTGTATCATTTTTGATGTAACTACACCATAATGGGCCGTTTACACGGGTGACTATAATCCGCGCCACGTACATCGAACGCTGAACGAAACGTAGAGGGGATAGCTGCGTATGGGAACTGTCACGCACGTAATACAATAGCTTACCCCCTCCAATTTCCTTCAGCGTTTGATGTACGTGCCGATGTTTATAAAGCCGCACAACTTTCGCCGTATGGCGAGAATCGATTGTCTAAATGGCTCTGACAATCTAACAATTTACCAGCCATATTGACTATATATAGCTATATAATATGACTGTATACTTAGAGAGTTTCCGCACTTACAAAACTACCAAATACTACGTATCGAAAAACTGTAATATGTAATGCAAAATGAACCCAAACACTCTTATTTTTTAAAATCGTAACTCAATATTTCGAATATTTATTTTACAACATTTCTCCATGGGGCGCCGGCTGTAAACGAATGCTGAATGTATTGGCGAACTCAAACCTCAAAATAAGCCAGATTAGATCCATTTTACTCTGAAGTCATTGTGTTTCGATCTGAGTGCTTAGTCTAAGATCGGAGCACTCGAAAACGAACTCGAAAACTATTGATCGAATCACAAGTGAATTCAGAGCAAAAGGAACTCAAATACTCGTATTTCAAAGTCGTAATTCCATAGTTCGAATATGTATTTTACAACATTTCTGCTTGGGGCGCTCGTTGTGTTCGAATGCTGAATGTATTGGCGAACTCAAACCTTAATATAAGCCATTTTAGGTCTATTTTACTCTGAAATCGATCAATAGTTTTCGAGTTCGTTTTCGAGTGCTCCGATCTTAGACTAAGCACTCAGTAGTATTTAGTAAAGTTTTCGAGCTGTGAAAAGTGAGACTAAGCATACAGATCTCAGTTTTTAGTGAACAAAAAGTGTAAGTGCAATTATTCAAAGAGACAATTACTAAAGTGTCCAAGACACACGTGGCCTATCTATATCTACATATAGTATATATACACATATGACGTTATCTTAATCGCCGCAAATTAGTCAAGCCTGCAGCCAGGCCAACGTTTAACGTCAAGACAAATGACGTAGCTATATACTGATGCAGTAAGCTCGCCGTTATATCCTAGACATAAACTAAGCGCCTTAATCGTAGTAGCAAATGTACCTACATATACTATTTATTGCTCTACTCATTAAACTCAGGCTTAGCCCTAATTGATTCAGTCCACAGGATAAAAAACTTAGGTGCTAAGTCAGGGCATAATCTATCTCCATTCAAAATTTCAGCCAAATCGGTTTCACACACACACACACACGCATGCACACACGCGCACACATTGAAGCTCGCAAATCAACGCGCGATCGCAGTACTAATTTTTATCGTACGACGAAATCGCATCGTTTGATCGTACGATCGTTAACCGATTAGGACGACTGGTTACGATAAGTGCCGTCGTCTCAACCTTAATCCACAGATTATCTAAAT
Source organism: Melanargia galathea (assembly GCA_920104075.1). Classification (NCBI taxonomy): domain Eukaryota; kingdom Metazoa; phylum Arthropoda; class Insecta; order Lepidoptera; family Nymphalidae; genus Melanargia; species Melanargia galathea. The sequence continues at coordinate 2,771,000 of OV049871.1, read as the reverse complement.
TATCCCCGCTGGGAATTTAACCCGGGTCTCCTACTTATTTGACCACGGCGCTCATTTTAATTCATAAGACACAATGAAGCCGCAATAGCTCAACGGTCAGGGTGTGAACTAAAAACCGAAAGGTTGACGGTCGAATCCCACTCGTTGCACAATTGTCGTACCTACTCCTATAGGCTTTAAGCTTATTTAAAGCTTAAATGTTAATTAGACATTGCTAATATTCTAGAACACAAAAAATATCCGTACCCTAGTGTTAAATCAAACATACAAAGTACTATGTTCTAGTCTGTATTGAATATTGAATAATGGATTACCTACAATCTTTCCGCACATTTTCTTCTATGGGAAGGTACCACAACAGCCTACCATCGATCAAGGCTACGCCTTCAGTTTGTAAACAATAAACAAAAGGCTCTACCTTTTCCCTATACAAAACACTTTGAACAAGAAACAAATAGGCAGGTAAGAGTATACTTAAGAAAACCAAGACGAGTTATGATAAGTTTCTTTGACAACTTTTACGCGTCTCAGAGTTCCAAGTTGTCATAAGTTTGACAGTTTTCGTGTTTTAACCTTAAAACTTTTATATTAGGCTCCAATAAAAAAAAAACAAATAGCACACAGTCTGATATACTGTTACGTCATTTTTATAAAGTCACAACAAAATTTTTTTACTATATAAACTTTGCGCAATCTTACCCGTTGTCATTCATACGTCAAGGACAAAAGCGAGAACGCGATTTAATACGACACGACACAAAAATATCAAACAGCTTTCATTTTCTATGGAGTCGTATCGCATCGAGTCGTGTCGTATCGCATCGAGTCGTGTCGTATTGCATACGTCGTGTCGTATTACATACGTCGTGTCGTATCGCATCGAGTCGCGTCGTATCGCATACGTCGTGTCGTATCGCATCGCATCGTGTCGCATCGCATCGAGTCGTGTCGCGTAGCATCGCATCGCGTTTGTCGTTCACCTAGGATAACGGGTTAACAACCTCATAGTAATATCTTGCAGTCTAAGATGGAATCGCCTAACAGTTTTTTATCCGCGAGTGGTCAATGAAGTGATTCGGTTATGAACTTAAGAGCTCTAAATGACGTAGCTCTCAAGGCTAATAGACATCGTTTGAGTGACGTCATCCGACTCTATAATATAGAAGCTGCTTGTGACAGCGCCGGAAATTAGATGTCCTAGGAAATTAGAGCTTTTACCATAAGTATGACTTTACCAGTAAAACGGATATGCCTAGTCAAGACCTAAGTCCCGAGCACCCGACAAGAAACGGCGAATAGTGTAGTTATTAAGACTTCGGCCTCTTTTTCGAGGGAGCTGGGTTCGATCTTCAGCACGCATCTTAACTTTTCGGAGGTATATTTAAGTAAGAAATATATTTAAGAAATGGTCAAGACATTTTAAGACATGGTTCATTATGATCAACCCATTACCGGCTCACTACAGAGCACGGGTCTCCTCTCAGAGTGAGAAGGGTTTTGGCCATAGTCTACCACGCTGGCCAAGCGGATTGGCAGACTTCACACACCTTTGAGAACGTTATGGAGAACTCTCAGGCATGCAGGTTTCCTCACGATGTTTTCCTTCACCGTTAAAGCAAGTGATATTTAAATACTTAAAACGCACATAACTCCGAAAAGTTAGAGGTGCGTGCCCGGGATCGAACCCACGACCTCCGATTAGAAGTCGGTCGTTCTAACCACTAGGCTATCACAGCTTAGTAAGACATGGTTAAGATAAGATAATTTTAAGCAACTTAATAGCCCTTGCTTGAAGGAAAACGTCTTGAAGAAACCTGTACGTCTGTGAGTTCTCCATAATGTTTTCAAAGGCGTGTGAAGTCTATCCGCACTCGGCTAGCGTGGTGGAATAAATCCTTCTCATTGTGAGAGGAGATCCATGCCCTGTAGTGGGCCGGTAGGTAATGGGTTGATGATGATGATGATTATGACCCGACCAGTGGGAATATTCTCTAACTTGGTTACAGACAGAAAATGGTTGCCAACGAATTAGTTCGATACACATTGCTATTTTAATGTGTGAAATGAAATCACTGTTTATATTTCACACAGTAAAGCAGCAATGTATATCGAACTTATTCGGTGGCTATAATTTTCAGTTGGTTTCCTGATTGGTTTCTACACGGCATTGTACCGGAACGCTAAATTGCTTGGCGGCACAGCTTTGCCGGTAGGGTGGTAACCAGCCACGGCTTAAGCCTCCCACCAGACCAGACCAGAGACAATTTAGAAATTATAAAATCCCAAATTGCCCCTGCCGGGAATCGAACCCGGGACCACCCACTTATAAGACCACAGCGCTCACCACTGCGCCAGGGAGATCGTCAAATATGCATTTCCCTACATGTCATCATCATACAACCAGCCATCCAATCTCATACCTTGGGAATTTGAACTGTCCATCCTCAGATCCTTCTTCTCCAAACGAGGACAGCACTCTTCCGTTAACATCGAACACCTGGATCCTGTGGTTGTTGGAGTCGGAGACCAGCACTCGGTTGGTGCTGGACACGGCGATGTAGTGAGGATGCTCCAGCTGTCCAAGTTTCGAGCCAAAGCTGCCGAATTTGCCCACAAATGTGCCGTCGGATTGGAACACCTGATGAGAAAAATTAGGTGATGACTGGTTTGCATAAAATTAATATTGCGAGCTGAAAAAAAATTGGTGGTTTACGGCATGAAACTATCTCATTAAAATTTTGGTATTGTAGATCTGAATTGCTATATTTGATACATGCAATGAATTAGAAAATAGGGAACTTCAAAAAGTTCGAATTTTAGATGAATTTACCATCATGGTCACTGGCGATAGCCAAAGAAGTTTTGAGTTATCTGAAATTTGAAATGCCATTTCTTTTCCTCAAACTTAGATACTTATAGTGATAATGTTTCTCCTAAATACAAATATGAAGTTTTAAATCATGGATCTCTGCAGATTTCAGAAAGACATCCAAAGAGATTTGCTAAAAAGTGTGTAATACTTTATATTTTACGAAGGTTAATATTAAAACCGATACTTTTTGTCTCATGATGACACTCGTATAAATGATGCAAGCTATATTTTGCAAGTTATATAAACCGACTTCAATATACCAAAATGAATTTGAAGAGTTCCCTCAATTTGTCCAGGATCCCATCAGGATGACTATGGAACCACATGGGAAGTATACCCTTTCAAACAAAAGAAGAATTTTCCAAATCGGTCCAGGCGTCTTTGATCGGGGAATATACATAAAGATCCCGGCGAATTGAGAACCTCCTCCTTTTTTTTCTGTCTGTTAAAATATACAGACTATGGCAGTAAAGTGTAAATGCTCACCTGAACTCTATGGTTTTCCTTGTCACACACGTATATGAATCCGAGCGCGTCTGTGGTGATGCCCCAGGGATAGTTGAATTTGCCGTCGCCGGTGCCCTGGCTGCCGAACGCTCTCAGGAATCGGCCGGCGGGATCGAACACCTGTGAGAAAGGATATCATAATATGAATGTACATTAAAAATAATAAGAAAATATTTCCGGGACAAAAATTAACCTAATTGCCTGTTTAATCCTCTAAAAACTACAGACAGGCATTTCAGCTTTATTTTAGTGTCCGACCGAAAGTTCGGTTTCGGTTTCGGTTTCGGCCGAGTTTCGGCCAAAAATCAAGTTTCGGCGGCAGTTTCGGTTTCGGCCAAAATTGGCCGAAACTTTTGCCGAAACCGAAACTGATTTCGGAAGTTGTGCACGCTCGCCTAACTTCGTTTCTCGCGGCAACGCTTTGGCGGATGCTGGCGGCCCTCTTCGGGAATTGTCATGCGCCGTTCGGATAGCTTTACACTTAAACTTAGCGCTTTATCGCCCGACACAAACATTCTTTAGAGGTTATGTTTTGATGGAACTGATTACATGTATGTTTTTGTTTCATTCCTGTACTTGAATAATTTATAGATATACTTAATTGAATATTGAGTCAGTAACTTTGTTTTGTTGGTATTAACAAATCAAGTCACATGTAAAAAAGAGATTGTAAATGAAAAATGTGAAGTGTTTAATTTGTTAAATTACGTTGTATAGGTAAATTCATAGGTAAAATGCACCAAATTTGAGTATTTTAAGATTTGTAAGGAATTTTTCACTTGACCACGTGAGTTTCGGTTTCGGTTTCGGTTTCGGCCGAAACTCAAGCCATGGCCGAATATTCGGTTTCGGTTTCGGTTTCGGTTTCGGTTTCGGCCGGAAAACCAGTTTCGGTCGGACTCTACTTTATTTATTAGTCTAGATAATAAAATTTCTGTGTCCTTCACAGACGACCTCCACATGTTTCACAATATCGCAATATCTAAGCCTAAAATACCTAAATATTTTCATCACGCGCTGCCAATTATTTTGCAAATCCCACGCGACTAAATAGAATGATCGTGTTTCGGATTTATTCCCGAAGGTGATTTGTATTCGATTCGCTAATTGAAATTAATTGACATTCCCGATTGATAGCGCTTGTTTACAAGTAGACTAATTAAAGTGAATCGCGCTAACGAAGTTTTCTACGTGACACTATTTCGAGATAGCGGTTGGGTTAACGAAAATGTGTTAATTCGGCTGAAGATTTCTTCGATTCCTCAGGAATAATCGTTTTGCTAACATTTGCTGATAAAAGACGTAGCAATTTGGCTGAAGGATTTATTGATTTATCATAATGTTATATGAATTCACCTTTAGAAAATCTATGAAAAAAAGATTGCATTAATGCAGTTCACGGATACAAGATACGTATGTACACAGAGTAAAATTTCTTTGTATCGAATATGCAATGAGCTACAATAATACATGTCATTTGTTACAATCATACAGCATGTCTGAGTCAGAGACTAAAAAAAAAGATAGACGCTAGTAAAAAAGAAGCCGATTAAATTAGTACGGATTTTTGTGCGACAAAACTATGTACAAGTCTGAGGGAAACCGATTTAAAAATAGAAGCATCTGATTCTGTTAACTAAATTTTCACACGATACAATGCTCAATGGTTAAAGCGCTACTTATTATTTTAAACATTTACGAAATTCCAATAAAAAAATTAAATATATGTAACATAAAATTTACACGAATTTTTCAGTTTAAACTACCGTAAGCGCTTTCTTTTATAACTCACGTATAGTTCACAAATTTCACAACTTTAAAACTGAGAATTCAAACAAGCAAACTTTCAAATCTTGAGTTTTAACCTGACTATTTACTATTACTACAGGGCCTTAATTTTCTATATCATTGACACAGTAACTTTACTATTTCTAAATGTAAGTTATTTTAGTCATAAGTTACAAGCAAGTGTGTTAAGATTTAATTATTATGGGCTTTAGTTGGTACGTATTGCCAATGCCTTCTTGGCCACTCTATAGATTAATTTAGCGCTCTATCTATATTTCCTTCAGTCTGTGCCTATGCTTCGAGCATAACAAAACATTTGTCATGGGAAACGCGGACCGCGGTACATTTGTAATGTCAGGGATACAGATTTAAAACGAACGAAACTGATGGTCCATATGTGAAATATAGACATGTGTTGCAGCGGTCAGATACTAGCGGAGAGTGCTTTGTGAACAAACGGGGTAATTCTTCAATTTTAGATTGGACTTGAGGCTTCGATGCAAAGTTACGATGATCGATCCTACTATATAATATTGTAAATGTGAAAGTGTGGATGTTTGGATGTTTGGATGTTTGGATGTTTGTTACTCAATCACGCCGCAACTACTGAACCGATTTGGCTGAAATTTTGAATGGAGATAGATTATGCTCTGACTTAAAACATACGTTACTTTTTATCCTGGAAAAATCCACAGTTCCCACGGGATTTTGAAAAAAGGATTGTGATAGCCTAGTGGTTAGGACGACCGACTTCTAATCGGAGGTCATGGGTTCGATCCCGGGCACGCACCTTTAACTTTTCGGAGTTATGTGCGTTTTAAGTATTTAAATATCACTTGCTTTAACGGTGAAGGAAAACATCGTGAGGAAACCTGCATGCCTGAGAGTTCTCCATAACGTTCTCAAAGGTGTGTGAAGTCTGCCAATCCGCTTGGCCAGCGTGGTAGACTATGGCCAAAAACCCTTCTCACTCTGAGAGGAGACCCGTGCTCTGTAGTGAGCCGGTAATGGTTTGATCATGATGATGATGATGATGAAACGATCCCAGGTAAGCTCTTCTGAATGTGATTACTTTGTTTAACACTAGGGCAGCCGAGTTGACCTAGTGTTGCTTACTACAAAATTTAATTTCCCTATTTTTCATGAGATTCTGAGATTCTGGTCGATCTATACAAAGTGAATTCTTCATCTTCTTCTTTTTCTTTTCAACTGATAAACGTCAACTGCTGGACGTTGGTCTCTTGTAACGATCGTCATCATCTTCTGCCGCTTGTATCGACGATTTGCTTCAGACGTCCGTTACCTAGTCGGAGGTCTTCCAAGGCTGTGTTTATGTAGCAGCCTTTAAAGCATTTTGGAACCCTAGCCTGAGCTCTGCCATAACTCGTCCAAGTTAACCCGCTTCCACCTTAGACTGCATCGTCGCTTACCAGCACGTGAGATCGCAATGGGCTAAATTGTACATAACGAAAAAAAATCCGAAACACTTACTTGTATCCGATGGTTGTATCTGTCAGCGATGATGTACTGTCCGATGCGGTTGACGGCGACACCGGCGAGACAGTCGAACTCGCCCTCCCCGCTGCCGTACTGGCCGAACTCCTTCACGAAAATGCCATTCGAGTCGAACACCTGGACAGCAAGTAGAAGCATACTCACATCATTGATTGCTCTAAAACCCAACAGTCCAAATCATACTAGTAGTGTTATAAAGGTGAAAGTTTGTGTGTATGTGTGTATGTTTGTTACTCTTTAACGCCGCAACTACTTGACCGATTTGACTGAAATTTTGAATGGAGATAGATTATGCCCTGACTTTTATAAAATATAATAAATGATAATATTAAGAAGTGCAAAGTAACCTGAAGATATTATATAAAAATACTAGCGGTCCGCCCCGGCTTCGCCCGTGGTATATAATATACAGCCTATAGCACTCAGGAATCACGTACATATCCAACGGTGAAAGAATTTTTGAAATCGGTCCAGTAGTTTCCGAGATTAACGCGTTCAAACAAACAAACTCTTTCGCTTTATTATATTAGTATAGATAGCGATCCGCCCCGGCTGCGCCCGTGGTACATAATGTGATATACCCTATAGCACTCAGGGATCACGTACATATCCAACGGTGAAAGAATTTTTGAAATCGGTCCAGTAGTTCCTGAGATTAGCCCGTTCAAACAAACAAACTGTTCCGCTTTATTATATTCGTATAGATATCGTCTCAACCAATAGACGTCCACTGCTGGACATAGGTCTCTTGCAAGGATCGCCACAGAACACGATCTTGTGCCGCCTGATTCCAGCGGCTACCAGCGACTCGCTTGAGATCGTCTGTCCATCGGGTCGGGGGTCTACCAACGCTTCGTTTACTGGTGCGAGGTCGCCATTCAAGCACCTTGGGACCCCAACGTCCATCGGTTCTTCTAGCAATGTGCCCCGCCCATTGCCACTTCAGTTTCGCGACTCGATGAGCTATGTCGGTAACTCTGGTTCTCCTGCGGATCTCCTCATTTCTGATTTGATCCCGCAGGGATACTCCGAGCATAGCTCTCTCCATCGCCCGCTGAGTGACCCTGAGCCTTCTTATGAGGCCCATTGTTAGCTTAATTCGCTTAATTCGTATAGATATATATATTTTTTAATGCCTAATAGTGTTTTATCTGAATTGAATAGAGAAAAGTTTAACGCCTGCTGCATAGCCAACAATTGCGGGACTATCATATTCGTATAAACTTTCGAAAATGTATGTAGATTTACTTATATTCCACACATATTCTCACAATGTTTGCTGAACTTTTCAAACTCCAGTGGCGTTGGCCTGATTTAAATTCCCTTGACTCTACGTTTGCGAATTCACATCATTGCACGAAGATTTTATATTGAAACGTGCTTTGTAAATAGTGATTATAAAATACATTTTATCAAATCAAGATGTACTTAAAAAACAAAAATAAAGTTTAGTAAGTAAATAGTAAGTAAGTAGTAAGTAAAGTATTATATTTCTTGTCCAAAACTGAATTTTCGATTCTTCATAACATTTCAAAACATAACGGAAACGGTAAACGCGTTTTATATTTGTTTGTACGTTTGCTATAGTTTTACTATTGGATTTTTGTATCATAAATATTTTACGTTATAGCAGGTTCTTATGCATGTTTCACGGTATATATATGTATAACTTACTTGTACTCGGTGGTTGGATGAATCAGCCACGACCATTATGTTGTCGGGACCTACAGCGATGCCACGAGGCCATGTAAAACAACCGGGTTCGCTCCCCCGACTCCCCACACTGAATTGTAGACGGCGTTTCTGCAGATACTGGCTCCTAGGGGAGGAACCTGCTGCTGCGAAACCTGTGCCAAAAATAACTATATTAAAACCTGTTTTAGTCTTGTACACAGTCCAACTCACTAGAAGCCGCAAACCTATGTACACGCCACTCATCATTCTAACCTGCTACCGCTGCTGTAGCCGCCGTAGGGGAGATGGGGGAGCCTGCCGCGTTTTTTGAATCGTCATCAGAACTGGCAAGCTCGTTAGCCGAGCGCAAAGGCAACCCGAGAGACAAGCGACGGGCGTTGCTCGAAGATGTACCGCTCGAATCACGCTCCTTCCCTCGCGAGCCGTACTTGCTCTTCAAGTACCTCGCCCAGGAACTCAAGGCCGCTCCGTCCTTCTCGCCGGTCACTGGGCGTTCGGGGGAGCTCTCTCTCGATTTGAGCGCGTGGGATGACCGGCTGCGAGACAACTCCGAACCACCGGTGCCGGAGCCGTATCGAGCCGCGAGATATGCCGACGGTGAAGCTGTCGTCGGGGAGACGGGTTCGTCTTCGTCGTCATCACCACCACCGAAACCCGTGTGGCTGCTCTTGCTACGGGCGAGACGATTGCGCCGTTCCTTCAAGGCGAGGTACCTCGATCGGGCGGTTGGATATTTGGTATCGTCGTCTAAAGAGGATGTCAACTCTTCGTCCTTCGGTTTGCTGCCGTAGCGATTGCTGTACGAAGACCCACTAGCACCGTATCGAGGAGCGGGTTCTTCTTCGGGCTGAGCCGGTTGCCGAGTTCGGTATCGCGGTTGGGCAGGCGTATCTTTGGTTTTATTATCTTGTGCGTCACTTCGAGCATTGCTACTCCTCGCTAGAAGAGGCCCTATGTCGGTTCGCGCCATCGCCTGACTATCGGGCTTCCTTTGCGTCACAGGCTCCTCTTCGCTCTCTTCTGAGGAGTCAGTTTCTTCTTCAGAACTCGTATCGGAGTCCTCGTGTGCCGGCTCGGCGGGCGCCGGGGCGGGCGTCGGTCGTTGAGATCCAACAAACCGACTCTGTACCCGTTGTGCGCCGCCGGCTGTTCCATTGGCAGCCGCTGGTGTTGTTCTTTCATTGCCTGCGGACAGAAAACGAGATCTCGGTTTTGGTTTGGCTCCATCAGGGCTGTATTTCGCTTTCAATTCTGCGATAGTGAGGATCGCACCTGTGTGTTTCACCGCCGAGCCGGAACTTTCTGTAGAGGCGCTAGATTCAGTGCTAGCTGCTCGGGCTGCCGGTCGGTGTGCAGCAGGTGTATCAGACGCAGACGGCCTTCTTGTGACGGTCGGTTTAGGTACAGGCGCCGTACTCTTACGCTGATTTCTTTGTAGGGATCCAACAGATTCATCATCAGATTCACCGTCGCTGGAGGCCTGAGAAATATACTGAAATTCGGTATTGCACCAACAACGCGTTGAGTTAATTTTTTTGTTGTATTGTGTTTGTGTGAGTATGATTAACGTGGAGTGTAATTATGGAATGCCCTAGTTAGTTATTGCGTTGTCCATGTTAGTATCGATGATTAATTTCTAAATTGTAGGTACTTCGTTTTGTTCGTCACTTTTATTCATCTTCGCAACTCACCTCACGAGCTGGTGTCGGTGGTTTGCGACTAGCTGTAGTTCTTTCTTCTTCTACAGGTCGCGGTGGTACACGATCTGGTTCTTGTGATGTAGCAGCGCCTTTGTTTTGTCGTTTAAGACGCGTGATCTCGTCATCCTCACTCTTTTGTCTCGCTGGGGGAGGGGGACGCTGTCGTTGGGGTTGAGGCGCTTGAACCGGCTTTGGTGGTGGTGGTGGTTCCTTCTTCTCCTTTTTTTTACCACTATCCACATCTAATATTCTTTGCATTACCCGAGGACAATCGCTCAATCTGAAAATTCCACTAAGGGGGCCACGAGTGGCATCTTCGGTATCGGTAACCTTTTCTTTCTCTTTTTCCTTATGTTCGGCTTTCGTAGCGCGGGTTGTTACTTCACTGTCGGAATCGTTATCTTGTTGATGACTCCTAACAAAACGTGAACGGAATCTACGAGAGGGTCGGTGCTCAGATTCATAGCCACTGTAGTCGTCTGTAGCATAATCTCTGGTGTGTTTTTCTGGCGGTGGTGGGCGGCGTTCACCAAACTTACGACCGCCTAAAATTGGTTCTTCATTTTCCGTCCACCCTTTCGCTTCCTCTTGTTGACGGAATTGCGTAGCTAAACGATGATCGCTCTTCGATCTCGTTAGGCCTTGGGTTTGCTGAATACCGAGTGAATAAGCATTCGGCTGAGTGATATTCAACTCTCCATAACTAGCTACATGCATGACAAGTTGGTTTGGATCATGAGTCATTATAAATCTTATCCTACGGTTATAATCACCAGCCTCGTAATCAAAGTTTCTAAGAAACTCGACCGTTTTTAGGAAGATTTCTTTGGTATCAACCAATTCCGTATCCTCCCATTCAACATCATCATTTATATATTTATCAGCGAGATCACAATTGCTTTGAATATTACCTAACTCTAATTCTAAATTATCCTTAAGGTGTGTTAAATTTCTAAGTTCGGTAGCTAGGTAACGGTCGACTTCATTGCGTAAAAAGTCGGTTCGATCCTTCAAAGCCTTTGAAAGTCTCTTGTGTATTTCATCAATTTCTCCAGCCACTGCACCACAGTTTGTTTGGAGATTTGATGTGTTTCGTTCTACTATAGCTAAAATATCTTGAATCCTATTTACACCGCGACGTATTTGATTATTTATACGGGCAATTTCCCTTCGGAGGACTTCCATATGAGCCGATTTGCAGTCTTCACAAACTTTTTTATCGCAATGGGCGCATGGGGCGCAATAAGCTTTTTCTGAGCATACATTGCACCTTTCCATTACTTGCCCAGCTGTGGGATCGGGAAGTTCCCCAGCGATGTTGGCATGCAGCTCCAAGAACCTTTGAAGGGTGACATTGGTTGGAAAACCCTGCACCCCTTGATAGGGGATTCGGTGCTCTGCGCGACATTCTGGACATTTAACCTGAAAAAAAAAAGATTTATTAAAATTCAATTTTTTTTTTCACTTAAGTAGACCTGCGCGCTTGCTGAAATAAATGTCAAAATTAGAATGCTTTTGTTTTTCATTTTCGTATAATTATAATAATATATAGTCATGTTATTGGAAAATTTAAATATTCATTTCATTATGTTATACCTTTCACAAAAAGTGTTCAGTCATTTTATGTTTGCTAAATAAAGTAAGCAAGTTGGGTTTCTGTAAAAGATTTATCAAAAACATTTTTTCATACAAATAGCTGATAAAATGAAGTGTTTGTCTTTTGTCCGCTAATCTTCTAAACAGCTGAACCGATTTTGGCATCATTTTCACACGTATCGCGGGTATCAGTACACCCCCGACACTTCACACAAGCGAAGCTACTACTGTCAAGCACAACGCTACATTTTAATTTTAAATAACAAAAACTATTGGCGTGGGGCTAGAGTACCGCTTCTTTAAGCAGTTACAGACCTACTCTTTGGCATCAGCTAGTTAAATAATGTAGGGCTTACCTAGCGCTTTACGATTTAATAATTGCATTGCCGCCGGATGACCGCGGGCGTGTATTGGTGAGGAGCTAGTGTGTCGCTTTTTTATGCAGACATACGAGTAGACCTACAGCTGTTTGGCATCAGGTAGTTAAATAATGTAGGGCTTACCTAGCGCTATACGACGTAATATAGATCGACCAGAATCTCATGAAAAATACGGAAATGAAATTCCAAAGTTAGCAACACTACGGCTGCCCTAGCGATAAACAAACTAACCGACATTTCTTGTGAAATTGACTTTTTTGCATTAACAAAAGTTTTATGTCGAGTAGTTTTTTACCACAGTTTAATATTTTAAATAACTTGAACCGTTTACTGAAATTTGAATTGCTCAAACAAAGTAACTGCACACACTAACCCGGACTATAAATGCAACAACCAAGTAAACAACAAGCACAACACAAAAACAAAGTAATTGGATGATTGATTAGGGGAGAGTCCGGCAGTACCGCCACCCTAAGGTTTATTTGGTATAAAATTAAAATCTCCAAAGTAATATGTTATATATTTGCTGATTTATGTAAAATAACTCATAATGTATAAATAAAAATAATGTAACATTAATATATTTGGAAAGAATCAAATTTATTAATAAAATATAAAGACACTAAAAATTAATAGTAAAAAAATTGTCCTCCAGTACGGGCCAGAAACAAATACCATTTATACTAGGCAATAATCACATATTTTATTGGTTTAATAGTTCCAAAATGTTTGCGTAAGCCTTTTGCACCCAAATCTTGCAGTTTCCATACTGAATCCAATCCTCTTTATGAGATTCGAGGCACAGAGGGCATATTGTTTCTTCCTAAATCTTTCTTTGAAAAAGGAGCTAGTTTTCATTCTTTTTCCTGTCTTTTTTGTCGGTATCGTTGCCTAATAGCAAAACATCCTTGCCTTTTTTGTTAACTTCTTTATCTTTAACCGTGAAAAGTTTACTAAAAGTTTGCTTATGGGCATTAGCCTATTGTCTAAATCCTTAATATGTTCTGCCAACACTTTTTCGTGTTCAGGCGAGAATGTGTCGTGGAAACGACCCATAGCAGGCTTAAAGCTTTATTATTTTTCTCTTTATAATTTTCAATAGCTTTAATTCTACATTTAAAGTCATTCTTGGTACTTTGAATCTCAGCCTGACGCGCATTCATTTCTGTGCCTACTTAAAACTTTTCCACGGCTCTATGCATTATGGCAGGATCCCAGGTGCGCTTCTTTGTCTTCCTTTCACGTCCACTGTCATCATCTAACATATTTATGTACCTATAAAGAAATTAAACCATTTAAAATAAACTCAACCAGTGGCCGGTACTGACGGACAATTTCGTGGCCCGTACTGGAGGAAGCGAAATAAAATTTCGAGATCGCTCAATTATAAAATGTTACGTATAAAGCATCAATTAAAACATTATTATTGTAGCTATATAAATAATAAATACATACCACGATTAACTATTGTCGATATATTCCAATAATATTCAATTATCACCCCCGGTACAATACTTGTGTAACGAATGTCACCGCGCGCAACGCAATTCTTTGCACTGACAGTTAGTCGGTAGCTGACAGGTCGCCCCCGTTTTGGGCATAGACTTGTCAAAGTGAACTACTTAAATGGAGCTAATGGTGTCAGCGTTAGCTGTTATATAATCTTAGAAATAGTAACTGGCCGGTACTGGATGCCGGCCCGTACTGCCGGACTCTCCCTTACTTTGTTTTTGTATTTAAAATGCAGTTGTTTGATTTTTCGTTTCGTGAAACGATCCCAGGTAAGGTGTTCTGAATGTAATTACTTTGTTTATCACTAGCCGAGTTAACCTAGTGTTGCTTACTACAAAATTTAATTTCCCTATTTTTCATGAGATTCTGGTCAAGCGTTGCGGGTGACCGCGGGCATCTATTCGCGAGGGGGCTAGAGTGTCGTTTCTTTACGCAGACACAGATCTATTGTTGGGCATAAGCTCGTTCAATAATGTAGGGCTTACCTGTCGGCGTACGTAGTCGACCAGGCCGTCCATGCACGGCTCCATGCAGAAGCTGTGCTGGCATGGTAGCAGCTTCGGATTCCTGAAGCGGTCCAAGCACACGCAGCATGTCAGCAGCGATTCAAAATGCTCCATTCTATTTATGTTTGCCCCGCTCTAAGTATCTGTAAAAGAAAAAATTATTATCAGTAGATAAACTTTTTAATGAGCGTGATTTTGTTTCTTTGTTTATTTGGTTTTTGTTTTGAAAATCTAATAATTACACAGACTGTTTTGTAGTTGTATAATTTATGATTCACCACCACTACCACCAGCCTTTTAACGTCCCACTGCTGGGCACAGGCCTCCTCTCTCATAGGAGAGAGGGATTCAGAGCTTAGACCCACCACGCTGCTCCAATGCGGGTTGGCGGGCTTTAACGACTATTGTCACATGATAGTGATATTAACCGGGACCTACTGCTTAACGTGCTCTCCGAGGCACGCGGGTGAAACACCGCCAACTACCAACTCCGGGCTGGCACAGAGAATTTCTTGAGAGAAAAACCCAATACCTTACAATTATTTGCCCGACCCGGGAATCGAACCCGGAACCTCGTGATCTGCAGTCGAATACTCTAACCACTAGACCAACGAGGCAGTTTATGATTAAAAAATATTATTCCTTGTAGGTATAGCTATCGTCTAACTAACGTCTTTACTGTATTTTCTTTTTTCATCGTCCTAAGGGATATGATGCTCAGTGCTCGAACAAGCCTACTTTTATAAGCGCTTAGGAAAACGAAGATATCAACTATGTAAGATTTATTTCTGCTATAAATAAATAAATAAAAATTAAAAATAAAAGAAACATCCTAATTAGGATACACAAGCTGCACAATCTCTTAATTGTGCAGTTTAGTAGGTTTTGCGTTGTCACTTGTCTTCCAAACATTATTTCAAAGCAGTAGTATCGGCATAACTTAAATAGGTTAGTGGTACTTAATTACAAAGATAAATAAGTCTTAAATCTGCATTATATTTTAATATCAAAGACAGAGATTCGTTTTAAAGATTGCAATGCAAATGAATTGGAGCCAGCGATATTTCGTATGAGATAGTTCTTTACTCAAGCGTGCTTTAGTCAAATAGCATGTTCTGTATTCATTCCATTCATATTATTTCACTGTGATTTTATTCAGACTAAAGTATTTACAGTATTTGACTGGCAATCATAAAAATAAATACGGCATTTTCATCAATGTCGAAGTATTTAATTAAAAATAAAGGATTAAAATCTGATTTGTCTTGTATTTTTTGTTATCACAGATTCCGTAGAAAATTGCTAACTTTTTTTATTTTCTCTCTTTAATTTTACACAAATGCTTCATTACATTTTATTGCTATGATGAAACAGTTTTATAGAGCATCACTTTCATCTTCTCAATCCTGATACTGCAAGAAAAAATCTGCCATTATGTACCACGGGCGAAGTCGGGGCGGACCGCTAGTCTTTTATATTTTTACTTTTTTTTTAAATTATTACTTAAATATACTTGGTTATATGACCAAGATGAGATGCCTCGAAGAGACCGCAAAGTTTCGGCGACGCGTGTATTTTACAAGTAGGTGCGGTGCTAAAATACCTTGGTTAAATTTGGCATTTGTAAATACACGCGTAGATCCGGCTGCGTTTATAAATAGCGAAACGCAGCGTCTCGCCGGTGATCATTTTGCAGCAGAAGGGCTCTTGTCGACTAACTAAATCGAATAACATAAAGAGATTTGATATCTGATTATTAAAATACGGAACCCTAAAAATGATTTTTTTAAAGAGCAAGAAGATTTAGCAAAATAATGTATAGTTTCAGAGATGGATATGTTTTTTTAATTTTTCTTACTTGTCTTTATTTACCAGCATCAGCTGCAGCTTGTGTCGCACTGATAAAGCTTTTATACCAGCATTATCAGTGCGATACATTTCTAATTCTATTCTTAACCCCCGACGCAAAAACGACGGGGTGTTATAAGTTTGACGTGTCTGTGTGTGTGCCTGTCAGTTCCCCTGTAGCGCTCTAACGGGTGAACCGATTTCAATGCGGGTTTTTTTGGTTTGAAAAGTGAATTAGTCGAGAGTGTTGTTAGCTATGTTTGATGAAAATCGATCCAATATAGCCGCCGCTACAAAATGGCGGATTAAATATTATTATTTCACAACTCCCTTAATATGGGTATCAAATGAAAGGGCTTGACTGGTGGAAAAGCACTATGTGAATCCAAGATGGCTGCCGCCACAAAATGGCGAATGTCGGGGGTTTTTTAAATTTTTAATTTATACTTGTTAAGCGTTGTCGCAATAAGAATGCTTGGGATGCCCGTTACTGCTTCCTTAGTAGGTACAAGTTTGCGCAACTCGAAAACGTTAATAATTTTCGAGAATCGAAAAATAATAATATCAGCAAACAATGGAGCTAAACACCTTTGTTTTGAAGTCGTATTTTCAGCACTACCGAGTTTTATTTCGCAAAGTGTCTGCTTGGAGCGCTGGCTGTAAATGTATGGACGAACTTAAGCTTTGAAACAATGAAGTTTAGCTCCATTTTACTTTGAAGTTTATGTGTTTCCAGATTCAAAATCTATTAACGTTATCGAGATATGAAAACTCGTACTAAGCCTATATTTTACTACTGGAGTCTATTTTAATTAATCTTCGACATGGAAAAGCGAAAAATTAAAGATTCATGTATCAATTTGATTTTTTATTGAAAATTCTACTGTAATTGAAAATTTTACGTAAAAGATGTATAAACGTTTTCGAAAACAACGTAGGTACATAATAAAGTATGCCAGAGTGGGTTTTTCTCAAACTGGCTTCGACTATTATAAGTGGAAAATTAAATCAACAAAGCCGTAGAAAGCGACAAAAAATTTGCGTGGGATTAATTTTCATGAACACTACGTAGATATTTAAAGCTGATGAAAGAGCACTAGCGTGGGTATGATGAAATTATCTACACGATTTCTTTCTAAAGAAACGAAGTCGCAAAAAGCTCTACGAAATTGCGTTGGAATTCATATTACATTACATTATATTTTGGCGAAAAGGGATGACTAAAATATAAAAATTTCTTAACCACATTAATAACATAAACTACATAAGCTACATAGGTAAACTAGCCATAGTCGAAGCCTCTCAATAGAGCATCTCATTTTCAAATGGCCTCTACCGGGAATCGAACCCTGGACCTTCCTTCCAGGGAGAATGTCGAATCTTGCATGTGTCGAATTAATGGTAGATTCAATTGACGATTCAAAAGTACTTGTAAAAATTTATTTGAATAAAAAACTTTTCTATTCTATTCTATTCAATGGTATATACATATAAATTGATCACGCAGTTGTTTTATTTTCACTTTTTCAACTTTTCGTTTAGTCACATTTATTTTCACAGCCATGTCATGATCAACCCATGACCGGCTCACTACAGAGCACGGGTCTCCTCTCAGAGTGAGAAGGGTTTTGGCCATAGTCTACCACGCTGGCCAAGTGGATTGGCAGACTTCACACACCTTTGAGAACGTTATGGAGAATTCTCAGGCATGCAGGTTTCCTCACGATGTTTTCCTTCACCGTTAAAGCAAGTGATATTTAAATACTTAAAACGCACATAACTCCGAAAAGTTAGAGGTGCGTGCCCCGAGATCGAACCCACGACCTCCGATTAGAAGTCGGTCATCCTAACCACTAAGCTATCACACCTTTTTTTTTTTCACAGCAAAGTCGCTCAAACTGCCAAAAAAAAAATTGCGTAGACGTTATAATCACTGCGTATGCGTAAATATTTCTTTCCGGTTTTTTTTTCAATTCTACGCAACGCCCACAAATTTTGGTGACGCCTAGATTACAAATGATTCTATTAAAAACTGGAAACGCAATCGATATTTCTGGCCGTTTCGTCAATGAGTATTTTCGTATAAAGTTGGAAATAGTTGAGTGTTGGAGTCAACGTCATGCAAACCGTGCAAACGTATAGATTTTATCAATCCTAAATATAGAGTTATCATACTATCACACTAATATTATAAAGGCGAAAGTTTGCGCACGTGTGTGTGTGTGTGCCTGTGTATGTACATACTATGTTTGTTACTCTTTAACGCGGTGCAACTACTTGACCGATTTGGCTGAAATTTTGAATGGAGATAGATTATGCACTGACTTAACACATAGACTACTTTTATTTATTATTATTACTATTTTTATATTATTTTACTATTTTTATCCTCTTTTAATATCATAATCTCATTAATATCATATTTTATGTTATATTAGGATTTTGAAAAACCGATATCTATAGCTACAGCTATAGGTAGATTGCTATAGCAAACTTCCTTCATAGTAGGTATAAGGTTGGAAAAGGGAGCGGGAACGGGAACCGGAAATCCACGATTCCCTCGGGATTTGTGAAAAACCGAAATTCACGCAGGCAAAGCTGTGGGCAGAAGCTAGTTGGGATATATTCTAACAAACTTGATACGCTAAAGAGAGCTGGAATAATCGACATGGGTTATCGAGTTGTACAGTAGCAATGGGTGGGGTCAGTGGTGCTGGGGAACCGATAGGGTTTGGGGTACCAAGATACTTAAACGTACCTACAAGCTCGGTTAAAAAGGGCAACAATGAACGGGGGTCCTTCAGTGTTAATTTTTTTGTTTCTCTGTGTACAGACGCTCTCTAACGACTGTGTTCTGTATGCTTAGTCTTACTTTGCACAGCTCGAAAAATTTACTAAATACTACTGATCGAAACACAATCACTTCTTTTTTTTTATTCAACTACAAGTTAGCCCTTGACTGCAATCTCACCTGATGATAAGTGATGATGCAGTCTAAGATGGAAGCGGGCTAACTTGGAAGAGGTATGTATACCTTGATCGGTTTCTACACGGCATCGTACCGGAACGCTAAACGGCTTGGCGGCACAGCTTTGCCGGTAGGGTGGTAACCAGCCACGGCTTAAGCCTCCCACCAGACCAGACCAGAGACAATTTAGAAATTATAAAATCTCAAATTGCCCCTGCCGGGAATCGAACCCGGGACCTCCCACTTATAAGACTCACCTCACAGCGCTCACCACTGCGCCAGGGAGGTCGTCAATGTAACTTCAGAGTAGTCACTTCAGAGTAAAATGGACCTAACTCGCCTTATTTTAAGGTTGGAGTTCGCTAATACATTCAGCATTCGTTTACAGCCAGCGCTCCAAGCAGAAATGTTGTAAAATAAATATTCGAAGTATTGAATTACAACTTTAAAATAAGAGTGTTTGGGTTCATTTTGCTTTACATAGGTATTACAGTTTTTCGATACGTAGTGTTTGGTAAAGTTTTGGAGGTGCACAAACTCAGAATACCTACCCTGTAGAGATATTTGCAAGAGATTTGTGTTCAGCAAACTATTGGTTGACGGCAATTTGCTAAGACACTAATTCGATACGCTAACAATTTAATAGTTGGCATTGCCAAAGAAATAATTGTTCAGTAGGTATATTATTGTTATTGATGTTCATTATTATTGTTTAAATCTAGCACTTTATTAAACTAGAAATCCGTATCGCGTCCGTTTATACCTACTTCCTAAATTATACATAGGACAGAAAGGTTAAAGAAACTTACTCTACTGAACATGGAACACTTTTAATCATCATTGAGCTGGGCCAGTAAGTTACAAGTATATATTAAACATTTAAGAAACCCCCGACATTCGCCATTTTGTGGTGGCGGCCATTTTGGATTTGCATATTGCTATTCTACTAGTCAAGCCCTTACATTTGATACCCATATTGAGAAAGTTGTGAAAAAATATGTAATCCGCCATTTTGTGGCGGCGGTCATCTTGGACCGATTTTCATCATACATAGCTAAGAACACTTCCGATTAATTCAACTTTGAAACAAAAAAAACACACACACTCAAATCGTTTCACCCGTTTGAGCGCTACGGGGAACAGACACACACATACACACCCAGACACGTCAAACTTATAACATCCCGTCGTTTTTGCGACGGGGGTTAAAAATATCCAAAAATATTTCTAAAACAGGTGTACAAGATTATGCTTTGTCTCATTAGTTATTAGATGTCGTACGTAGACACGAGCTATTTGGCTTAGAGTTATAATGACTCATTATAATGTTACGCAAATGAAAGGAAAAGTATGGCGCATTACAGTTTCTTTCTACTTAGGATTTCTGTTTGAAGCGTGTAACATTTTGGTACCTATTAAAAGTCGTAATAGAGGATAACGAGCATTTTAGAGAGAAATATTATTAGTGTAATTGTGTCTCTTAACGTGATATACGGAAAAACTGTATCAATAGAATTAATAGAATAGACAAGTTTTTTATTCAAATAAACTTTTACAAGTACTTTTGAATCGTTAATTGAATCTACCACTGATTCGGAATGCCGTTCCTACCGAGTAGAACCAGCAAGAAACTCGGCGGTTGCTCTTTTTTATAATATAACAATATAACAATTTTATGTTAAGTACATGATTTAATTGCCGTTTTGGGCATTACTGGAACGAGTCAAATCCACTCTTTTTTATCATTTATATAATCCTCAATTATATGTATAATATGCTTTTTTTATGAGCATACTTTTTATAGAGTTCTTGCAGCTTGCATTCTAAACAACCATTACTTCTATCGCAATTGTGGTGATACGCGGAGACATTGAAATCAGTAAAATTGTCAATCAACGCTTACTCCAATGAACGAGTTATTTTTACACAAAATTCACATTCAAGGCTCGGCGATCACGTAAAAAAGTTCGCCAACGTCGCGGGGGCCGTGTAAAATTGACAAAATACAGGAATGTTTGGTTAAAGATTAACACTATTGCAGAACAGGCCACCTATGATGGTATCTACTGTTTACTGTGCGAAAACGTAGATTCAGTTGACTATTCAAAAGCACTTGTAAAAGTTTATTTGAATAAAAAACTTTTCTATTCTATTGATTTAAAAAAAATTGTCCGTCAATGCTTACTTCAGTCATCATCATCATCATCATCATGATCAACCCATTACCGGCTCACTACAGAGCACGGGTATCCTCTCAGAGTGAGAAGGGTTTTGGCCATAGTCTACCACGCTGGCCAAGCGGATTGGCAGACTTCACACACCTTTGAGAACGTTATGGAGAACTCTCAGGCATGCAGGTTTCCTCACGATGTTTTCCTTCACCGTTAAAGCAAGCGATATTTAAATACGTAAAACGCACATAACTCCGAAAAGTTAGAGGTGCGTGCCCCGGGATCGAACCCACGACCTCCGATTAGAAGTCGGTTGTCCTAACCACTAGGCTATCACAGCTGTTACTTACTTACTTCAGTAAATGAGTTATTTTACACAAAACTCACATTCTAGGCTCCGCGTAAAAAACTTTGCCAAAGTCGCGGGGGTCGTGTAAAATTGTTAAAAATACACAAATGTTTGGTGAAAGATTTTAGAAGTTATTGCAGAACGGGCCACGTATGATCGTATCTCCTGTTTATTGTGCGAACGTGAGCGTCAGAGTTATTTCGAACGAGGTTGGCGGATTCTTTTTATCGTTTCCTCCATATTTTCTCTCGACTGGAAAGATTTAATTAAACGTTACACGCATAGATTTTTAACCGACTTCAAAAAATAAGAGGTTACCAATTCGACACGTATGTAGGTATGTAATTTTATTGGAACCGCAATGTATTCACATAATATGGTAATCTATTAGGGCTTCCAAACAAATATGCATTTGTATGTGGGTATGTATGTTTGTTCACGCATTTCTCTGAAACTGTTATTCGGATTTTGGCCATTAATTTTTTATTAGCGCAAGATTTTTAGTAAGTACAACTCATCACTGGAGATTCTAATTGGAGCTTTCGGTAAAAATAGGTACTAACTAAAATTTGTAGATAAAAAACATTTTCTGACATTGGTCCGCTGGGAAGCTGTTTATTTATTCATTCCATCTAAGATTCAATTATTGTTTCGAATTTTGAAAAAAAATTGACAGCGGTGGGATTCGAACCCACGCCCTTTCGGACTGGTGCCTAAAACCAGCGCCTTAGACCACTCGGCCACGCTGCCTTATGGAGATAGTCTTAAAATTACTACACAGCTATTTTTACCCCCGACGCGAAAACGACGGGGTGTTATAAGTTTGAGGTGTCTGTCTGTTCCCCCGTAGCGCTCAAACGGGAGAACCGATTTGAATGTGGTTTTTTTTTTAAGTGAATTAGTCGGGAGTGTTCTTAGCTATGTTTGATGAAAATCGGTCCAAGATGAGCGCCGCCACAAAATGGCGGATTACATGTTTTTTCACAACTCTCTCAATATGGGTATCAAATGTAAGTGCTTGACTAGTAGAATAGCACTATACAAATCCAAGATGGCCGCCACCACAATTTTTTTAAATATATTTATATTTTTAAATTGTTTTAAGTTTTTTATATTTTTAATATATACTTGTCGCTATTGGGCCTATAGCACATCTCCACCGCAAAATGAAAACCACGGAAGTACCACCATAGCTTGTCCATGTCCATTGTATGAAATGCGAAATAGAAAGAGAAAAACCTGTTCTAACGCAGAGATTTGACTATGAGTGTTATTATGAGTATCTTTCTCACGTAATTCCGACGATTCACTCATTGTCAGACGCCTGTAAAATTTTTACGTTCGGATCAGTCATATTTTTCTAGCGACCGACGTGTGCTAGGGGCCTGAGTACTTCAATGAAATGGCGTAGAAAGAGTTAGAGTAATGGTTAGAATAGATACCTAGTAAATTGCATTTCTCATAACGGACAAATAATAATTCTAGGCTTCAGAGGTTACACTATTTTTTTCAGCGATTTATTTCGTGGCGGACGTCTGCAACGGGCCTTTAATTTTTGTTTTGAGTACTTAGCTGTTGAATAATTTCACCTCTGGCTTTAAAGGCAATCATTAAATTACTGCACAAGGAGAGTAAATTATTAACAATAAACAAAGTATATAAATCTAACGAGTAACAATGTGTAGTCAAAGGTTTTTTAAATTTCTAAAAAATATATAATATTATTATTCGTAAAACCCCATCTAATAGAGTTGAAAAATACAAGATGTGACAGGAAAAGCGAGGAAATACAAATTGAAATTTTGCTTTAACATCAACTTGACATGAATAAAAGTAATAAGGAAATACGCAAAGCCGAGTCAACATTCAAATGAATATAAAAATACCGGTTTTATTCGAGTTACGAGGAAATCTTCTGACGACAAAAGAAAAGAGAGACCCCACTAGTGCTGTAAATCTTACTGAAAACAAATTGCCCCTATTGAATTTGATGCGGATTTCTCCCACTCGTTACAGTACTGCAGGCTGCAGCTGTTCATCATACATCACCAGGGAGGTTGTCAGGGAGGTGTTATGGTACCTACTCTATATTTTAACCAATAGCAGAAGAGTGTAAGACATTCGGACTCTTGAAGCATGAAGCAATTTGAACAACACCATTTGCTGATGCAGATGCTGATTGCTAACAACAGTGAGAGCGAAGGTACCGGGAACTAATGTGAATTGTGAAAATGATATTGTATTGGAAAATGTAAAAAGTTCTCAGTATCTTCGGTGCGGCAAACAAGAAACAATCAGCTGTCATTATTTACAAAAAAAAAAATTATGGCACAACGGATCTAGCGTATCCAGAGGTAAAAAAGCGTATCCAGAGATCAGTGCATTCGGATGCAACACATTGTAACTCGTACACGATCGCAAATTTGTAGTTGAAAAAAAAAACTACTTATAAAAATTAATTTGCTAAGGTAATTTAAACAAAATCAAAATAG
This sequence comes from Melanargia galathea, assembly GCA_920104075.1. Taxonomy (NCBI): domain Eukaryota; kingdom Metazoa; phylum Arthropoda; class Insecta; order Lepidoptera; family Nymphalidae; genus Melanargia; species Melanargia galathea. The sequence continues at coordinate 2,747,101 of OV049871.1, read as the reverse complement.
AGCTTTGACAAATATAAAAAAAATAAGAAAATGCGTAGAGAAGGATTTACTTTTACTTAGATTCAAAAAAAAAAAAAAGAAACACGTACGCCAGCTTTATATTACACGAAAACAAGTAAAGGGAACACGTTTTTCAGGCAATGACGTGCCATTTGACGGCGGAAACACAAAAGATATGAATTGCAATGAATAAAACACCGCGTCACGGCGCGAAGGCCGCTCCGCTACGCGTCGGACCGTTTATTTAAATATTTATACGCAGACACGCTTTGTTCACATTTAGACACTGATAAGTGGTGAAATACACTTTTTGTATGCATATTTTTTGTACTCTTTTTAGTGTTAAGTGTTTTTTTTTGACAAGCGTCAAATCGTCACTTTTATTGTTGAGAGTAATGTTTTATTAACTTTTAGGTGGATGAATATATAAAAATATTATGTCTATATTTATACGCAGGCACACTTTGTTCACTTTTAGACACTGATAAATAGTGGAAACACATCATTGTCTAAAACAAGTGTATTATTTGTGCTACTTTTAGTGTTAAATGTTTCTTTGTCATGTGTCAAATCGTTACTTTTATTTTTATAGAGCATAGCCCAGTCAATTTAGACTTTCAAGGCTACAATAATTCCCACCTGGCTGAAAATTGGTAGGATTGTTCAAAACACTATTATAAATGAAATGTGAAAAGTCCTCATCGATCCGACACCTGGAAAAAAATTTACTCCTGGACACGCACAGTTTATTCACACTTGGCTGAAAATTTGTAGGATTGTTCGGAACACTATTATAAATGAAATGTACAAAGTCCTCATCGATCCGACACCTGTAAAAAATTACTCGGGGTCAAAGTTTTCACGGGAAGTTTTCAGCAAAACGTCTTATCATAAAATCATTGTAGACAAAATTATAGAAATACACATAACTTACACATATAAGTTACATACTTACACACATAAAATATTGGAAATATCAGAATTTCAGGTAAAAAGAAATCCAGTCCCTCATTTTTATTTCGACACTTAATTTTTTGAATCGTTATATCTCAAAAACGGTGGCTCTTAAGAAAAAAAGTATTTTGACATTTTTGATAGATAATTATCTGATCTACAATTTTGTCTAAGCTAATTTTATGATAAAACTTACCGTTTTGCTGAAAATCATAAAAAATCCGTTTTTGTGACCTTTGACCCCGAGTAATTTTTTTTCCAGGTATCAGATCGATGAGGACTTTTCACATTTCATTTATAATAGTGTTTCGAACAATCCTACCAATTTTCAGGCAAGTGTGAGTCAACTGTGCGTGTCCAGGAGTAAATTTTCTTCCAGGTGTCGGATCGATGAGGACTTTTCACATTTCATTTATAATAGTGTTTTGAACAATCTTACCAATTTTCAACCAGGTGGGAATTATTGTAACCTCACCCCTATTTTTTAGTCTAATTTGACTGGGCTAGTATAGTAATGTTTTACAATATAAAATTAGTATTCATATAAAATATATTATACAAGAGTAAAACGGAGCCAAAACCACAAAATGACCATGTGTGGTTTATTTTATTTATAGATTAAATACCTGCTCATTTAAATCATTGTAAATAAGTAATCTAGACCTAGACTGATACTTTTTGTTTTACGCGTAAAACTACCTACTTTATCGTTCTATTCAAATAAAATTGTGTGATTGTCTACGCGTCATTACAAATAAAATATGAATTCGTAATAATTGCCTCCTATTAAGTTCATATTATTATGATTATTTATTATTTCAACGATAGCATTACAAAAACGCACATTTTATTTGTTTTTCTGAATGTTTTTCCGGTATATTTGTTGGAATGGCTGAACCGGTTTCGCTGAACGGTATTTTCATAGACAGGTAAAGGATTGCACAAGAAAGTAATATAGGCTAACTTTTATCCAGGAAAATCAAAAAGTTCCCGCGGGACGAATAATCTGAATTCGGGAGAACGACGTTTCGTCATATTTCCCTACGAGTAAAACATCTTAGGTATTTTCAGTACATAAATCACAGCTTATGAAGTCACATTATAGTTATTACAAGCGGACACCCGCGACTTCGTTCGCGTGGATATATATTAGTTTTAAAAAAATCCCGTAGGAATCATTTTGTTTTTCCAAAGCTCCTTTGAGCTCATATTATGCTAAAAACTGTATAAAATTTACTGGCGGATGTTTAGGTAGATCAAAATGTAAACATCCACCAGTGAAAGTCCCATCAAAATCGATCCAGCCTTTTAGAGAATAGTCGGTAATCTTTAAAGTATCTAAAATATAATAAAATCGTAGAATTGCCGTATCTGTACATTGAAGATTTTTGCAAAATAATAACTGGGGGATGTTAGGGATAAGTAATAGAACGTAAAAAAGCTATTTTTGAAATTTTTGTCTGTTTATCTGTTTGTCTGTTTGTCTGTATGTTTGTGCGCGCATCACGTAAAAACTACTGAATGGATTGAAATGAAACTCGGCATGATTTAAGTTAATACTATGGAGTAACATATAGGATACTTTTTATCCCGAAATTCAGCACGGTTCCCTTGGGAGAGGGGATGAAAGGCAAAATGTGTACTTAGCTGTAATTCGTTAACGGGTGGTCCGATTTCATTCATTCTTTTTTTGTTAGAAAGTAGATACTTTAAAGACTACTGGCTTATCTCCGAAAGGTTGGACCGATTTTGATGGGACTTTCACTGGCGGATGTTTACATTTTGATGTACCTAAACATCCGCCAGTGAACTTTTAACAGTTTTTAACAAGGTTTAAGCTCAAAGGAGCATAGGAAAAACAAAATGATTCCCACGGGATTATTAAAATCAATATCCACGCGAATGAAGTCGCGGGTATCCGCTCGTAATGAATAAGAATCCGCGTTTTTCGCGGCTTTTTTATCGACAAAACGTTGCAATGATCGCGAGAGGTGTCGCTTTGATTGTGTTCGAGCTGCAAGTAAGTTTTCTGTATGACGATCATAACAGACCAGTACTGGTCTCTGATGACGGTACATGCTTCAAAATACGTCTATAGTCTGATTTTTAATTCGGTGGAATTCTGACAGTCATCATTTAAAAATAAAATGAGTTATTTGTATGAAAAATAGGGTTACCGCCTGAAGTTCGATTTTACCTCAAACTAAAGTACCTGAAGTATCAGTCAGGCATTTGTCATATCTATGTGAGGCAATTGATTTTTATTTATATGTAAGTTTTGAATTTATTATCTTATTTATGGGAACTGTTTTATCTCTGGTAACATTAAGAAACGTCAGAATTCCGTGGAATTAAAAAACAACAGTATAGTTTGAATAAAATTCAATTAAAGCTGAAATATAGTACATCAAGAGCAGTATACCTAGTACGACTTTATACATTTCGAGTCAATACATTTCGAAAGTTTCGATGACGTCAAAGTAAAATGAACCTTAATTGCATTGTTTTAAGACCCAAGTTCATCCATACATCTACATCCAGTGCCCCAAGCGGATAGTCAGCAAAATAAATACCGGTAGTACTGAATATGCAACTCTAAAATAAGGAGCTCTATGTCCGCCTAACGCTGACGTTATACTAATTTTAAATTGCAGTAGTTATTGTAATTTTTTTAAAAACCAAAACCAAAAGAAAAACAATAATTCACAAGCTGGAAATATGGGAGGTGGCGAACACTTATCTACAGTTTTTCGATGTCACTTAAAAAGGGCAGAAAGAATTTGATCCTAGCATATTGTGTATTATAAGTTTACGTAGAGTCATTTTTTTAGCTTTAGTTTACCTTGCAGATTAGTGGTTATTTTTAAACAAAAGCACATATTTTCAGCGTTTATATTAAATTAGTTAAAGAACATAACACTCGAGAAAAATAAAAATGAAAATCAATTCAAAAGTTGGGGAAACTGAAGGGCAGGCAACAATTATATTATTTTTATTTGCCATTTTTGTGGTGCAGTGTCACTTAAAAATGACAAAAAGCACATTCTTCCAGCACAGGAAGCTTCCAATTTAAAATTGCATTAAAATTCAGACTACAGAATTTATATTTCCACATTAGATAAAGGAAATAACATTTGAGTAAAATCCAAGTCACAAGCTAGAAAAAATAGAGCAAGGTCACTCATTTACTTGTCATTTTTGTGGTGTTATTTACAAAAGGGCAGAAGGACTAGATTATATAACATCTCAGTCAGTGGCTTTTATAAGTGTACTGAAAATTTTAAGTTACGATCCGGATATGAGCTATTTCAGTCCTCATTACCTCGTAGGTTATTTTAAATCAAAAGCACGTACTTACAGCGTTTTTATAGCTACATAAAAGAAATAACACTTGAGTAAAATCTAAATGAAAACCAAGTCACAAGCTGGGAAAAATATGCTGGGAGCTGCACTCATTTACTTGTCATTTTTGCAGTTTCACTTTAAAAGGACAGAAAGATTACAATATGTATCACATACAATGACTTTTATAATAATTATGTATGTTTTTCAAGTTACTATCCGCTTAGAGTTATTTCAGTCCTCATTACCTTGTGGGTTATTTTAAATCAAAAGCACGTACTTACAGCGTTTTTATAGCCACACTAAATAAAGGAAACAACACTTGAGTAAAATCCAAGTCACAAGCTGGGAAAAAATAGGGTGGGGCGTCACTCAATTACTTGTCATTTTTGCGGTGTCACTTAAAAAGGACGGATAGACTAGAAACGTATCACAGGCGTCGTTGTTCACGATCCTCGCTGTACTGAAGGCAACACGATACGGGAGCGAAGGGTGTTATTTCGGGAGCGGCGCGTGAGCAGATGGAACCGTCACGGTTACTTTTGGCCGTTTGAAAGGTCGATGGACACGCTTTATTGTTTTCTAAGGTGTACGTGTATTGTCTCTTGTTATGAATGGGTCATGTTTTTTTTTTCCTTTTTTAATTTTTATTCGTGACCTAATTCAAAGTAAGAGGTGGTGTGGTATTCGGCTGAAAATAAGCGTTTATGTGTTCCGGTATAACTATGTAACTTGTGAAATATATAACGGTACCCTTATGTAAGTGAATACTATCACAAGTGATAAGTAATCTTCTTCTTCACTTCATCACACTCTTAATAGTCCATATCTTGGGAACTACTGAACTGATTTTGATGAAACTTGCACAGTTCCCCAAAGTGAAGTAAATACTACACACGACACATTTCCTCGAAATAAACATGTTCATTTGTACAAATGCTGTGGTTCTAGACAAATGTTTTCTTTCTAAATGTATTTTTTATCGTCAAATGGAAAAAAAATCAGTTTGCCGTCTTTAAATTTTATCTAGTTAGTTCAGTTGTTTAAAAACAGAAAAAACAAACAAAATGCGGACGACAAAGCTTTGATTAGAGATTTTTCTTCCAACACCAATTACTTAAATGATCCATCTCCAATTTACTATTGTGCTGTCTTTTCGAAATAATTGGGAGTAGGTAATCCAATTTTTTTTTTTGTAAAATTCGAAAGGTCAAGTCCGAGGAGCCGCAAGCAATGTCTACAGATTGACACGTTTTTACAGAACAATTTTTAGAAAGGAAATTCCTTTGCTAAAGATGAAAATAAAATAAAATTGGTCACAAATGAACCTCTGATTGCGTAATTAAAATACTCCTAGTACCCGACCAATGCCAGTGGTCTTTATTGGACACGTAAATTACATGTCTGCTGAGATAGGTAGCTTCGCAACCTAACTCATCTTCGTCGTCTCAACCAATAGACATCCACTGTTGGACTGGTCTTGCAGAACATGAACTTGTGTCGCCTGGATCCAGTGGCTGCCACCGAATTGCTTGAGACCATCCGTCTACTTAGGGGGTCTTTCATTGCTGCGTTTGTTGGTGAAGGGTCGCCCTTTAAGCACTTTGGAACTTCAATGTAGATAGATCGCTTTATTCAGCTTAGTGCTCCGCCCATTGCCACCTCATTTTCGCGACTCGATTATCAGGTTCTCCTACGGGTCTCGTAATTCCACAGGGATACTCCGAGTACCACCAGCCGCTAAGTAGCCCCTGAGCCTTCTTACAAAGCCCATAGTTATGTTTGGAATCCATAAGTCACCACTCTCAACAGGCACTGTTCGAAGACTTTCGGCTTCAGACACCAAGCAATTTTGGGCGAGAAGACATCGCGAAGATTTTTTATATACGCAATAACGCGGCAATAGGCTTGCAGATGCTGCATTTATAAAACACACTTGCCTCTTGAAACTTGCAACAAAAAACTAGCCGGTAATCAACACTAAACACATGGCCGCATTACCTGCCCACGCGTTCGCATCATCAAAGTGACGCATAGCTCTCTCCTGTCGATCAACCAACTCACTATTTATATTGCTGCTGCACTGGCATTTATCGGAAAGGACACTGGGTTATTTATTTTTAGAGAAGTTTTTCGGCACGGTACTGTTATAAGTAAGGCGCAACGCCTACCAATGGACTGGAGTGGAGGCGAGGCCTTTAGTTTTATTTCATTTCCTCTGCCACTTCAGCGTGCTAGCTTGAGAGCTGTGTCAATCACTTTAATTCTTTTGGGAATCACTTCGTTTTCTGACTTTACTGCCTGCAGATCATGAGGTCTGGGTTCGATTGATAGGGCCAAAAAATTATGACGCATTAGGTTTTCAGTTAGAAATTCTCAGTGCTAGCCCGGAGTTTGAAGTTGGCGATTTTAGACACACCCCCGTGCCTCGGAGAGCACGTAAAGCTGTCTGTCCTGCGCCTGATCTCTCTCCGATTGTATCGCATTGGCGTCCCATCGGACTATGAGAGTGAAGGAATAGAGAGTACACCTATGTAGGCGTACACAATTATGCACTATAATATCTACTGCGTAATTGACTAATCTCCGTCTCGGTTGAGATTGGTCGCCGCCAAAATTCAGTCGGTAGACATAATATTATTATTATCTCGCAGATATTCTCTTAATATGCTGAGCGACTTGAAGTCTGTAAGACTAAATTCAAATTCAAAATTCATTTATTCAAAGTAGGTACACTATTTTCGATGTATCTAAGTGTTTGAGCCTCAATAGTGCAAGGGTCATAGGGCGCGGATCAAAAAGGTCGACGGTTCAAACCCCACCCGTTACACTATTGTCGTACCCACTCCTAGGACAAGTTTTCACTTAATTGGAGGGAATATTCTATTTCAGTGCCGTAGCACTACACTTTCATTCTTCCAGGTTGACGAATATCTAGTTAGACTGCATCATTACATACCATTAAAACAAATAGTTGTCAAGCATAAAACATCGCTATAACAAAAACTTTTTTTATGTTTATGTGGTCACCATTAAATCCGTATTTTGAGAGTATTTTCAGTTCGTATCGGCTCAGTGCCAATTTAGCACACTCTTAAATAAGCCTTCTTGAAATTCTGCCGAATACGAATCGGCAAGAAGTGCTCTAAAAATAAAACGAATGTTGTTCTCATATAAAAGATTTTAAATTTTGTAAATAACATACTTAATTCTTTCTTTGCTGACACTTTTCATATGATTTTTAAAAGTGTATTTTCGCTCTTTTAAATCTAACCTCGTGTGTTGTTTGTATAATAAGTATAAACAAAAGTCGTGGAGTGGGTCTCAATTTGTATGGAGAGCAAGAGCTCTCAAAGTGGGCCGTTGGGAGTATAGCGTAGTTCATTTTCCCATTCAGGCCTGTAGCAGGCCTACGCAGTGAATTAAATAAAAAGAAACTACCATAACTTGCCATGAGAGGTATGTCGGGACCATGGGACCGATAAAATCAAGAGCATGCATCTTTCATTTCTTGACGTATAACGTCTTATAAATCGCGTTCATCGATTTGTAAGACAGTTACGTGCACGAAAAAGCATGACTCATTGTCACGTTCCGCCTGAGCCGAGCGTGCAAGCGAGAGCGCGGAACAATTGATAGAGAGGCACGATGGGCCTAAGCGTTCGGCTTTTGACGCATCTATCTCTCTTTGTTTTCTTATGACGTTATCACGTTTAATTATCGTCCATAAACCGACTTTACAGACAACCAATTTTTTCCATAAGGCTTTATAAGAGCGAGGGAGTGCGAAACATTTTCAATTAGTTTTCAATACTGTGTACTGTGTGTGTGTGTGTGTGTGTGCTACTGCGTGCCGTAGTGTTGGCGTCCACTATAGTCGTTTGACGACTCAGTTTATAGCCTAAGTCACGGGAATCTCGAGTGCTGTTGTTTAGCAACCGGAACTGATTTCTTTTGGACCATAGACAACGCCTTATGCAAGCAGAGTGCTTAGTCTCAGTTTGGAGTGTTTCAAAACTTTATAGTATACTATAAGTATACTATTGATCGAGCCACAATGACTTCAGAGTAAAATTGACCTAAAATAAGAGTCTTTGGGTTCATTTTGCTCTGAAGTCATTTGTGATTCGATCAATAGTATACTTATAGTATACTTTTAGTTTTGGAGCGCTTCAAACTGAGACTATAAGCACTCTGAAGTCGCTGGTCGAAGGCGGAAGTGCAGGCGATGTAAATAATGCTTGGTCTAAGCCACGATGAAGTCGTTTGCCACATGCCAATCAAAGCAAACAGCTTATGTGGTGTAAACGAACCATACGAAAACAAATTGTTAAACTTCAACCCCGGCTATACTTCGTTAGCGGTCCCTTTGTTCGCTAATTACCATACATCGGGTTCTTTGTGTCAGAACAAAGTGAATTTTCATAAGTTCTGAGTTTCAATCGGTCTTAGTACGAGTTTTGTGTTTTACACATCTTGATAGTATTCCTGGTGAACCGGTCGCCCACACCGTCTTGGCCGAGGCCGAACCCAAAAGATATCACAGCGAATAAATGACTTTAAAACTATAACTAATAATAGTAAATTAAACTCGGTTTCAAATGTACTAAAATGTTTTTTGTATTTTTGTTTTACTTTAAATAAGTAGTTTTCACAACATTAAATTAATGGAAATAATAATAGAAACTAAGTACACATAGTGACGCATGATGTCAGCGACAAGAGACAACTAGGAAGAGGATGCTGCCATAGACAAATAAATTACAAATGCCATAATGCTTGTGTTCACTATTTAACAAAAACAACGACTTTTAGGTCCATTTAATTCAGACGTGATACGTCGTGATATGACGTTTTTCAATACTCGAAATCTATCAAAGTTGTCGAGATGCGTAAACTCGTACTAAATATAACAAATGTACGAAACACAAGAGCTCATTAATTTACGTCTCACGTCGCTTCGAATTAGATTATGGTATATCTTTTACTATTGAATTTAAACTTGGGAGTGCTGTGTAAGATTCTATTTATAAGACGTTCACCTTTTTCAATTTTTACGGGAATTTGAAACAGTAGGTACATGACACACAATTAATTATTTATAATGAACTAAAGCGATCCCTTATAACATGATATTTAAGAACCTGCTCTGAGCCAATAGCTGTGTAAAGCAAAAAATTGCATCAAAATTGGTGGGCAGATGCACCGCTGCAGCAGTTGAGGAGTTGAGACCCGGTGACAAATTACATAGAGCTAGCAATGATGTTAAGTATAGATATGTGCCTACTAAACCATCCGATAAAAACGTTCCCAACATGTCCGAACCCTGCCCCGCGCGCGCCCTCCCAGCCGCACACATACACATTTTAATGTTTCACTGACATTTCCCTACAATGCTACTACCACACACTACGGACTGAGGAGCGGCGAATTACACTTCATTCGACGCTTCGTTTCGGAGTTCTAGTAACATATCTACGTCACTTTAATATAAACATTATTGAGGGCTAGTCGGTAGCTAATATCTACTCTTAGGCTTAATTTACACCGCGGTGGAATCGAAGCGTCAAATTCGCCTCATGACGCGGAAGTCGCGCGAATTCGCTGGAATGCTCGAGCATTCCCGCGCCTTCCAGCTAATTCACGCTACAGCGCCTAGGGTTGTCAGTCTAGATTTATTACTTGACAAGAATGGTTGACTTGGATCTTATTTTTATATACATACCTAATAGGGACTATAGACCTTAGTATCTATACTTCTATACTAATATAATAAAGCGGAAGAGTTTGTTTGTTTGAACGCGCTAATCTCAGGAACTACTGGACCGATTTCAAAAATTCTTTCTCCGTTGGATATGTACGTGATCCTTGAGTGCTATAGGCTATACAATATGTACCACGGGCGAAGCCGGGGCGGTCCGCTAGTCTGTTATAAATTTCAACTTGCTAGGTCCCCCCGTTCCTGAGAAAATCGATGGCGACACACGGACTGATATACGGACAAGAAAGTGATCTTATAAAGGTTTATTTTTTACCTTTTAAGGTACGGAACCCTAAAAAAGAATGAGGGATTCTGCGCCAAAAAATTAAATTCTAGGATAAAACCCTTAATGATGGGATTTTGATGCACCATTTTTAACAGTTTAAAAAAATGTATGAGCTCAAAGGAGCTTCGGGAAAGCAAATAATTTCAGCAACCTAAATCCACGCGGACGAATTCACGGACATCTCCTAGTTCTAACTCAAAATATGTTTTGAAGCTGACATAGTCCTACTTACTTTGTTAGGTTTATTGTAATGGAAAATTAAAAAAAAATAGTACGTACGTATTTTATTTTTATTTTAATGACCTGACGCACTCCATACGTCTCGATTTCTATTGTAAATGCTCCAAAAGTCGCGTATATAGATATTTACTATCTCTCTAAGTGTTGTAACCAAAATTCTGGTGACGGTCTGACTGAATGGGATCTAGAATACCGATTTACGTTTCATGCGATTCATTTTATTATTGACCTAGACCCCTTTCAGGATGAATTCAATCTCTAATGGTAGATTTAGGTTACTTATAAGCTACTTTGGGAATTTTCATTTCGTTTTCATTGTTAAAAATATACAAAATCCAGTTACGTAATTACGTAATTACGTAACTAGAGTATTAAAATGCGTAACCAGTTACGTAATTGAAAAATTCATAATTTTGGAAGCTCTACTACCTATGGCGTTATGTTGGCAGCGATGTTTTCCAGTGTTGTCACATTTTTATAGTTGGTTGCCCAATTTCTACACAAAAGCAGAAAATAAAGTCCGACTTAATTTTATTTTGAAGAATATTTATTAAACCAATGATACTTATCAAAGAATCAAATAAAATATTGATAGTAAGTAATTATAATACTAAGAATATTTTTTAGTATTATATAACTGGACATTAAAAACTTAACTAAACTACCAATTTGGTAAAAAAAATTACACATGGGATGCCTTGACTACAGAATATACATCAAATTAATTTATTTAGTACTTAATATACCTACTTTGTGCTAGCACAGTAGCGCATACTTTGACTTTCAGTATTACTTAGGCTTTTTGTACTAAGATTGATGACCCTGCACGGCACTGCTGTGACCGACCCAACGGACTCTCCGTTCGCGCCACTTCCCGCGGATTCCACGGACGGCTTTTTTGGCTCCTATTTAATTTGTATGTTATGCAGTTGACATAAAGTTCATTTAGCTATGTACAATTTCGTTGCAAAAAGTCGCTTCCATTCCATTCCGCCGCGGTCTAAATTGAGCCTTAACCAGCAGACCATCAGTCTTTACCGATTAGATGGGCAGTTGTGGAGTTGGAATGTCGAGTTTGGAATAAAAGTTACTGTTGCAATTTTTCCCACACTGTGGTAGATAGGTATACCAATGCGACGCTTTGCTGCATTGCTGTGATGTTTCTACATGGACCTCCTTTATAGAAAAATTTGTGGCATGCCACACGATGCCCGCCAGCCCGCATTGGATAGCGTGACGGGTCTAAGCTCAAAATCCCTCTCTCCTATGAGAGGAGGCCTGTGCCCAGATCAGTGGGACATTAAAAGGCTGTAGTAGTGTTAGTGGTGGGCCACACGATGCGCTGAGGAACCAATGCGTTACGGCGCGCCTTCCCAATAGAAAAATCCTTGCGCCAACGGCCTTTCATTTAGTCGATGAAAAATCACACTAATATGTGTGTGTGTGTGTGTTTGTTACTCTTTAACGCCGCAACTACTGAACCGATTTGGTTGAAATTTTAAAGGAGATACATTATGCCCTGACTTAACGCATAGGCTACTTTTTATCTTGGAAAAATCCACAGTTCCCACGGGATTTTAAAAATACCGAAATCTAGATCTACAGCTATAGGTAGATTACCATAGCAAACTTCCTTGAATAAATTATAAAGGTTGGAAAAGGGAGCGAGAACGGGAACCGGAAATCCACGATTCCCTCGGGATTTGTGCAAAACCGAAATACACGCGGGCGAAGCCGCGGGCAGAAGCTAGTATATAATATATTTTCAAATATAGTAAAAGAAGTCCTTTCAAAATTCCTTTGTTAACACAGTGTAAACAATAAACAGTGTGATTGCTTCCGTTGACGCGTTGACAATAATACGTGCTCACGTCGCTTGCGTCGCGTCGGTATGCATATTGGCTGGATGCCGAGCTGCAAGTATTTCTGTGTGCCATTTCTCTTTATCATCGGACAAAGAAATATATACGGGAAATAGGGCGAAAATATAATAATTAATTAGGTATAACAGATTATGTTGTTTGTAAGTTTTTTCCCCGGAAGTTGAGAAATTATGTTTCGAGATTTGTGTGGGGAACATTTTAAATAATCGCGCATTAAATTGACAGGTTGTAGTAGCTGTTGTGATATGCTTAATGTACTTATGTGAGGGTCATAAAATGATATTTAGGTACAACAGTCGACAAAAAGAGTTTATAATTTTCCAAAAAGAAGATTAATATTAATGTATTGTTTAAATATCTCAATTTCCAATTTCTGGCCATTCAACGAGGTAATACAAAATAAAAGCTAAGGGTGAGAAACCAACATCGAGCTATGCTGCGCTGTACTGTGCTGTGCTATGTTTGGTCAACTCGCTCGTCTAATATTTTAATGAGGATACAAACAAACTAACTATGCTGTGCTGCGCTGTGTGAGGCTACGCTCTGTTAAAACCGCAGCAGTCTCGAGCGAGGCGCGCTACCCGCCGTGCTGAGCCGCGCTGTGTCGAGTGATAAAATATCCATATCCGCTTCTTCTTCACTTTCACCTTCATCGGATTCAACTATGTCGTAATGTTTACGTTTTTTTGAAAATAAAGTCATTTTTGACGAGATAAACGACTACACGAGCTGCTGATTACTTTTAGGTATACTGAGCTAAGCAAAGCGCAGCACAGCTTGATGTTGATTGTTAAAAAAACGAAGCTTAAAAAACACAGCACAGCACAGCGCAGTACAGCGCAGCATAGCTTGATGTTGATTGTTAAAAAAACGAAGCTTAAGAAACACAGCACAACGCAGTACAGCGCAGCATAGCTTGATGATGATTTGTCACCCTGTAATACAGGTATTTTAAAGAAGTAAAATTTTCGTATAAATTGTGAAAAACAGAGACGCAGTTTTATTATCTTAGCCCCGCTTCGGATCGGTGTCAATTATTTTCAAGTTCCCTTGACCGGAATCTCTTGCGGACAGTTTATCTCCGTAGACGCTGTCTAATGAGTGGAGATAAATTTGTTTTAATGCCAATAAATTTAAACTGCGATACTTTACGCGCTCTCTATACTGTTATAAAATACTATTATTTTAGAAATAAAAATACAAGAACCTGTGACTCTAATGATAAGTCAAGACTGTACCATCGATTGGAGAAGAAGATTCTGTTAAAAGCCAGCAAGAAACTCAGCGTTTGCTCTTTTCTAAACTTAAAGCGTAACAATAATTATATTATACTAACGGTCCGCCCCGGCTTCGTCCGTGGCACAAAATATATAGCCTATAGCACTCAGGGATCACGTAAATATCCAACGGTGAAAGAATTTTTGAAATCGGTCCAGTAGTTCCTGAGATTAGCGCGTTCAAACAAACAAACTCTTCCGCTTTATTATATTAGTATAGATGTAAACATAATATACCTATGTAAAATATCTTTCAACCAGCGACCCGCCGCGAATTCGCACAGGTAGTAATTACCCGCTACTATCCCACCATTCATTATTTTTACACGCTTTATATTAGCTTCACTTGTATGTTTGTAACCGACTTCTTTGGGCGCAATTTTTTATAAGTATACCTATTATCTCAAAGGCAGCATTTTCAAGGGAAGCTCCCAGGCGGCTTTACTTTTTCCGACATTTTCAACAATTAATTTGTATCATGTAGTGATATTGGATCGGAGCCGTATCGTGAAGTATAAAAACAAATTCTCACTATATTACGTTTGTAATAGGATTTCGATGAGATCTAGCCCTTTGTATTTGAGAAAATAATATTCATAGAAACGCGTTAGAAATGTAAATCAAAACAATGGTATCATCAAGCCACACGTCTAGGAGACGTGACGTACACCTGTATCTATTAGATGACGACTGACGTCAATGATACCTTAGTGCGTCCAAATATATTATGAATTTGCTTGAATTAACTTAAAAAGCACGTGGAGATTTAATTTAACATGTTGAGTGGATAATGCGCTCTCGTCCGATTTAAAAATTGTGGTATTTTATCACACTAATATTATAAAGGCGAAAGTTTGTGTGTGTGTGTTACTTTTTAACGTCGCAACTACTGAACCGATTTTGCTTAATTTTGAATGGATAAATTATGCCTTGACTTAATACATAGGCTTGCTTATTATCTTGAAAAAATCCACAGTTCCCACGGGATTTTGAAAAAACCGAAATTTATAGCTACAGCTATAAGTAGATTACTATAGCAAATTTCCTTGAAAGTAGGTATAAATGTTGGAAAGGCGAGCGGGACCAGGAACCGGAAATCCACGATTCGCTCAGGATTTGTGAAAAATCGAAATTCACGCGGGTGAAGCTGCGGGCAAAAGCTAGTTAGAGATAAAAATTGCAATGCAAAACACACAAGTCAAACATACTTTAAGCACATACATAGAAAATTTTTCAGCACATCAATTTTATTCTACACACACTTCAATGATATATTATACTACCTTCTTAGTATTTTATACTCGTATTTTTATCCGACCATGTGGTCTCAACTACTTTGAAGGAAAGTTGCTTAAAACACCTCCCCCAAATAAAACAGATCTTTGCTTTTTGCATTGTATTAAAATATTATACAATCGATTTTGATATAACTTAAGGTATATGAACGTTGTAACTTGTTGAAATATAGCACTCATCTAGTGAGATTTATAAGGGTTATCGGTTAGTTAAGTTAAGATATATTATATGTTTTAGATATTTAATGGCATCCTTGACATTTACAAGGGTAAGTGCCTGTTTCACCACTTTCTGATAAGTATTGGATACCTATCTACAACTTTTGTCTTTGTCACTCGACATAAAGTGACAAAACTTACGTTTAGGCTATCCGCCACTTATCAGAAGGTGGTGAAACAGGCCGTAAATGTTATAATATTTTACTGTATCATTAAGGCCCGGCGCACACCGAGCGCAGCGCAGCGCAGAGCATTTTCTGAGAACACTGAATAATTAACTTTACTACTATTGACATACGGTCGCGCGGTACGGTAGGCGCGCGAGCACGCCGTGTCCGTATTTCTTCTTGGAATGCGATTATTGACCGTATGTCAATAGCGTCGTAAAGTTAATTATTCAGTTTTCTCAGAAAATGCACTGCGCTCGGTATGCGCCGGGCCTAAATCTTAACATAAATTAAAGGTATCGATGGAATATATGTATTCCATAAGAGGCAAATGTAACAACTTCGTTGGGGTCTTCATTTTTTAAGCTTTTTGGGGTCTAACCCCATACCCCATACCCCCGTATGAGGCACGGGTGTTCAAGTGGATTTTGAAGTAGGTACTCCTAGGCCCGAAGCACACAGAGCGCAGCGTGGCGGAGCGCATTTTCTTGAGTCGCGCGCGTGGATTCAGGTAACCCCGAGCGATGCTAAGAGCCAACGAGAGCTCTCAGGCGAAGCAAAGCAAGTGCGGACGCGCACAGTTACTGTCGTTCATTGTTGTTCTCTCTCTCTCGTGTTCATATTTAGTTCTTTTAGAGCAACTGGTGGCCGCCTTGTCGCACAGAGTAGCGTGTCGGGGTGCGGCGCAGAGCAGCACGGCGCGGCGGGCGCGGAGCAACGCGGCGGCGAACGGAGCGTGCAATGGAGAATGATCTTGTGGGCGATCCGATGCTCCGCACGCGTATTTATTTTTCGAATGCAATTATTGACCGTATGTCAATAGTCTTAAAGTTAATTATTTAGTGTTGTCAGAAAATGCTTTGCGCTGCTCTACGCTCGGTATGTGCCGGGCCTCAAGGGTTATCAAGTCTACTTGGGATCCAAAAACTGGCACCTGCAACTAAAAATCTTCTAACTAAAACTTAAAACTTTTTCTTTCAGATAAACAAGTGTCCATCATAGACTGCATCATCACTAACTATTGTCACAATAAAACGTAAATCCGATATTGATGAACAAATAGGTATGTTAATAAGAAAACAACATATTGGCTCCTACACGTCGTCTGAAAAACAATAAAGTATTATTCAACCGTTGGATTCAATATAAGACCACTTTATTGTCTATATGTTCCAAGCACTGAAACTCAAATTATAGCTTTTATACCTCGCAGAACGTAAACTGCAGTGAGTGTGCATTTTACGATTTCTCGCAGACTATACAGGGAGATCTTTTTATGAGGAAGTAATGTATTTCAGACATATATTCTAGCCATTAAAAGAAGTCGGTGACTATATAGACGAACTGCTTATTTTGAACATCACGCCTACACTAAAATACATATTTGTGCAACAAGAGTGCAAAGTTCGTTTTTCTTGCGAGTAGGTACTAAGTTTGAATCCCGAGAAAGCGAAGGATTCTTTAAGTGAATCACAAGCATAGTCAGTGATACATTATTTTTGTATTTCAGAGTAGGTATACAGAGTTTTGTGAGCCGATGAAATTAGAAATGCCAATTCGCAGCATTTTAAATTTAAAACACTTTACTGAACCACATAATACTTAACAGAAAACGTAGAGAAGGCTCATTCCTCACAGAAATTTAAATAAAAAACTACTCTGATGTGACTCAATAAAGTGCAGTTTATAGCTCGCGTAGCTATAAACTGCACTAAACTATGTGTGCTAAACTTTATATTCACCACAGATTTTATGTAATCTGTAGCTGTTGGACAACAGACTTTCCACCGACGGCAGATCGCGCCGATATCCTTACAACTCGATGATTAGACAACAAAGTGAGACAGTCCTATCGAGTGAGCAAAATTGACTTTTACTCACTCACTATTTTAAGGAAAAAGGTGTACTTTTTGAGCCAGTGAGGTGAAAAATAATTTTCTGTCACTTCATCTGTACCGATCTCGAGTATCCTTTTAGTAAAATTTAATATATTTTTGTGGCTGTTTTAAAGACCTCGCTAAAAATGCCATCCTGTAAGAGTGTGTATTTAAGTTTTTATTCAGCGCGTGTATTTTCTACTTTGTAAGCTCGCTGTTCGTTGTAGTAATTTGTCGTTCGAAATACGGCAGTTTCTGGATAATACTTACGATAAAAAATTTACGAATCAAAAGTTTTGTATTATGGTTTGTTACATTAATATATTGACAATGTTATGTTTTATTGTGTTCTGAAAAGAGAATCTTATGAAGTCTAAAAAGTGGCTGTTATAACAAGTCTTGACTCATGGGCCAAAAGAGCCACAAAGTTCGTCTATGTCAAATAAATAAGTAGGTGATTTTGAAAATTTTTGTTAAAAAATTTTAGTCACGATTTTATAGAACTTGACAAAAAGAAAAATTACACATACTGCATACACTTAAGAACATATTCCTGTTTTTGAAGTCGGTTAATAAATCGTCTTCAATGTAGTCATATTGTTATTTGTATAGTATTTTAATATGGTTTCTACAACGTATTTTATACATATAGATATAGATAACTATATATTCACTTAATTTTATCGCCATCTCTACAAAAGCCATCGACAATTCTATTTTATGAGATTTTTCATTCCATTACCCAAAGTTGTAAAAAAGAACTCATTTTTATCGCTCAAATCGAGTGTTCTGTACCAATAATTTTCACACAAAATTACACTGTCAGCGGAAAGCTAAAGAGCCATTAGAATATTAAGATAATTATAATAACGAGTGTGATCTTTTATAAAAAAAGTGTAATAACTTCAAACGCCTTTTCAAGAATTCTCAGACACCAGACAAGACTGTCCTAAGGCAATGAATAACTTACTCAATTTATCCGTTGCCTTAAGACAGTCTTGTCTAGTGTTTAATGATATCTTCCTTTGTCCTACTTTCACATTTTTATAATATAATATTATAAATGTGAAAGTGTGGATGTTTGGATGTTTGTTACTCTATAACGTCGCAACTACTGAACCGATTTGGTTGAAATTTTGAATGGAGATAGACTATGCCCTGACTTAAAACATAGGCTTGGATGTACTGTGGATTTATCCTGGAAAAATCCACAGTTCCTGCGGGATTTTGAAAAACCCGAAATCTATATCTACAGCTATAGGTAGATTACTATAGCGAACTTCCTTGATAGTAGGTATAATGGTTGGAAAAAGGTGCGGGAACGGGAACCGGAAATCTACGAATCCCTCGGGATTTGTTTAAAACCGAAATTCACGCGGACGAAGCCGCGGGCAGATGCTAGTAATAAATAATTCTGCTAAAATATTAGTGTAAGTTTAGCTTCCGACAAAAAGATTTTTTTCTGATAATAATTATTTTTTTAGCTTTTATAATTGCAGTTTAATTTAGTTATTAATTAGCAGTTTCGTTTATTTTTTGTTGCAAAAAATATTTTCGTAACGTTTTTAGATTTTCGTCAATATACGTAGAGCTCTTATATTTCTACTCAGTGGTAGAGCTTCTTAAGTTGACTAGCTGATGCCCTCGACTTCATCCGCGTTTTTAAGAATCCCTCGAGAACTCTATAATTTTTCGGGATAAAAAGTAGCTTATGTCCTTTTCCAAGGCCTAGTCTAACTCTATTTCAAACGTCAAAATCGGTTCAGCCATTCACGCGTGATACCGTGACCAAGGAAAATAGGGATTCAATAAAAAAATAACCTAATTCAGTTAGTCTTAAGTCTGCTCCTCACTTCTTATACAGTGAGTTATAAACTCATATAAATTAAAAGGCAGTTACTCAAGTAATTCATCCGGGGGCGGGTTGAATGATGCTTGTTTGGAGCGTAAGCGATTTGTGTTTGTCTAATTTTGACACTTTATACTCACAACTTCTCAACTTCGTTGTATTAACTTTTTTGTTAAATTTTGTAAACTTTGTACGTTTTCGGGTTAATCATTGTCTTTGGCGCTTATAGTCTCTGGGGCGTGAGAGTTTATTTGTATTTTACATTTGGTTCCATCTAAAGTTTTAGAAAAACCAGCCAAGTGCGAGTACTAAAAACGGCAAAAAAATTTTTTGCCGTTTTTAAATATTTATTTTATTCTGTTTTTTAGTATTTATAGTTTACACTGTTTAAAGAGAGACATATCCATCACAAGCCGAACGCTTAGGCCGATCGTGCCTCTCTATCGCTTGTTCCGCGCTCTCGCTTGAACGCTCGGCTCAGGCAGAACGTGACAATGAGTCATGCTTTTTCATCCGTGCAACCGGCGTTCATCGATTAGACGTTATCATGTCAAGAAATGTTTCAACACTGTAACTTTCGTATCATCAGATGGCTGAAGACCTCGCTTCGCTAAGTCAATTAACGTATAACAAAGTACCTGCAGTCATCTACTTACGAGTATATAACGTTACCCCGTAAACGACACCTTTGATGCTAGCGCACTTGTGTGCAAGCGTACCAAGGTAACCGGGGTTGTAGTCCCCACTCGCCCGAAATCTATATTTAAGATAATATTGTGGCTAATTCTGTTGTACACAATCTCTAAACCTAAACTAAATTGACAGATTTAAAAATAGTGCTATCCCCTTCAGCAGGGAGGATTGTGAAAGAGACAGGAATATATTTAGACCTGTCATTTTAGTTTAGATTTAGAGATTGTGTACAACAGAATCGACCACATTATCATAAGTTTTAAGACTAAAATGAAGTCTAAAAATAACCCTAGTTAGTTTTCTCGTATAAAAGTATTATTTTTCGGTGTATGTACCATCTATGTATTCTTACGTAAGTAATAAGGCTTTTTTGAAAAACGATATTTTCATTAATTTGTATAGTTTTTCTTTGCGTATTCTTGTCTGTTATTCATCATAATATATAAGATTTTTATTACGTAATTTACCTACAACACGTAGAACACTATTGATTGTGAAACTAACTCATTTATGTATTATCTATAACTTGACTTTTCATCATATACTAGTGGATCCGGCAGACTTCGTCCTGCCCGGTGACGTACCGACATCAGCGCCACCTACCGAGAGGTTACCTGTACGTGCCTGTACCTACCCGGTAACTGTGTTTTCAAACCATCCAGGAACCCATTGAATATACGCATAAAATTTCATCCAAATCGGTCCAGCTGTTAAGGAGAAGTTAGGTAACAAACACACAACACGCGTGTAGAAGAATTATTCTGCTATTCGGGACGGACACAAATACAACAAATCAAAAACTATGCAAATCGCTACAGCCGTTCTTGAGTTAGTTCTCAAGTGTTCGAACAAACACGACTTTATTTTATACTAGCCGACCCCCGCGACTTCGTCCGCTTGGATATAGGTTTTATATAGGATCGGATTGGATCCCATAATCCTTTTTTGTACCTAAACTAAATGTAGCCTAAGTTACTCCTTATAGCATCACCTATCTGCCATTGAAAGTTCCATTAAAATCGATCCAGCCGTTTCAGAGATTAGTTGGAACAAATAGACAGAACGACAAACATAAATTTAAACGCACGCCAGTTTAAAATAAGCCGTACGTACAAAGATCCGGGTCCCAAGTTATTGGAACCCACTAAATGCCTGTCATTTCTGAACTAAAAAACCTATGACCTTGAAATATTTACGGGACAATATATAAAGTACTACCTTTCTAACAAAAAAAGAATGAGTGAAATCGAACAACGCGTTAATGAATTACAGCTAAATACACGTTTTAACTTTCATCCCCTCTCCCAAGGGAACCATGCTGAATTTCGGGATAAAAAGTATCCTATAACCTACCTCGGAGTATAAACTCAAATCGTACCAAGTTTCATTCGAATCCATTTAGTAGTTTCGGCGTGATGCGCGGCCAAGATACAGACAGACAGACAGACAGACAGACAGACAGACAGACAGACAAAAATGAAAAAAATTGCAGTTTTGGCTTCAGTATCGATTATAGAATGCCCTCCAATAAAAATTTTCAAAATATCTTCAATGTACAGAATTGGATCTGTTACAGTCTTATTATATTATAGATAGATAGATATATAGACTAGCGGTCCGCCCCGGCTTCGCCCGTGGTATATACATAACATAATTTTTTGAGAATGTATATGTATGTATATATATATATTTGTATTTTTATACTTGGGTTTTCACCTCAATAAAGAAATTTATTATTATTATTATTATTATAATATAACCTCACGTACATATCCAACGGTGAAAGAATTTTTGAAATCGGTCCAGTAGTTCCTGAGACTAGCGGTCCGCCCCGGCTTCGCCCGTGGTACATAATATATAGCCTATAGCACTCAGAGATCACGTACATATCCAACGGTGAAAGAATTTTTGAAATCGGTCCAGTAGTTCCTGAGATTAGCGCGTTCAAACGAACAAACTCTTCCGCTTTATTATATTAGTATAGATATAGATTATGAATTTTCACAAAGTGAAGCCTGCTTCTATTCAATATTTAATTTTGTACGAAACGGAAGTACACTGTAACATCGCGTTGCGGTGTTTGTGACGTAATTAAGTGAGGAGCGAGCGAGAAATGACGTGGGGACACGTAATTAATTATAGCCAAGGTGTTCCGTTACATTACAGCGTGGCTGGAACCCATGAGATGTTATTTACGAGTGTTTGCTGCTACGAATTCGGTATGTACCTAATGGTAGATTATTGAAGACGTAATTCTTTTGTAATCCAAGTCAGAATGTGTCAGCGTAGTCAGGATTCCTAGATTTAAACTAACAACCATGACTGAACGCTTGGCATAATCTATGAAAGACAGAGATAACGAAAAGGTTTACTTAAGGCCTGTTTCACCGCCTTCTGATAAGTGTCGGATAGCTTAAACGTAAGTTTTGTTACTTTCTTACTTCTTATATGTAGTGTACGAAAGTAAGTAGGTACAGAAGTGTCAAGTACAAAAGTAAAGATGTAATTGAGCGAGGAACGTGTGAGAAATGACGCGGGGACACGTAAATAATTATAACCAAGGTGTTCCGTTACATTACATCGCCGTTAGAACCCATGGGATGTAATTTATGAGTGTTCGCTGCTACGAATTCGGTATGTAATGGTACATTATGGGAAGACGTCACCCATTATGTGTTATAATATTCGCGCCCGAGGTTCTTTTGTCATCGTGATAATTTCTTCTACCTTATCTTCGAAGTAAATCAAGCTGGTTTATTAGGTTTATGATTAGGTTGTCATACAAGTATAAATTAAAAATTTAAAAATCCCAAACATTCGCCATTTTGTGTCGGCGGCCATCTTGTATTTGCATGGTGCTATTCTAGAAACTAGTCAAGCCCTTTCATTTGATACCCATATTAGGGGAGTTGTGAAAAAATATGTAATCCGCCATTTTGTAGCGGCGGCCATCTTGGATCGATTTTCATCAAACATAGCTAACAACACTCTCATCTTCACACTAATTCACCTTTCAAACAAAAAACCGCATTCAAATCGATTCACCCGTTTGAGCGCTACAGGGGAACAGACAGACACACACACGTGACGTGTCTGTGTGTGTGTGTGTGTGTACACACACACAGACACGTCAAACTTATAACACCCCGTTCTTTTTGCGTCGGGGGTTAAAATTGTTATCGTGGGGAACGGCTAATAATCTTATAAATATACTGGACCACTAGATTCAAATACATACATTTGTCCATAATTCGTCGGTTCTCATGCGCAAAAGAGCACTAACTCCGCCGCGGTCGGTTAGTGCACTTATGAGACGTGAAGACGTCTCTTTACAGTAACGACTCTTAATAGCATTCCATGGAGTGTGATTTTTTGACAAACGATATAGGTAATAGATGTGAATCTTGTATACTATGTTTATAACTGCCTTATTGCCTGGGACTCTTGCACTATACCATGTGCGTGACTGCCTTGTAAACTGAACTGTAAATTGACAACCCCTCTGGCGCAGTGGCAAGCGCTGTGGTCTTATAAGTGGGAGGCAGCGGATTCGATTCCCGGCACGGCAATTTGGGAATTTACAATTTCTAAACTGTCTCTGGTCTGGTACGGTTGGAGATTTCAGTCGTAGCTGGATAGCACCGTACCGGTAAAGCCGCCAAGCAATTTAGCGTTGAGCAGGGCGATTCAGAACACTTCGATTCGGTTTCGGTTTCGATAACTACCCTGTCGATACGGTTATTCTGAATTAAAAATACATCTTATCGTACGGTAAGTAATTCAGAACACTTCGATAACGCAACTATCGATCGATTCGGTAAGTAAACGTACGATAAGATGTATTTTCAATTCAGAATAACCGTATCGACAGGGTAGTTGTCGAAACCGAAACCGAATCGAAGTGTTCTGAATCGCCCTGCTGGTACGATACCACGTACCTACTCAATCTAAACTACACACGAAATTGACAAGTTTAAAAAATAGTGCTATCCCTTTCCGCAGGGAGTATTGTAGAAGAGATAGGAATATATTTAGACTCGTTATTCTAGTTTAGATTAGAAATTGCGTAAAACAGAATTAGAACCCCATTGAAACAATAACTGCCTCGTTGTTCTAGTGGTTAGCATATTTGACTGCAAATTACGAGGTCCCGGGTTCGATTGCCGGGTCGGGCAAATAATTGTTATGTATTGGGTTTTTCTGTCAAGAAATTATCAATGCCAGCTCGGAATTGGTAGTTGGCGGTGTTTCACCCCCGTGCCTCGGAGAGCACGTTAAGCAGTCGGTCCCGGTTAGTATTATATTATCACTATCATGTGACAATAGTCGTTAAAGCTCACCAACCCGCATTGGAGCAGCGTGGTGGGTCAAAGCTCTAAATCCCTCTCTCCTACGAGAGAGGAGGCCTGTGCCCAGAATTGGGACGTAAAATGGCTGCAGTGGGGGTGGTGCTGGTGAAACAATAAACAATATTGTTTCAATTATTAAGACCAACCGAAAAAGCGCTATTAAAGCGTTTAGGAGTTCGCCGAAATCGACTGACCGCGGTCACCACAGACCTTTGAAACATTTCGTTTTCACTCGACCACCGCTAAACCTTGTGAATATTTTCTTCAAAGCGACCGGTAAACGGATTGTTAAAATATTATTTTATCTGTTATGAATATTATATTTTTATTTGTATATTATAATATGCAAAATAGTAAACGATTTGATGCATTATAATATTATTATATTGTAAGTCTACATATCTATATATGTTCGCTGATAGCCTTGGTTAAGACTTGATCGATGATAGCCTACAGTGACCCCGCACTGGAAAAGCCATTTCCAGTGAGAGGTCACCATTTCAGCACCTCAATGTCCATCCGTGACCCGAGCTATTTGCCCAACCATAGTCATATCAATTATAATAGTTCGTTGAGCTAAGTCGGTAAGTCACACTCCACTATGGATCTCTTCTCATTTCTGATCATGATAATCCGAGTATCTATAGCTCTTGCCCTCGCCCGCTCAGTGAATTTGAACTTACTTTACAGACCCATAGGGACCATTTAGAGCCATATCTCTGGTGGCACGCAATAGCACATGAGTAGAGTATCCTTACAGAGAGGAAGCTTCATACAAGCGGCCCGCTTTAGGTATACTCACACATAGCGCAGCTCACGCACACATGAGCTCTCATCAACGATTCATGGACGCTCCACTGGGGCTAAGTAATTGGGAGGCAAACGACAATTAGTGTGGGT
Organism: Melanargia galathea; assembly: GCA_920104075.1. Taxonomy (NCBI): domain Eukaryota; kingdom Metazoa; phylum Arthropoda; class Insecta; order Lepidoptera; family Nymphalidae; genus Melanargia; species Melanargia galathea. The sequence continues at coordinate 2,722,009 of OV049871.1, read as the reverse complement.
CGTGCGCATTAAATTAATACTGAATATAAAGTGATTGATGAGAGTTTAGAGATTGTGTAAGATAGTGTAAAAAATAGATTTAAGTGTTGTGTTTAGAAAAAAATGCCTAACCATTGTACAGTTAACGGTATGTTTAAATTCACATGCAACAGGTGACAATCGTATGAGAATAGGTATTGGACGTTGTTAAGAAGCTTCCCCTCTATAGGGATATGATATACTCATGTGGCAATAGGTTCTAACGTCACCGAATTTGGCACTGATGACCCTCTATACATTTTAACTATATTCATTTTATTCACTCCCGTTACTGAATATTTTTCATGAAACGTTTTACCTATTTTTCTTATTTATACCTGCAAATAAATGTAAGCCCGCAGAGACCACAGATCAGGGAGGCTGGATTTATTGGAGCATGTTAAATGATTAGGGGCGGCCTGGATCGCGACACAAAGATATAATATTTGTTTAGTCAAGTACTAGGTAGGTAGGTACATAAAAAATGTTCGTGTACAAATAACAGTCTAAAATATTCAAAATTAAACCGACTTCACTTAACAGGCCATATCTTGATATCTATCTATATATTTGATGAAAAATGAATGGTTACAATTCGATTATTAGTTTCGGAGAAATCCACGAACAAACATCGATACACCTATAAAATTTTGTATATTTATTTGAAAGCCTCTATACATTAATTGTTATTAGAATAATATTGTTTTCCTACCTAAACCAGGCAGGAGTGACTACACCCTGCCGAAATCCTTCAGACCAATAAGCCTTACATCATTCCTACTGAAAACGCTAGAAAGACTGGCTGACAGATTCCTTAGAGATGGAGCCTTAAAATACAAACCCTTACACCCACACCAACACGCTTACAGTACGGGTAAATCAACAGAAACCGCACTGCATTCAGTTATAGCCAAGATAGAACACGGACTTGAAAACAAACTGTCAACTCTAGGCATTTTCATCGATATTGAAGGTGCCTTTGACAAAACCACATTTGACAGCATAGACAAAGCCCTGGGCAGATATAACGTACCAGGAACCCTACGCAGCTGGATAAAAGCACTGCTTGAACAAAGAATTATAAAATTGGACATCAACGGCACCACGAAAGGTGTGGTAGCGAGAGGCTGTCCCCAAGGAGGTGTCTTATCACCAATCCTGTGGAACCTCGTGGTTGATGACCTAATTACGAAATTAAACAAAGACGGATTTTACACAATTGGTTATGCCGACGATATTACCATTCTAATTAGCGGCAAACTTGAAAAAACACTTTATGAAATTATGCAAAGAGCTTTGAGACTAATCGAGAGATGGTGCAAAGAAAATGAATTAACGGTTAATCCCAAGAAAACAGAGATGGTTCTTTTTACAAATAAAAGAAAAATCGAACTAAACAACCCACCGACCATGTTCAACACAGGCCTTCAACTTTCCAATGAGGTAAAGTATCTTGGAATTATCCTAGACTCCAAGCTCAGCTGGAAAAGGCACATAGATGACAAAATCAGCAAATCACTCATAACACTATATCAATGCAAACGCATGCTAGGGAAAACCTGGGGATTAAAACCAAAAATAATCAAATGGCTTTACCTAGCAGTGATAAGAAGTGCACTAACATACGCCGCACTAGTGTGGTGGCCGAGAACACTTCTTATCACTACCCAGCTAGAACTACAGAAATTTCAACGACAAGCATGCCTCGCCATCACTGGCTGCATGAGCACAACGCCAACAACAGCACTAGAAGTGATACTGGGGATCACACCTCTACAATTACACATTAGGGAAGAAGCAACACTTGCGGCCCTCAGACTCAAGACACTGGGTTTATGGAAGGGCTATGACACAGCACATACCAAAATTCTAATTCAAGGGATCAAGAAAGAGCCCCGTTTAGAGTGGATATGCGACAGAACTATCAAACAATTTACACTAGAAAGAAATTACAAAATAAACGCGGAGGAATACAAAAACCCGAAACCAGCCCAAGACACAATTGAAGTGTACACCGACGGGTCCAAAACCAGAACTGGCACAGGAGCTGGAGCCTACTGCCAAGAACTCAACATTCAGATAAGCCACGCACTCGGTAAGGACAACTCCGTTTTCCAAGCAGAGTGTACCGGAATCACAACAGCAGTCATAGCAATGACCAACAGACAGGTAACAAACTTTAAAATTAACATTAACTCGGACAGCCAAGCCGTTCTCAAAGCCTTGGCTAGTACCACATCAACATCCCTACTCATACAAGACTGCCATAAAGCCCTAGAAGAACTCTCCGTCTCCAATGATATCACCTTACGGTGGATCAAAGGACACGCGGGAGACCCGGGCAACGAAGCAGCTGACGAACTAGCACGTAAGGCCACGACACTGGAAGTTGCAGGACCGGAACCTATGGTACCTATTCCTTTCAGTGAGTACAAGACCTGGTTGCATGCACTAACACGCAAGGAACATTCCACACTCTGGAACAATGCCACAGACTGCCGTCAGACAAAGGAAGCGTTTCCTACTCTGAATCAACAACTAACTAACAAACTACTGCACCTAGACAGAGGTAAACTCAGGAAGGTGGTGGGACTCATAACAGGGCACAGTCCACTAAACAAACACCTTTTCATTATAGGTGTCACAGACAGTCCTCTATGCAGAGCATGCATGGAGACAGAAGAGACACCAGCGCACGTGCTCCTAGAGTGCACGGGCGTGACCGAACAACGCAGGATTCATCTAGGATCCCCAGCCTCACTCCAAGAAGTCCTCGGCAACCTGGGCGGCCTGCTAGGCTTCTGGAGCGACCTCGGATGGCTGGAGTGAAGACTTCAACGCAAGAGGCACATCACGCACAACAGACCTGTATGGTTTACGTGCGGACACCTGCCCAGAATGAAGAAGAAGAAGAAGAATAATATGAGAATGTTTTGCAGTTCCAATAATATTACATACATACACACATATTATACTGTGTGAATTGATTTTGAAGTCGGTTAAAAAACACTAAAATCTACAAATTTTGGTGATCAGGCCAGAGAAATAAGTAGGTACCTACTTAGTGGAAAATGGCGAAATTCACGCGCGGAATTTTTCTTCGTCTTCTTGTCCATGCAGCATCCTTAGTATGACTTTGCACATCTCGACAATGTTGATACATTTCGAATATCGAAATCCTATAACGTCAAAGTAAAATAGACCTTAATTGCATTGTTTAAGGTCCGAGTTCATCCATCCATCTACAGGCATCGCCCCAAGCGGAAAATTAGCGGAATAAAAATCGGTAATACCTACTGAATTTGCGACTTTGAAATAACGGATTCTAAGTCCACTTTACTCTGACGTTATAGTAATTCGATACTCAAAGTATATCAACGTTTTAGAGATGCGCAAAGTCGTACTAAGCATTCAGATATAATGGCAAGTTCCTAATATTTACATGTTATATTTCATAGTTATTGGTTCTGGGCTCTGCATTTTCACAATAATTCACAAAATTTACGTCAATTTTATTAAGTTTCTATCCAGAGCTAATCTGCTAAAATTGTGTGGAAATGCCAAGCCATGGCGTTTTGCCCGATCATACCAAATGTCTCTACAAAACAAACTGACTTAATTAACCAGTGCCCCCGACAAGGACAGACGCTTTATGTGGGTCAGGCTTGAATCCAAAAACTAGGAGTTTGCATTTTCGTTTCGCCCCCCATATTCCTCTTTCGTTGCGCACCGAATTAGGATAGATCAAATTAGATCACTGAACCGCATTCGTTTTATTTAGTTTTCGTACCTTTTTTTATTCCATTGTTTACTCGGCCTACCTTTTTTCGTGGCGTGGGCGGTAGGTAGGTCTTTACTCTTTATTATGTCACAAATCTAAATAATAAAAGTGAATTAAGGCGCTTCTCCATACAAACGTATTACGCCTATTATTCTAATATTTGTCGCAATAGGTCTAAAGTTAAGCCAGATATCAATTTATATCTCCATTATCTATGCCATAAAATAAAAATATTAGTAAAATTATATTTATTTTGAAAGTTATGACGCTTGAAAAATCACTATTTTTGGGCAAATTTTGGGGCAACTTCGTGCGTAAATAAACTATATAAGAAACTAGAAAATTAAAAAAATCAGCCAAGTGCGAGTCGGGCCTCGCTCTTTCAGGGTTCCGTACATAATTATGAACAATATAATATTTTGAGTCTAAGAAATATTTAATTTCCGAGCTAGACATCGCAACAAACCGTGAAAGAAAAACCCAAAAAAATGTTCGTTTATTTTGGTCACAGCTTATAAACTATTTAATAAATCGTTGTTTTCAGTATTTTTTGTTTAAATAGAGCATATAGTACATAATATACTGAAAAATCATATTCCCAACTAGTTTAGTTTTTGAGATAGCCCCCGTCACAAAAATGGTCTAAAACTGACAACTTTGATGGCCTCCCATTCCCTTATTTTTTGAGATAAAAATTAAAAAAATATATATTTGTACTCTACTTAATGAGCTCTAAACAATGATACCCCACAAGCTAGGGTAAAGAAAAAATGTTTTTTTCCGGCTCCTTTTTCATGTATGGGAGCCCCCCTGAAAAATAATTTAATTCAATTTCTAATTCAATATTTGATTTTGGGTTAACGTTTTACACTAAATACCAAAATTTCAGGTTTGTAACTCATTTCATCTGCGAGCTAGAGACCTGTGACCGGCGGACAGACGGACAGACAGACAGACAGACAGACAGACAGACAGACAGACAGCCGAGTGACATTAATAGGGCTCCATTTTTTACCCTTCGGGTACGGAACCCTAAAAACGACCAAAGTCTTATCATAGATTACTTCATAATAATTACAAATGTCTTTAGTTCATGTAAAAAATTGCCAAATATTTGCTAAAATAGGCGAAATACCAAACCTAGATTTGCATCTTTTTAGTTTGCCGTTTTTCACAAAAATCATGATAATTATCTCAAGCAAAATTTATTTATTTAATTAATTTATTATTTATTTATGTATACATTTTTAGTACTCTTCTTTACTGAAGACATCTCGCTCTCTAAATGCAGAAATCACTGTTTTAGACTCCACTCACCAACGATTTGTCGATGCCATGGAGAGGGCTCTTAATGTATCAAAAACTAGCTGATTCCCGCGACTTCGTCCACATGGATTTAGGTTTTTAAAAATCCCTTGGGAACTCTTTAATTTTCCGGGATAAAAATAGCCTATACATAGGATAGATAGATAGATAGAGATGGATTAGCACATGTGTTAATCCAGGTATAATATATCTCCATTCCAAATTTCAGCCAAATCAATTAAGTAGTTGCAGCTTTAAAGAGTAACAAACATACACACATATACACATACACACATACGTATACACACAAAGTGATATATTCATTTTAGTGTGATATGGTCATACCTGTGATTGGGAACATGCCAAATAAGGCTAGGGACAAATGAAACGATCCGCAGATCCGCGCGCAAAAGTTCATTTCGGCATTTCTTCTGCGCAGATATTATGGCGTTCCAAGACGTTGGGATCCCACCATCACCACCACCATTACAACCGTTTAGCGTCTCACTGTTGGGCACAGGCCTCTTCTCTCCCAGGAGAGAGGTATTTAGAACTTAGACCCGCCACGCTGCTCCAATGCCGGTTGGCGGGCTTTAACGACTATTGTCACATGATATAGTGATAATAACCGGGACCGACTGCTTAACGTGCTCTATGAGGCACGGGGGTGAAACACCGCCAACTACTAACTCTGGGCTGGCACTGAAAATTTCTTGACAGAAAAGCCCAATACCTAACAATTAATTTGCCCGAACCCGGGACCTCGTGATCTGCAGTCAAATACGCTAACCACTAGACCAACGACACAGTTGGGGTCAAAATTAGAATATTTTTATTTTTTTGAACTAATTAACATGAAAAACAATCATATAAAAATTAAAATTCTACATGTTCAATTTTATTTAAAATTGTGAGCAAAGTGAGCGAAAGATCCGCCTTTCTCTGGTTCAAAACGGGAGCTGGTGAACTAAAAGAGCGACCTAGAACTCAGGAACTGGGAACTAAACTGACCGCTTCCGGTCGAGAACTACTATGCGCAAGACTATGCGCAAGCCTGGACCAGCCAGTTTGCTAAGAGAGACTAGGGCGTTTGTGCACTTACTCGTTTTCGATTCGTTTTCGATTCATGTTCGTTTTTTTAATGAACATCATAAAAACGGATACGAAATTCACGAATGACATTTGTGCACTTAATCGTGATTTCACTATACGTTTTAAGCATTTCGTAGATAAAACCGTGTTCATAATGTGTGCTGCATTTAATCGTCGTCAGCTTTTCGCACTTCTCTTATACATTCGTAGGCGCCAAAGAATAAAATAATTCTGGATACATCCTCTATTGATAAACAGAACCTATTCCAGGAGCATTTATCGATAATCACTTAATGAGACATCATGAAAAAACTTTTTTTAATTAGGTACTATCGAATGAATGTTGCTACTTTCGATTTCATATTGTGTCATATAAATGAACGGATTCCTGGGCAAGACACACGTTTTAGAGAATGCATAACTCCAGAAAAAATGCTGGCAGTAACCTTAAGTGATTATGAATATTTCACACGGTACGGTTAGTATCAAAATTATCTAAGCATACGTCATATATTTTGTGACCATCCCAATGAACATACCTATCAGAAATGATATTTTTTATGAAATGTTCATATCTTGTTGATAGTTTTTGACTACCAACCACAGGTACGCAAATAAATGTTTTGCTGATTATACTACAATATTTAGGTATTTTACTCGAAGTAAAACTAATTTGAATGAAACAAACGATTTATTTTAATGACAAACTACTTAAGTAGGTATTAACATTTAATAATAATTAATCAACTGCTTTGAATCATGTTTTGATGGAATTCAAGAAATGCAAACGTTTTCCAAATACCTCACAACATCAGGACTCATCTCTGCCCTCTTTCCACACACCATTCCACACGCGTCCTTATTTTAAAACGATTCGATGTGAAAAATTCACGAATATATAAACACGAAAACGAATCGAAAACGAGTAAGTGCACAAACGCCCATACAGTTATAAGGAAGGCTATGTCGAATCGTGTTTTCACGAAACACGAAAACGAATCGAAAACGAATAAGTGCACAAACGCCCTAAAGGTGTTGAGACATACAAAAATCTTATTAAGTTGATCAGAAAAATAAAAGCCACCGCTAAGAAGGGTCTTTGTTTTTATAGGTCTTTATCGGTTTACCGCGCTGTGTTCCGCTTTAGACTGGCAGTTTAACCCGGCAGCACTCGCGCCTCAAGAAATTACATCAGCACTCGCGTGTAGAGCATTTTGCTCACGTTTATGAATGTCAATAAATGCAAGTTTTACCAAAAAATATGAATAAAAAAATATTTTATTAAATAAAATACACATCATTTATTCTACAAAATATATATTCAAAAAGTTAACAATATTAATCTTTTTTATTTTAATTAACAAACATAAGAACTAATTTGCCAGTCTTGTAAAGCAGTCTTACGGAAAAAATGAAAAAAAAAAACAACTTTTCAAAAAAAAAACTTTAAACTAAGTATAAATAACTAATCTTCGTCGTATACGCGAGCTTTACACATATCACATAGTGTAAGACTTTGCTCGGTACATAAAAAAATTTGACAGTAAATGCGGCTCTTTTTGGTCTTGCGATTTTTGCGTCTTGGGCAAACTGCGCAGATACTGCGCACTTGGTTTTTCTTCTTCCGGTAACTCAGATTCTGGTACAAAACGTTTCATCACTTGCTGAAGAGTGCGTTGCTCATCTTTTTTATACCAGCCATGTACAAAATACCAATAAAGGCTTTTAGTTCTACAGTATCCATCTCTTTGCAATCTCTCTCCCTTGAGAATAGGTCCTTGATTTTACTGATGTGGATATTTGTAAAGCGAACTATATCATTTAGCATTTCTTCACTCACAAAGAGGAGAAAACAATCCATTATAGTGTTAGCATTTTTAGCCACTGGTTTTACCCCTGGTTATTTTTCGACAATGTTGTGAGCTCTTGTTCTCACATTGGAACGAAGTGGATAATCCATTCCATTTTGTACACCCATCTTTGCCTACGTAACACAGCTGATTGCCCAGTGAAATTGAAGAAACCTCATCTTCTACTTCCGATGACGCTTGTTCGGTGTTATCAATATTATATATCATCGGCTCTAAAAGACGGGTCCTCAATGTCTTCTAAATTTTCCTCCATCAACCATGCCAAAACTTGTTTGTCCTATATAGAAATACATAATAGATTACTATTTCAGTAATGTAAAATCATAATATTACATAAAAGTAGCAGTAAAACTGTCGCTAAGATGAAAAAAAATTAAGTCATGAGTAAAAAAAGTACTTACATCGATACCCGCGCGATGAGCAAAACGCCGCCTGATGGTACACGGCGCAACAAATCACCTCGTCCAAGTGACTGGCGCACACTGGCGAGAAGTGAACTGCATACAGGGGTGGGGGACGGAACAAAACTCAGCTACCAAATGAACGATGTACGTACGAATAATTTTGACAAAATGGCGCGTGTTTTAAATTTACTGTGAGCAAAATGCTCATAGCGCGAGTGCTCGCGGGTTAACAGTTTTAAAACCGATTTAGTGCCGCGACTACGACACGATATCTGAACGACATTGAAACGATAGTGTTAACTAAAGTTTTGCCCAATTATAACATTTCTTCTCTTTTTTAATGATTTTGATGATTTTTTCACTATCGTCATCTAAATATTGTCAGTAATATTTTAGTATATAACAAACCTTATGTACACATAACAAAATTATGTACGAAGGTAAATAAATGTACGCATAAATGTATCCTTAAGTCACTAATATTTTTGATTGGTGTACCGATTTCTCTGAGATTGCTGGACCAAAGTAGGTTCAATTTTTGCTAAAATATAGCTTGTAAAATAGTACCAAACAAAAACATTTCATGTGAATAATAAGGCCAACTTCCTATCAAAAAGTTTCGGCCATTAAAAGTACTGATATCAAAAATTATGACCAAGTCCTTTGCTAGGCTCGATAAATGAAACCATACAGTTTTAGAAGGTATATCTTCTTCGATCACCCTCAAGCTGTCATACCATTCCTAATGATCCTGTTAAAATATTTTTAAATAATTTATGTCTTAGTAATAACACTATAATATGAAGCTCATTTGGGACTGAGAATAGTTTTATTGTTTTCAACTTGACAACATTTTTGCACTCCTTTGAATTTGTTTAATTTAAAAAATGTTGCCAAGTTGAAAACAATAAAACTATTATCAGTCCCAAATGAGCTTCATATTATAGTGTTATTAGTAAGACATAAATTATTTAAAAATATTTTAACAGGATCATTAGGAATGGTATGACAGCTTGAGGGTGATCGAAGAAGATATACCTTCTAAAACTGTATGGTTTCATTTATCGAGCCTAGCAAAGGACTTGGTCATAATTTTTGATATCAGTACTTTTAATGGCCGAAACTTTTTGATAGGAAGTTGGCCTTATTATTCACATGAAATGTTTTTGTTTGGATCTCACTCCTTTTTTCTAAGTATTTCAAAGTTAATGCAATAAGTATAATGAAGTCTTTTTTCTCTCTTACGCTTCAGTATAATTAGGAATAGAACCCTATCACATTTTACGGTCTGATTAGATGTGGTTTAATCTTCAATACATAGTATAAAACAAAGTCGCTTTCTCTGTTCTAATTGGGTGAATTTTTATTTTGTTCGTCTGTCTGTCAAAATCACAGATAACAGAAACTCCACTCCAGAGTATTTCCACTCAGTGGTCAGTTTCAGAACTTAGAACCATACGGCTTAACTAAGAGAAGATTTTGAGTATTTGACTCTCATTAAGTTTAATGAATAGTATTAGATATTAGTGATACCTAGTAGCCGGAATCAACAGGACACCAAAGTCTCCTCCAAACCTCCAAAGTCGGCCACCCATCCATTTCCTGACTTGGGTCAAGGTTGCTTATCAAAATTATTAAGAAAATCGCGCTTCTGGTTTTATTGGCAAAGACGAATCTCTAACTACTGGAAGGAACGGGCTTAGGCACACAGATAGCTATTAATGTGGCGTACGACATCCGCAAAGAAAGGATTTTTGAAAATTCAACCCCTTAGGGGGTAATATAGGGGTTTAAAATTTGTGTAGTCCACGCCGACGAAGTTGCGCCCGCGACTTCGATAAAAAAATATGCCTCTTGGCGTTTTATTATTTACCTACACTTTACTTTTTATTAGAACTCAAGACCAGTAAGATTGACCCCTTGCTAGAAAACTTAAAAAGTCACATCTCCCTAAATAGTGCACCGATTTCGATGAAACAAGAACCATATATAGCTTCGAATAAAGTAAAATACATTTATTAAAACAAAATGAAAATTTGTTCAGTATTTTTTGTGTGATGTGGGAACAGACAGATTTTTATATATCTTTGAATTGGTCAGTGTCTGATGCAACTTTTGGACATTTTTCGATTTTTTCCTTCATATACACACTAAGACTCATCTTCTTACCAAATTTCAACATTCCACATACACGGGAAGTGCGTCATAATTTTGATCAGTCAGTGAGTAGGTCTTGTTTTATGTGATTTTCAAACCTCTGTATCTCAGAAACGGTTCAACTTGAAAATTTGAAACTTTCAATTTATCATCACATCCACGAGTTTAACTTATATTTCAAATTTCGTAGGATTACTATCCCGCGAACCAGAGTTATGAGGGGGGTCAAAACAGCTCGAAATGGATCGTGTAAATAACACACTCATGCGACAAGGCCGGAGGAACTTGGCCTGGCGCACTTCGTGCGCCTAGATTAAAAACAGAGTTGAAATCATGCAGGTTTGTTTCAATTATCATTATTGTTTCATTTATCAATTACAGCAGTGACTGGTAAAACTGACAGCAAAATCTATAGTGTAACGGACGCTGGACTGTCGGTTTTCCAATCAATGATTCTTCGCTATTGTAACTAGCCTATCCTGACTAAGTATAATATTAGATATGTGTGAGTTTGTTTGTTTCATATGCTTTCACGCTTAAACCTCTACCGAGCATCAGCTAGTACCTAATAAAACCCTTGTCGTGTCGTATAGCCTAAAGATCTCTAACATGCAATCAAGGCGCAGGTTTTAGAGCAAGGCTTTATAGGTGATAAAACTTAGTGCTTAATATCATCTCAGTTGGCTCCATCAAATTGAAATATATAAGTTTACCGTTCTACTGTATTGCTCTAGGCTCCAAACATATTATACCTACTGATCATAATATTAGCTACTTTAATAATAATAATAACTAGCGGATCCGGTAGACGTAGTCCTGCCCGGTAACATACCGACAACAGCGCCACCAAGGCGCCACCTACCGAGACCCGGTAGGTTACCTGTACCTACCCGATAATTGTGTTTTAAAACCATCCATCAAACAAATAGAGAATACTGTAATTTAGTTAAAAAAAATAATAATGATAATAATAATAAAGAAAAAAAAACAAAATATGTATATATATATATATATATATATATATATATATATATATATATATATATATATAAAAAGCTATACATTATTTAGATTTACATTATTTTTATTATTATTAACCTATTATTATTAACCTTAGTTTTAAGTCGCTGTGTAAGAGTAGGTGATCTGCACCATAAGGAGAAGTTGTATATTATCAAATCATAAAACAAAACAAACAATAAAAAAAGGCACGGACCAAGAGTCTGTGGAGTTGTTGGCTATTTACTTAATAAAAAAAAACATCCAGGAACCCATTGAAATATACACACAAAATTTAATCCAAATCGGTCCAGCCGTTAGCAGCTACGGGTGAGAGAGTTTACCGTATCGACGGGATGAACTTAAATGTTTGACAGTTACGAGACCCATGAACATTATATATAGATGACTGATTCAAAAATCTATAGCCAGGTAAGTACTGTACCGGATTTCAGGTTAAATATTTCATTGTATAAAAATACTAAGTAATAAACGGTAGGTACAAACAAAATATAACAAAGAATGAACAACGATTTTATGAGTCTGTTACTATGTAAGTAAAATATTAAGATTTTTTCCTCCGAAATGGGTTTCCCTTGTTTAGGTTATGCCTAGGCGGAGATAAAATATCTGGGCTACATGATTTTGAAAGGAGAATAGACGGGTCTTTTTTTAGGATTTTCTTTATAATATAGCTCCGTTCATTCTAGATCTAGACGTGCCCTATATTTTTAGTATTTATGTGCTAATATTAATTTTCTATACAAATTTGAATAAGTCCATCTAGATATGTGTATAAAAGAAAAAATATTGGTTGTATGTAGTCGGTTTACGGACAATAATAATTTTACGTGATAACGTCATAAGAAAACTAACAGAGATAGATGCGTCACAAGCCGAACGCTTAGCCGATCGTGCCTTCTCTGTCGCTTGTTCTGCGCTCTCGTTTGCACGCGGTGCGTGACAATGATTTTTAAGACGTTATCAGGCTAAAAAAATGTTTTGGGAAAGAGGTCGACCGCTGAATTTAACATAAGATCGAGTCTTCTCTTCCAAGTTTCCTTGGTATTTGAAGACGAAAGTCTTCAAACAGTGCGTGTTGCCAGTGATGACTTATGGATCCGAAACATGGTCGCTAACTATGGGCATCATAAGAAGGATCAATGTCACTCAGCACATCCTAAAAATGGGATGTAGTTTAGGCTGTAGGCACCAAAGAAAGTGTTTTACGAAAACATACCCTGGCCGCGACCACAAAATGGCGAATGTCAGGGGTTTTCTAATTTTTAATTTATACTTGTAGGTGGTGACAACGGAAAAAATCACATAAACATTCTCGAATAACGAAATGGGTGGATTATTTATTTATAGATAAATAAACAACCCACGAATACAAAAGTATTATTTTATTCCGAAAGTTGAAATATAACTGGTTTTTTCAAAGTTATCAAAATAATTTATTCACGAAACGAAACTCCCGAATATTATTCAAGAGAGGCCTCAAGAAGTTTCAAATTTGCATAATTATCATATTTCAGAGATGCCGCCGATTCCATCAAGTTTCAATTATATCTTCTCCATCAAAGAGTTGAGCTACTCTTAATTATGATATTCTAATTTTGGGTAAACAACACTTTATTTTAATAAACAAGTCTATTAATGAGTATGCTCGCTGAAAGCCGTACGACACACTGAATGCGCGCGTACACGTGTACGATTCGTAACACAAGAAATTGTTTCCTTCTTCTTCCAAATTAAAAACTTGGACATAATCGTCAACAGCTCCCAGTTGAAATATTACGGAAATTTTACGGCTGGACATTAGACGAATCGCAGGAATTCGCTGGATACAAACGGCACAAGACCGCGGCGTGTGGAAGTTCCTACAAGAAACGTGTGTCCAGCAATGGAAGTCTATCTTGTTTGTTAGAACTTATAAAGCCCAAAAATTAGACAGTTGATTTTTCGGGATTTTTCCTATCATTTTTGAGGCTTCGTCGATGAGTCGTCGAAAATTAACCGTCTAAACACCGACCGTTCATCGTTCACAGACACTTTGCCATAGTAAATATCGTATCGTGCATGGTTCATCGCAAAAAAGAATGATGACCGGGACACGTCTAATTTGGGCTTAAAGCCCAAAGCCGAATAAGGAACCGTCTAATTTGGGCTTTAGCGTTACATTGAATTTGTGATGAGGTCACTAAAACCAAACCGACAATACCTCATTTACGGTATTCAAATCAAGACCGAATTAGTTTCAACTCGTGTCGTGTGCATTTCTGAAATCCCTGAGACATAATAATTCTGCATTTCCAATTATACAATTATTATGCAAGCAGAGTACCAGGTACGATGTAGGTCGAGATAAATACAGGGAAGAAAGATCTCCAAGTTAAAGTAGAATAAAGTTGTGGAAAGGCATTTTCGAGTTACCGGTGTTCGCACGTGCGGAAACGGTTCGTTCAAGCGTTCAAGCTTACCTGCTCCGTGAACTACTAACTTCCTTTAAACCTCTGACCACACAAGTGTCTTTTTGTCTCACAACATTTTGTCCAGTTGTAGATAATTTTTTTAATAGATTCGAAAAAAAAACACTATTTAACATATTCATTTCACAATTTCTTAGTATAATAAGAAATTTTATAGTTTGGTTATAGGTTTAAATGAAATTACTAATTAGCCAATTTATAAGCGCAAATACATATTATTTAGATTGCAATCGTTGATGCTCATAATAAAAAAATGACAAATATACGTTTAATTCATCCCACATGTAGAAAGGCATTCAAATGCTTGTTATTTAAGTGAATTTCCGCATCACAATTAAAATGGACGAACATAAAAAAATGACAGTGATATAATATAATTTTTATGTCAAAGAAGAAAAGAATCATCTGAATTGAATCAAAGATTTGTGTTATCATAAATCACTTACCCTATAGATTCAGAGAACTTAATTTTTTGACACAAAATAGGGTAGGTACTTGGAGTACAATTTTTAGTTTAGTGGCATGTCTCTAGTGTGATCAAAGCTTATTCTGTGAACTGTTTAACTTCGAATTTTAAATTCAAAGACGATCAGCGAAGTAAAACATTTAGCCAGATGTAGATAGTTAAAATACTATCTGCATCTGGCTAAACGACGGTCTTCAGAAGGCCGCCTTTTTTAAGATCTGTTTTTCCATTACAAGGTTGCCACTCCAGAATACATTATTTTGTCTCAATATCGTATGCTGCGAAAACATGGTCTGCGGATTGCTACATTGGTATTTAAGTTATATTTGATTTACTAACTGATATACCAACTCCTGCTTCCTCCTAGTTCTACTGACTGCCTCGTTTGTCTAGTCGTTAGCATATTCGATTGTAGATCACGAGGTCCAGGGTTCGATTCCCGGGTCGGGCAAATCATTGTTAGGTGTTGGTTTTTTCTACCAAGTAAAGTAGTAAGGTAGTCTGCCAGTATAGCAGTCGGTTCCGGTTATTATCACTATCTTGTGACAATAGTCGTTAAAGCCCGCCAACCCGTATTGGAGCAGCATGGCAGGTCTAAGCTCTACTTCCTTCTTCTGTGAGAGAGTAGGCCTGTGCTCAGCAGTGGGACGTTAAAAAGGCCGTAGTGGCGGATACCAACTCAGTTCTTTGTAAAACACGTTTTGGCGTCGCTTGCACTTGCGACACTGGGCCCATGGTCATAAATTGATCAACGCGTCCATTGTCCAAAAGCTAGCTCTTTAGCCCAATGGCTAAGCCTAGCAATACATAGAAGCAGTAGGCTTTGGGCTATGTTAGCGGCATGTCCATAAAATGATCACTTGAATGCTGTAAGTGTAAAACTATTAATGTACTTGGTATATAGAAAATGCTTGGTTATTCTTGCAGATTATGTGCATGTATTGCAATATGATTACCTAGGACCTAGTTGCAAATAATAAAACAGTATGATATACAATGATACACAAAGTAGACAAAAAAACCACTAAATTTGATCGGGATAAGGTATAATTTGAACTTACAATTTAAAAAACAAAAGTTGACTCGTAAAAAGTAAAAGTTGTACAACAGAAGAAAGGCGAAAAAACATCCAAAGCTTTTGCAATCAACAGATTAATTAAGTTGTAAAGAGACTCATTCATTTTGCACCCCAAAGGAATGTAGCCTACCAGCTCTACCAAAAAATTAGTGCTACATTTTTGCCTCACTCTTATTTCTTGTAAGAGTGGGTTAATGTTTCTGGAAAAAAAAAATACTAATGATTAATTATTATTTATTAGGTATGTTTTTCCCATTAAATTGCACCCTCACTTAGCGACAATTCAAGCAAACCTAACAAAAACTGACCAAGTACGAATCGGACTTGCGCACAAAGGGTTCCGTAACACCACAAATGTATATTCTCGTAAAATAACAAGTTGCCAAAATCAATAGCAATATCAAGGCGACAAAAAACAAGAGGCTAAAACGGTAGCCTCTCACCAACAATTCGGCACCCTCTGAATACGGAACCCTAATTTTTATTATTCGTTGTTTTATTATGAAGTATTTACTATGATCGGACTACTATTCTTATGATAGAGCTGAAACAGATTACGTTAAAAAAATGCTTGGATTTAATTTATTTTTTATTTTTATTAGTTGAAGTGATACAGAATATAGTAAATAGTAACACGTACTATGTAAAAAACCAACTGACAACCTTCTATGGCTACAGCTGTGATAGATGAATTGACGGACAGACAGCGGAGACTTTAGAGACCCGTACACGAATATAATACATAAATCATTATATTAATCACATTTCTAGGATATTACTTGAGAATTTCTCACTTTTACTTTATTCATTTGATCGTCAGTCTTGTAGATAGCGCCCGTTGTTTTATTTTGCCAGACGTTCTTTCAAAGTTATCTCACGTCATTCAAACATGTTTGCTTTGTTTAATTCCACGAAAATCATGAAAATCTTTTTAGACATGCTTATTTATACTATCGTATTATCTTTCTCATAATGAAAATGTTATCAACTTATCAGCTGCTATTAATAGAATAGAATAGAATAGAAAAGTTTTTTATTCAAATAAACTTTTACAAGTACTTTTGAATCGTCAACTGAATCTACCACAGGTTCGGAATGCAGTTCCAGCCGAGAAGAACCTGCAAGAAACTTTATATTCTATTCTATTCTATTCATAATAATTACTTTGAGAAAGCTAATCTAAAATGTGAAGTCTAGAATCTTGAATCAAAGCCTGAAAGAAGACTTGAATAAGAGAAAATTTTTAATCCGCGCGAGTTCGGAATTGAAAATTGGATGGGACCTTGTTGAAGTGAATTGTTAATGACAGTTCTAGAGAGAAATAGGGTTAGCAGAGATGTTCTTTTTAACATTTTTATTTATTTTTAACCCCCGACGCAAAAACGACGGGGTGTTATAAGTTTGACGTGTCTGTGTGTGTGTGTGTGTGTGTGTGTGTGTGTGTGTGTGTCTGTCTGTTCCCCTGTGGCGCTCAAACGGGTGGACCGATTTGAGTGCGGTTTTTTTTGTTTGAAAGGTGAATTAGTCGAGAGTGTTGTTAGCTATGTTTGATGAAAATCGGTCCAAGATGGCCGCCGCTACAAAATGGCGGATGATATATTTTTTCACAACTTCCTTGATATGGGTATCAAATGAAAGGGCTTGACTAGTAGAATAGCACTATTGCAAATTCAAGATGGCCGCCACCACAAAATGGCGAATGTCGGGGGTTTTTTAAATTTTCAATTTATACTTGTTACGATCACTCTAACTTACTTACACTTCGGGTTTATAAATGTAAGTACACAAAAATGTTTCTTGTTCGTAATCTATATAATAATATAAGCTTGTCCTGATTGACTGACTGATCTATAATGCATAGCCTAAACCATTGAAGCTAGAAACTTGAAATTTTCACAGTAGCTTCCTTTTATTTCTCACACTAAGAAAGGATTATTGGAAATTACATCCGAGGAGGTTAAATAGGGGATGAAAGTTTGTATGAAAGTCCGTCATTTTTCAACTTATATGCATGAAAATTGGTATTTAGGTTTTCAGTTAAAAATTAAAAAATAAAGAGTTACGTGTTTAAGGAATTTCGGAAAAACTACCCCCAAGTAGGTTAAATGGAGGATGAAAGTTTATATTATAAACGACGACAAGACGTTGAAGGACAGACAAACATACTTTCGCATTCATAATATTAGTAGGATTTTTAAGACATGTATAATAATAATTAACCCCCGACGCAATAACGACGGGGTGTTATAAGTTTGACGTGTCTGTGTGTGTGTGTGTGTGTGTGTGTCTGTCTGTTCCCCTGTAGCGGTCAAACGGGGAACCGATTTGGATGCGGTTTTTTTTTGATTGAACGGTAAATTAGTCGAGAGTGTTGTTAGCTATAGTTTGTTGAAAATCGATCCAAGATGGCCGTCGCTGCAAAATGGCGGATTACATATTATGTCACAACTCCCTCAATATGGGTATCAAATGAAAGTTATTGACTAGTAGAATCTATAATATTATAATAAAACTGTAACAGATCCAATTCTGTACATTGAAGATATTTTGAAAATTTTTATTGGAGGGCACTCTATAATCGATACTGAAGCCAAAACTGCAATTTTTTTCATTTTTGTCTGTCTGTCTGTCTGTCTGTCTGTCTTTCTGTCTGTCTGTCTGTCTGTCTGTCTGTCTGTCTGTATCTTGGCCGCGCATCACGCCGAAACTACTGAACGGATTCGAATGAAACTTGGTACGATTTGAGTTCATACTCCGAGGTAGGACATAGGATACTTTTTATCCCGAAATTCAGCACGGTTCCCTTGGGAGAGGGGATGAAAGTTAAAACGTGTATTTAGCTGTAATTCATTAACGCGTTGTTCGATTTCACTCATTCTTTTTTTGTTAAAAAGGTAATACTTTATGTATTGTCCCGTTAATATTTCAAGGTCATAGGTTTTTTAGTTCAGAAATGACAGACATTACAACCCTGAGTATTGGGTTCAAATAACTTGGGACCCGGATCTTTGAACGTGCGGCTTATTTTAAACTGGTGTGCGTTTAAATTTATGTTTGTTGGTCTGTCTATTTGTTCCAGCTAATCTTCGAAACGGCTGGATCGATTTTAATGGAACTTTCAATGTTATAAGGAGTAACTTAGGCTACATTTAGTTTAGGTACATAAAAGAATTATGGGATCCGATCCGATCCTATATAAAAACCTATATCCACGCGAACGAAGTTGCGGGGGTCAGCTAGTAGCACTATATAAATCCAAGATGGCCACCGCCACAAAATGGCGAATGTCGGGGGTTTTTAAATTTTCAATTTATACTTGTATTCTCCTTTCTCCTCCAATTGAGCGTTTTTGTTATCTGTACTAATATAATAAAGCGGAAGAGTTGGTTTGTTTGAAAGCGCTAATCTCGGAAACTACTGGACCGATTTCAAAAATTCTTTCACCGTTGAATATGTACGTTATCCTTGAGTGCTATAAGCTATATTATGTACCACGGGCGAAGCCGGGGCCGACCGCTATAATAGATACGACAATAGGTGGAGTTTTATAGATAAACCGTAGATAATTCCGCTCACTGCCGGTAATTTAACTGGTAATTTTACTTACAGCATTAAGATCACAGATATAGATAATAATTAGACCCTGGCTTCATTTTGAGCTTGAACTCAGGTGTGTATAATAAATAGAAGCAATAACACTGAAATGAAACTGTTACGAGCGCGGTGGGCTCTAATGTAGCCCTTAATTTCAATTTAGGTTTGTTTGTTCCTCTTCATGGTACGCACCACAGAAATCCTAATAATAAGGCAGTCCGTCTTCTAGACTTTATTTTGCAATCGTCCGTTGTTAAGTCGACATCTCCTGAAGACGCTCCGCGGTGTCGGAGCGAAACGATCGTCGAGTTTATTTTGCGGTGAATTTGTGTGGTGTTGTGCCTACAAATTTGTCACTGTTAGCGGATTATAGCATAGTAATTTTGTAGTCATCATCAGTAAAAGTTTATTTGAATAAAAAACTTTTCTATTCTATTCTATTTTATTCATGCAAGTGTAGTGTCGGGGGTGTGCCTTCATGCAGTTGAAGTTCATACTGACAGGAACGACGTTATAAATTACTAATCCATGCCCGCGACTTCGTCCGCGTGGCTTTGGGTTCTTTAAAATCCTATGGGAACTTTGTCAATCTATGGGACGCAAGCTACCTCTGCACCTAATTTCGTATAAATCGGTTAAACGGATGGACCTTTAAGAATTCTGTGGGAACTCTTTAGTTTTCCGGGATAAAAAGGAGCCTAGTCTGTCCCCGGGATGCAAGCTACTACTGTATCTTTTATCAAAATCGGTTAAACTGTTGGGCTGTGAAAAGCTAGCAGACAGACAGACACTTTCGCATTTATGATATTAGTATGAATGGTAATCGAGTGGGATACGGACAAAGCTAAAGCGCTGCAGAATAATAATTGTAGCGCTGCCTTGTAGTATTACGTACCTATAAGTAATAGGTAGGGTAGGTTGCCCTAAGATCGCGCGGGAGGTAAGATTGCGCAAAGCTTGTTTATCAATTCAGAAAAGACATCTGCGTTTAACTTCAGTTGTGTTTTGTTACGTTAACATAAGTATACTTGCTGCGGAAAGAAAATTTAAATCTGTGGAAAAACGGAATCGCCAGGTTAGTTTTAAGATTTTTATCGTGTTTGATGTTATTTACAGTCATTTTGAAATAGTTATTTTATGGAAATTACAATATACTTTAAAATATCTGTTCATCATTTTTATTTGCAAAACACCTAAAAAGTTGCCAGCCCATTATAAATTTAGGCTACTTGTTACTAGATGGCATTATGATTTTTTTTTATCATAAATGAGGAATTCCCTAAGTCTGCGCAGAGGCAGGTACCATAAAGCTGCGCGCGCAGACTCACCTCCCCATAAATGAAGCTTAATATTTTGTGTTTTAATTTAATGTATCAATGTTTTAATTTAATGGAAGAGGTTAAGGGAGCATTCTCTGTGCACTCAATCTGTGCTAGATGAAGTCAAAAAACGTATACAGAATGGATAAAGTCAGGTTGGAAAGGAAAGGTTCCATCTTCATATGTTATGAAGGAAAGTACATTTCTGTATCGATTAAAGAGAACAGAAGTTGTTACAAAGTTGGGAAGATATGATGCAATCTTTTCTCCACCGAAGAAGAAGAGTTTTGTAAATAATTAGAAACACTTGACAATATGCTCTTGACTGCAATTACACCAGATTGTAAGTGACGATGCAGCCTAATATGAAGCGTGCTTGCCTAGAAAATGCCTATTCACTCTTGATTTAAAGGTAAAAGAAGGGTTTTCTAATTTTTCCAATTCCAAAGCTATTGATTTGTATGCGCAGTCTTATACATCCTACTGCGCAATGTTACCAACCCGGGGATGTAAGATTGCGCATTTCCCATTTCTAATATTTTGTTTAATTACTCCAAAAATTGTCACAAAAAATTTGATTTACTTATGCAATAATATAATGTATTAATGTGTGCTTATGAAGAAATAAAGATGATTATGCTAACTTATTATTTTCAAGATTCACAGTCCATCAAACGTTAAGTGCGCAAACTTAGGGCAACCTACCCTACTACTAAGGTTACATACTTCTACGTTTCAGGTGACGCACATCATCATCATCATCATGATCAACCCATTACCGGCTCACTACAGAGCACGGGTCTCCTCTCAGAGTGAGAAGGGTTTTGGCCATAGTCTACCACGCTGGCCAAGCGGATTGGCAGACTTCACACACCTTTGAGAACGTTATGGAGAACTCTCAGGCATGCAGGTTTCCTCACGATGTTCTCCTTCACCGTTAAAGCAAGTGATATTTAAATACTTAAAACGCACATAACTCCGAAAAGTTAGAGGTGCGTGCCCCGGGATCGAACCCACGACCTCCGATTAGAAGTCGGTCGTCATAACCACTAGGCTATCACAGCTTTTTTTACAGGTGACGCACGGTGAGCGACAATTGGTTGGTGGAGGGGGTGGTACAAGGGAAAAATTTATCTTCTTTAATAAATAGTATCCTTTGCTTCAGGTTAAAATCTGAATGCTAAAGCTGTCAAAATTATATTTTTACAGCCAAATTCGTGTAGCTCCGGTAGTCTTGTTATACTACTCAATTATAAGAATCTCATAATGACAAAGCCCGTCTTCATTGTGAGCTTGAACACGCAGGTGTGTAATAAATACACGCGATAACAGTTCGCGGGAATTGTTATAGCCGCGGTGAATCTTAATGTAGCCGAGCAATTTCTATTTGGATGTAAAATTGCCGGTGGGTTGCGTAAAATTTCTATTTGCAGCGCACGAACTTCGGAAGTTTTGTAACTGTATAAACGTGCAATTGAATTAAATTGCCGTACTTTGATTGCTCCGTGGTTCAATTTTCGTTTTTGGGGTACCGTAACAAAAGTGCTAAACGGAGCCGTATTTATGTTACTCATATGCTCTCTCATTTTCACATACAGAGAGTACTTTGTCTGTTATCTTAGCTCGGAGATGTATACAGTTCAAGACTTGAAACTTGGATATATTCGGTGTAGAATGTTGACTCAAAAAGTACTGCCAGGTACCTGGTACCTAGTAGGTAGTACCTTAGTATTACGATATATTTTACACTTAGTACGCTTTTTTTCGTGATCGGTGTTAATGCCACCTCCTACCACCACTACAGCCTTTTGACACTACCCACTGCTGCGCACAATGTTCCTTTCTCATAGGAGAGAGGTATTTAGAGCTTAGACCCGACACGCTGCTGTCACATAATAGTGATAATAACCGGGACCGACTGCTTAACGTGCTTTTCGAGGCACGGAGGCGAAACACCGCCAACTACCAACTCCCGGTGGCACTCAGAATTTCTTAACAGAAAAAGCCAAAACCCAATACGTAGAAAAACAAGAACTGGTGTTAATGAGATATAATATATTTAATGATGGCAAAAGGGCCACGCATATTTGGTGAACATATTAAGCACATAGACATAAGTCAGTATGACATTTTATTGGAGTTAGTTAACAGCACAAGTTGCTAATATTAGTGGGAGATACAGTCATAGAGATTACTACCCTCATCTGTTATTTAATGCTGATAGAGATAATATGCTAGATAATTCATAGATTGATACATTGCACTTTGGTTGCCTGGCTAAATTTGGTGCCTATGATGTTAAACACAAAAAAATGTAATCAATTTTTTTCGATCTGCTTCCCTCATCTGTTATTTAAACGAATTATATGTCAAATGAAAGATTATTTTATTCCCAATCGAACCGTATTTGGTTGCCTCGTCAAAAGTGGTGCTAAATCATGGTTGCCTGGATTTTAAGATATAAAATTTTCTGTGCGAGTGTTGAAAGTGACGGAAAAGTGTTGCGCGCGCAATTCCATTTGACAGACAAAGATGCAGTGAGGCAGGCGTGCACTCGGCAGGTGCTTAGTCTATACAAAGATTAAAACCATAGACTAGCTGTGCCTGTCCATTAAAGATATTTGCAAAAAAAATAAGTGAGCGACGTAAGGAATAAGTAATAAAACGTAAAAAAGCTGTTTTTGAAAATTTTGTCTGTTTGTCTGTATATTTGTGCATGTATTACGCAAAAACTACTGAATGGATTGAAATTAAACTAGGCATGATCTAAGTTCATACTACATAATAGCATATAGGATACTTTTTATCCCGAAATTCAGCACAGTTCCCTTGGGAGAGGGGATGAAAGTCAAAATGTGTACTTAGCTGTAATTCATTATCGCGTAGTCCGATTTCATTCATTTTTAGGGTTCCGTACCCAAAGGGTTAAAACGGAGCCCTGTTAATGTCACTCGGCTGTCTGTCTGTCTGTCAGCCGGTCACAGGTCTCTAGCTAGCAGACGAAATGAGATTTACTCCAAACAATTTTCAACCTGTCAAGTCATCTTTGTCTATTACACAAAATAAGGACGCCTTTTTTCGAATTTCTCCACTAAATTTAAATTTTTTGTTACTTCAACAAAAAAGAATTTGTTGATTATTTATTAAAACGTTGAATGACATTAATAAGGCTCCGTTTTTACCCTTTGGGTACGGAACCCTAAAAATGAATGAAATCGGACTACGCGATAATGAATTACAGCTAAGTACACATTTTGACTTTCATCCCCTCTCCCAAGGGAACTGTGCTGAATTTCGGGATAAAAAGTATCCTATATGCTATTATGTAGTATGAACTTAGATCATGCCTAGTTTAATTTCAATCCATTCAGTAGTTTTTGCGTAATACATGCACAAACATACAGACAAACAGACAAAATTTTCAAAAACAGCTTTTTTACGTTTTATTACTTATTCCTTACGTCGCTCACTTATTTTTTTTGCAAATATATTTAATGGACAGGCACAGCTAGTCTATGGTTTTAATCTTTGTATAGACTAAGCACCTGCCGAGTGCACGCCTGCCTCACTGCATCTTTGTCTGTCAAATGGAATTGCGCGCGCAACACTTTTCCGTCACTTTCAACACTCGCACAGAAAATTTTATATCTTAAAATCCAGGCAACCATGATTTAGCACCACTTTTGACCAGGCAACCAAATACGATTCGATTGGGAATAAAATAATCTTTCATTTGACATATAATTCGTTTAAATAACAGATGAGGGAAGCAGATCGAAAAAAATTGATTACATTTTTTTGTGTTTAACATCATAGGCACCAAATTTAGCCAGGCAACCAAAGTGCAATGTATCAATCTATGAATTATCTAGCATATTATCTCTATCAGCATTAAATAACAGATGAGGGTAGTAATCTCTATGATGGTATCTTAGACCATATGGGAATGGGCTATTAAAACAATTCCATGCCCACGACATCGTTATATATCGTTATCATAGTAATAAATGTGCCATCAGACCATAAAGTGATTCGCGCAAATGTGCTGAAAAGTTGTAAACTCCTCCGTTATATGGTGCTCTAGTCGTTTTGTTTCAACTTTGTAGAACTTTTGATGTAGAACCATAATATACTCGTAAAATAATTTACAGTAAAATAAGACCGTATGACGTAAACCAGAAACTGTATTAGGTATCGTGTTTGTTAAACCCATTATTTTCATGAAGATGCGATGGGTTGAAAAGTTTAGTTTAACTTTTTTTTCACTTGTGAAAACTTGTTCTAAGCTTTTTCAAAATAAGTTTTTTATCTGTGGGATTTCGTAGCTTCGTAGGTTCATTAGCTGTTTGTGCAACTAGGAAGCAAAAGTTCGTTTTTGTTGCGAGTTCTGAACATGCTTTGCGGGCAAACGAAGCAAGCTAAGTTAGTCTTTTGCGTAGTGGTACATTCAAAGGCACAAGAAACAAATCACTTTGTTGTCGGTCAAATAATATAACTTTTCATATGTTCGAGAAAATACAAGATAAGAAATGATATTTTCAAAATTTTTCAAGTCTTAATAAAGTGTCTGCAAGACTTAATTAACTCTTGCAAACACAAAGTACATAATCAAAAAATATATATATATATATAGCACATAAAATATCTTTGCGAGAGGGGGTCAAAGAGCCGTATAGTAGATTATTTCTCATTGCAAACATAAACTATGTACCTATTACTAACAGCTGTAAAACTATTATTTACACAACGAGTGTATACTGTAAAATTAATTTAGTCCTTAAAAATAATTCAGAAGCAAAAAAAACTTATTAATGAATTCTACTACGCTACTTACTGTATATAGCGCGTTGAATAAAATTGTAATAAAAATATTTACCAAGCGTATTGCGTGGATCGTAAACTAAATAAGCAAAAGTCACAATAAAGTAATAAGAAGCGAAAGTTTGCTACATTATGTTTTTGTTTTCATTTACTGTGGCACATAAATCTCGAACTGCTAAAATATGTATGAAAAGTTGGGCCCCGAGTTTGTTTTGCTTTTAGTGTATTTACTCTGACATCAAATTAAGCTTTTTTGGCCAGCAAATGATGATAAATTTTAGTTTTGACACGCTAGTCTTCCTAACGCACGGCATAAAAACGAAGTTTTATTCATCTATACATATAATAAAATCGTAGAATTGCCGTATCTGTACATTGAAGATTTTTGCATAATTATAACTGGGGGATGTTAGGGATAAGTAAGTAATAGAACGTAAAAAAGCTATTTTTGAATTTTTTGTCTGTTTGTTTGTTTGTCTGTTTGTCTGTTTATCTGTTTGTCTGTTTATCTGTTTGTCTGTTTGTCTGTATGTTTGTGCGCGCATCACGCAAAAACTACAGAATGGATTGAAATGAAACTTGGCATGATTTAAGTTCATACTACGGAGTAACATATAGGATACTTTTCATCCCGAAATTCAGCACGGTTCCCTTGGGAGAGGGGATGAAAGTTAAAATGTGTACTTAGCTGTAATTCATTAACGCGTGGTCCGATTTCATTCATTATTTTTTTGTTAGAAAGGAAATACTTTAAAGATTACCGGCTAACCTCTGAAAGGCTGGATCGATTTTGATGGCACTTTCACTGGCGGATGTTTACATTTTGATCTACATAAATATCCGCCTTTTAACAGTTTTTAGCAAGGTATGAGCTCAAAGGAGCTTATGAAAACGAAGTTATTCCCACGGGATTTTTAAAAACCAATATCCACGCGAACGAAGTCGCGGGTATCCTCTTGTATTTGAATATGAACTGTTCACTATGTTCTAGGAACTAACTTTTTAGTATTTGTTGTTATAGCGGCAACAGAAATACACCTGTGAAAATTTCAACTGTCTAACTATCACGGTTCATGAGACCTATATATATAGCCTGGTGACAGACGAACGGACTGACAGACAAACAGACGGACAGCGGAGTCTTAGTAATAGGGACCCGTTTTGCCCTTAGGGTATGGAACCCTAACAGCAGGATAAAGTTGCACATTTTAATAAATGTGATTATGATTATGAACCCTTGTAATAATTAACCGAGCAGGAATAATTTTTCAAATTTCAACCCAAGAATTTATCATGAAAATATTCCATAATAAAGGGCTCCCGTCGCCGCAGAGCTTGTCATTGTTTTAATTAATTTGACAGACTGCGCCGGGGGATCGACCCGGGTCACCTTAAATTCGCTAAGTACTGAGGTGGAATGTCTTACTCAGGCGAAAAAATAATGAGATACAGCGGTTTAGCTGTAAGAAAAACTAAGTACTCAGAAATTAATATTTAGTACTAGAGAGCTGTGCTCGGAGTATTCTTCTCCAAATCTTAAATGAGGAGGTCCGTAGAAGAATCAGAGCTATTCACATATAGCTCATTGAGTTGCGTATTTATGTTTAATAGCATTGGCGATGAACTGATAGACCTTGCATGGGGTTTCAAGGTGCTCAAATGGCAACCCCGCACACGTAGCGTTGGCATAAAAAAGCGTCTTATGTCGTCGGAACTGGATTTGTTACTTGAACTTGCTTGATCTTGACTATATTTAGTAGGTACTGAAATGGCTTGCATCCTGTGTGGCTAGAATGTGACACGAGAAAATTTTTATTTTTATTTATTATTTTATTTATTATTTATTTTTCAAATCACATAAAAAGTACAAAATACAAAAAATACAGTGGAATAGTGATTTCCACACTAGGATTCCCTGTGTCGTGGAAACCACTTCCTTCCGTGACTTATGAAACATACATAATGAAACACACTTATAAAAATAAATTTAACTAACAAAAACATGCGACTAAAACGTGTGTGTGTGTGTGTGTGTGTATGTGTGTGCGTGTGTGTGCGTGCGTGTGCGTGCGCATGTATGAGATTGTGTGTATGTGACTTATATTGTTTTGTTGTTACCTAATCTAATTTCATTAATATTTTTTCAGTGTCTTCGTAGTTAGATTGCATTAACCATTTATTTAATGATTTTCTACATTTGTGCCGGGACAATTTCATTATATTGAGGACTCTATTTACTTTAGTGTAAAGAAATGGTCAAGAAAATTAGGTATCTCTACACTTTTTCGAGAAAAATCAAGAGATAATTTTTCGTAAGTCGCATGCTAGTCACACTGAGCAGGTATATGAGATACTTTTATCACGGAAAATCAACGAGTTTTTACGTAAATTTTTTAACCCCCGACGCAAGAACGACGATGTGTTATAAGTGTGACGTGTCTCTGTGTGTGCGTGTCTGTCTGTTCCACCGTAGCGCTCAAACGGATGAACCGATTTGAATGCGTTTTTTTTTAGTTTGAAAGGTGAATTCGTCGGGAGTGTTTTTAGCTATGTGTGATGAAAATCGGACCAAGATGGCCGCCGCCACAAAATGGCGGTTTACATATTTTTCACATCTCCCTCAATATGGGTTTCAAATGAAAGGGCTTGACTAGAAGAATAGCACTATGTAAATCCAAGATAGCCGCCACTACAAAATGGCGAATGTCGGGGGTTGTTTTAATGACCTTACAAAAAAAAATCTTGACATTTATTATAATAACTGTTTTCTTCCTAAGTAATTATTTATTTATCTTACTTTAGGTAAAGGCACATAGTTATTTCATTCGTAGGTATTTAATCGTCTTTAGTTTACTCCTCTGTGCGCTAGCGAATTGTCGATGTTAACTTATAAAAGTGGCAGTAATATACCCGATTCTATTTTCCAAATGCAAACATTAACCACTGCTGGTTAATGGTCGGAACACATTACCGTTCCCGTTAAAAGTATCCACGTCTCGTAATGTTCTCATTACATTAGCTAAACTATACGTACTGACGGTCGCAGTTCGCACACACTTAAATACACACTATACAAGTGAAAGAGAATATATACAAAGAAAAATCGACAAAAGCACTCCAAAGGGAACTTAATAGACAAGGAAAAGTTAGTATAAAAGTCGAGCAATAAACAATGTTATCTACTAGCTCTTGCCGTCGCGTTGGCATCATTACCTGTAAACCAAAAAAAATCCTTCAATAAAATGGACAAGCCTTAAGCAACGGAAATTTCCGGCATGAACGGTGTTTGTATTCCGCCATTTAGTGACACACATTTTTTTCTGTTAGTGTACATGTATACATACGAATTGCGCACATTTAAAATGCGTAAGTGAAAAATAGAGGAGACGTGTCATGAATCTCAAAACATTTCTGGCGCATTCATAAAAGCGTGGAATGGCGACTCTATTAAGTACTCTATGGTGACAATATAATGATTTAACTCTTCGATTAATGACCCTCGTAGTAGGTAGATAATCAAAGCATTTACTAAAAGCACGTTAGATACTGACAGCGCGAGCTAGCAGCAATAGCCAAGTATAAACAGTAGAGGTATCGAGAGTTATATCTTGACAATATTGTCTTCAGTTTTATCTCTGTAAAATACAACGGTGCACTTCAACTAAAATTCCGATTTAAATTGTAAAATGTCTAGTGAGCTCAGTATACGCTGAGTGAGGTACGCTGTCGTCTTTGAGGCGGGATTTTGCACTTTGTGCAATACATATGGCACCCACCCACCCACTTGTCTACTTGAAGTTATTCCTCCAGGCATTTTGTTCACAATTCGCGACTGGATGCGAAGCTTTTTTTTTTAGCATAAAATGACTTTCGCCCACCGAAAAACAAGCAAACTTTATTTTTCACCGATTTAAAAAAAAGGAGGTTCTGTGTAAATCAACTCGTATGTACGTATGTATGTGTAGGTACGCATGTTCGTGATTATTTCAGAAAGCAATGAACCGATTTTGATGAATAGAATAGAATAGAATAGAATAGAAAAGTTTTTTATTCAAATAAACTTTTACAAGTGCTTTTGAATCGTCGATTGAGTCTACCACAGGTTCGGAATGCAGTTCCAGCCGAGAAGAACCTGCAAGAAACTCGGCGGTTGCTCTTTTTTAAAAATAACATTATAACAATTATTATTATTAATGTACATGATTGAAATGCCGTCTCGCGCATTGCTGGAACGAGTTAAATCCAAGCTTTTTTATCGTTTATATAATCTTCAATTGTATAATAAGCTTTGATGATTTTTTCACTATCGTAATTTACATACTTTCAGGGAGGTTTTATTACAATGACATACCTACTTATCATTCTTATGAACGAGGTTGCACGCATAAATGTAACCATAATATGGGTATAAAAAATATAAATTGGTACACCGATTTCTCTGAGATTGCTGGACCGAAGTCGGTTTAATTTTTTCTAAAATATAGCTCATACAAGTCAGTATTGGTAATTTTAGGGTAAAACATTAAAGAACCTATTTATTAAATTATCACTACATAGTATAAAACAAAGTCGCTTTCTCTGTCCCTATATCCCTATGTACGCTTAAATCTTTAAAACTACGCAACGGATTTTGATGCGGTTTTTTTTAATAGATAGAGTGCTTCAAGAGGAAGGTTTATAAGTAAAAAATTGGACCCGGTAGGTGGCGCTAATAGCGGGCAGGACGACGTCTGCCGGGTCCGCTAGTATATTATATATTAAATATATAATAAAAGAAATTATTTAAGTATTTAAATATCACTTGCTTTAACGGTGAAGGAAAACATCGTGAGAAAACCTGCACGCCTGAGAGTTCTCCATAACGTTCTCAAAGGTATGTGAAGTCTGCCAATCCGCTTGGCCAGCGTGGTAGACTATGGCCAAAACCCTTCTCACTCTGAGAGGAGACCCGTGCTCTGTAGTGAGCCGGTAATGGGTTGATTATGATTAAAGAACCAAAATACAAATTTTTTCGTTAAAAACCACCCTTAGGTACTTACGTTCGCCCATTAACGCAAA
This sequence comes from Melanargia galathea, assembly GCA_920104075.1. NCBI lineage: Eukaryota > Metazoa > Arthropoda > Insecta > Lepidoptera > Nymphalidae > Melanargia > Melanargia galathea. Next base: position 2,691,554 of record OV049871.1, on the reverse strand, counting down.
CGCAAATCTCTATTTTCTCAAAAGCCAAATTCCATGCTAAACGATTTACGCACACTTAACGTCAAATCGAAATATTACATTCAGGGCTCAGGGAGTTTTCACGGAAAATTTTACCCTCCAGGATCCGAAGAAAGTACGAGTTATCAAATAAGGCGAGTAAGTAAGTTCACACGCTCGAAGCTCGCGTTATGCTCTCTTTATGACGTCGGTATTTTATTTTTTATTATTACACCAGGCGCAAGTTAACAGGTTGGAAGCAATGGGAGATATTTTAGCCGCAGAGTCGGTGGAAAATTTCGAAAAGCTAATGATAAATGTTGAAAGTTTTTAATATGACCTACGTCGCCTACTCATTACTAATTAGGTAACTTTGAATCTAAAGTAGGTAACCTGCCGGTGCCAATCCATGGGAGATATTTTAGCCGCAGAGTCGGTGGAAAATTTCGAAAAGCTAATGATAAATGTTGAAAGTTTTTAATATGAACTACGTCGCCTACTCATTACTAATTAGGTAACTTTGAATCTAAAGTAGGTAACCTGCCGGTGCCGATCCATCGTGGATTCGTAATTTGTGAATTTTAGGATAATTTTGCTAAGTAGGTACCTATTTGTATTCATCATATTAGCATAATATAAATATTTTTTATCATAGTAGATAATATACAATAGAATAGGCTAATAAAAACTTTGAAAAAAGTGTTCTTTGAGTTTGCACTTTTGACAAACTGTATACTCTGTCCAGACACGTATCATCTGTCAATAAAATCTTTCAGGTCTTTATCGAAGTATCATCGAGTCAATAATGAACGTTCACTACTGGCCATGCGTCGCTTGTAAAAATTTCCACACTCCCAATGACTCGATTGCTTATATTTTATCAAATACTTCCTTAAAATATTCCACTAGATGTTAGGCTATGACAGGTTGGAAGCAACGAAAGATATTTTATGCCCTTTTGTCCTGAAAAGGTGTGATTTAAGATTATAGAGAAGTGTTAACGCCTCACACTCACAAATGTGTTGTATTAAAATCTTTTCACGTATCGAAATAAATAAAGCTGTCCGATTTTATTACGGATTTTTTGTACAGCATTACTTCTACCTTTAATAAGTAAAAGTGTGATTTGACTGTTAACTTAGTCTAATAAAACAATAAAAAATAATCCCGAAGCTATGCCATTATTTTTCTACAGCGAACTTGTTGCTCGGTCCTTGGCTTGTTCCTCGGTTAAAATTAGAATATTTTTTTAACTAATAAATATGTCGGCACTCTGGCGGGTTATACCTACAGTAGAGTTTATGCGGAGAGTATAATAAATAAATTCGTAGAGCTGAGTTACGGTGTATATTTGTCAAAGATACCACAAGAACAAGTGAACCATCTCGGACCGTGGTTGCGTGTGTACTGTTTTAGAATCAAAAGATGCACCGCGGTCGGCGTCGGCTAACTTAAAAAGACAAAAGAAAAAGCAACTTCCCAAAACAGAAAGAAATAAAAAGAAATCTATACTAATAAATAAAATTGAAGTGTCTGTCTGTAATTTCGAAATAACTACCTCATATTAAGCTCATATGGTTATTTGAACGGTACCATAACCGAATCACATGTTTTTAAAATTTTTGTCTGTCTGTCTGTCTGTCTGTCTGTCTGTCTGTCTGTCTGTCTGTTTGAACAGGCTAATCTTCGGAACGGCTGAACCGATTTTGACGGGACTTTCACATACAAGTAGAGAATTAACCAGGGAGTAACATAGGCTACTTTTTTAACCGACTTTCAAAAAAGGAGGAGTTGTGTTTTTCTACCTATGTACACCGATATCTTCGAGATTTCTGAACCGATTTGCGTAAATTTTTTTTTAATCGATAGATAAATATTGCGACACTGTCCTACAAAAAATTTGGATTCCAACTCCTCAATCCTGATGCTGTAGGGGACCTGATCCCCAAAACTAATGGGATTTCAAGGAACTGTCGGTTATTTAAATTGATATTGGGGGTACCAATTAAAGACTATCGTTTAATGAACTCGAGTAGGTACATATCCAACTCCTCAACCCTGATGCTGTAAGGAATTCCATTCCGAAATCGTGGGGATCCCACGGGATTTTTCCGATTTGGGGACTGGTTACTACAAATACGCTACTTTTTATTCTGGAAAATCAAAAGTTCTCACGGGATTTTTAAAAACCTAAATCCACACGGGCGAAGCCGTGGGCATCATCTAGTAATAAAATAAAAACAATAATTCAGTAATGGTACACAGGAGAATAGAATTAGACGAAATAGCTTTAAAATATTCATTTAAACAATAGTCGGCATTACAAAGAACAATAACAATACAAAATAATAAAAGCTAAAATAAAGATCGTAAAAAATCCGAAGTAAAAATATTTCCTATCTTAATGACAGCCTTAAAATAAAATATAAGCATGAGAAATTATTTACAAAACATACCTAAATTACGGGCTTAAAAATTAAACAAATTATGTACATTTGGGCTTACTTACATATATGTGGGATGTAACCACCACAAATACATGGAAAAAAAATCATATAAAAATTAAAATTCTACAAGTTCAATGTTCGCTGACTGACTTTGAGCGGCGTATCGGTCGTTAACTCATAGCTCTGCATCTCTCATGGTGTCGCAGGCATTTGGAGGCGAATCAGCCGCTCATTGAATAAGTTGGCAAGAAATGCAGCAACCTGTGTACATTACGCGCTGTTTGGACACTCCATTTAAAAACTATAGGGAGGCTAACTGGAGGCAAACAGTTAGTTCGCCTAATGTCGCTGTCGCCTAATGGGAAATGACCATAAGTGACAGAAATAAATAATAATAATAATAATAATAAATAAATATACACACATACACACACGGTCGGCTGTTCCTAAAGTAGGCAACTTAATAAATTATAATAAACGTAACGACCGACTGATATACATATTTACATATATTACACATATAAATATAAATATTTAATAAATGTATAAATACATAATACATACTTACATAAATACACCCAGACTCGGGACGGGAATCGAACCCGCGACCCGGGAGAGGTAGGCAGGGTCACTGCCAACTGCGCCAACGGGCCAGTCAAATGTCGCATGTGTACCTACGTTATCTTGCAGAAGACTAGATTTGTCCTAGATTTTAGCTACACGGTCGAATAGCCAGGATTTTACCCGTATTTTTCTAAAGCTTTTCTTTGTATATCAATACTTAAAGAAAGTACCTATAGGCAAATGGTTAATGTCGCGAGCAAAAGCTAATAATAGAATATCTACAATATCAATATTTTTTTACGAGATATTAAACGACGATCCCTATAACATTTTATTTATAAATTGTTTTGACTGTAAGGCGCAAGAACTCAAGACACGCGTAATCCCATCATCAATAGTCACTTGACAAAACACTCAGCAGCGAATAAGAAACAAACAAACATTTCTATTAAGGTCTCCTGTTTACTTGGTAAATATTATCAATATTATTTCCCTTAAGCTATGCTCACATTGGACAAGACTTAATTAAGACAAAACAGTCGCATCGAGATTGTTCAGTATTTTCTCTTTTTCGCTGTTAAGTCAAAATTGCTGTAGCAACTTGCAATGAATATAACAATGAGCAATCAATATCGGTGTCATTTAGTCACAACTCATCAAATCACGCCAAGGAACACAACACACCATAAAAAAGATAAGACCAAGTTAGGTTTGACCATTACTGACCACTACTGAAACCCGGTAGGTTCCTGTACTTACCCTGTAATTGTATTTTCAAACCATCCAGGAACCCAATGAAATATACATACAAAATTTGTCCAAATTGGTCCAGTCATTTAGGAAGAAGAAGAAGAGACAAACACACGTACGGAAGAATTATATAGGTACGGGTGAGAGTTTACCAAATCTATAGGGATGTTTGACAGTTACGAAACCCGTGAACATTTTGTATGGAAAAAATTTTTCTTTTATTTTATTTTTTCGTCAATTTTGCAATGTTTTAATAGTTATTCTGCTATTTGGGATGGAGACAAATACAACAAATCAATAACCATAACAATCGCTCCAGCCGTTCTCGAGTTATAAGTGTTCGAACTAACACGACTTTGTTTTATATAGATTGTAGTAATAGTAACCTATATGCTAAATGAAAATTCTGATCAGATAGAGTCAAGTTCTCAAAAAAAATTCTATACTAAAATCTAGTTGCCCGAAATACATCTGAAATTCAGATTACCTAGACATTGTATGTAGAATGGATGATAAAAGGTACACATCATTGTCGGTAACATATTATTTATCCGAGTAAATACGTGTAAAGTGACGAATGGAATATAATCAAAATACGTACATATTTACGAGACACGGACGCCTACTTGCTGATTTATTGCGCAATGTGAACGCAATCTTATACAAGTTTGTCATTGATGTAAATAATCAAAGATGTGGCTTTGACGATGACACGAATATGGATATTTTTTTATTTTTGAAAATTTTACCATGTTTATTTTAATTGTAACTGTAAATGTGTTGACTCATTTGTAAAGTAAATTAGTCAACAACGCTTACAGAAAGGACAGAGTTTTCACCTGATACCTAAAAGGTCTCTCATTGATTCACAGAAAACTTGCAAATCAAAGCACACTCTGATAATATTCAAGGCTAGAAAGTTTAATACGTCATAAAACAAAGATTCAATATTTTACGCTCACTTTGATGACATTTCTATAACGTTATATTTAACCCCCGACGCAAAACGACGGGGTGTTATAAGTTTGACGTATCTCTCTCTGTGTGTGTGTGTGTGTGTGTTCCCCTGTAGCGCTCAAACAGGTGAACTGATTTGAATGCGGTTTTTTTGTTTGAAAGGTAAATTAGTCGAGAGTGTTGTTAGCTATGTTTGATGAAAATCATCCAAGATCGATCCAAGATGGCAGCCGCTACAAAATGATGGATTACATATTTTATCACAACGTCCTCAATATGGGTATCAAATGAAAGGGCTTGACTAGTAGAATAGCACTATGTAAATCTAAGATGACCGTCACCACAAAATGTCGAATGTCGGGGGTTTTTTAAATTTTTAATTTATACTTGTTTCAATCAGTTGTTGACAAAAGTAAAGCTCTGAAACTAGACATTTCTGCCTCAATTTCCGCGGAAATCACTGACACAAATATTGCTTTGTGGAGTGTGTCTACAAAATTTCATTGTCTTTGATTGGTTAATATTCAAATAAGAAGAAACTTCGTTATTAAAGGGCGCACTCGACAGAAACTACTATCAAACCGTACCAACAAGTACATTGTTGTCTGAAACTGTATATTGAGTGTAGTAGTATATCGATAAATTTTGTACAAATAATATAATAATGATATCTTTTGTTTTTGTATCTGATTGAATATGACAAAGCTTCGGAACTGTTTGTCTGTAAAAGCCTCCGTAATTCCTTTCTATTTACGCTTGTATTGCTTTTTGTTTGTAACATTTTAAAATGTAGGTTTTATTATGGCTCCAGTACACATTGGCCTAATACGTTCGACGACTGCTGGCCAATTTTTTTTTTTAATGCTTGGTTGTTGAGAAATGTTGAATAGCACTCCTTTAAATTTAATAATAGTTAGTACTAATATTCAAATTATGTTAGTGTACTGCTTTTTGAACACACACTAAAACAAATTTAATTAATTTTAAGGCACAGCCATTAATTATTATCTGCTACTGGCATTTACCTAACTCCAAAAACTTTGAGGAAAGTTGAGACTTTATTAGTTTTTCTTAACAACTTTCTGCGGTTAAATGGAGGTGAGTTTGAAAATCTTATCTTTAGCGGCTGAGCTGAATTTATTTGTAAGAAAATGGTGTGATTGTTCAGATGACTATGCTGTTATGTAAAAATTTAGGTAACGTGAAATGGTGAAAAGTACAAATTATAGGTAACATAAAATAAAGTTCGTAAACTAAAATCCGACTACACTTAGTAATTTAATTTAATATAAAATAATAATTTAGTGTGCAGAAAACGCGGAGCAAGCAGCTAGTGGCGCCATCTGTTATGTTTATCCGAAACTAATTAAATAAACTAGAAAGCCGCGCGAAGGTCACATCTCGATTTTTTCGTAAATAAAATGTAGCCTATGTCACCCGGACCATAACAACAAATCAATAGACACGTCTCATAAAAATCGGTCCAATAGTTTAGTCGCTACGGTAGTACACACAAAATCTCATCCAAAAATCGGACACAAACATACATACATACTTTCTTTTGGCTTTGCCGTAGTTGGGTAAAAACATACTTACAGTACAAATCAAAGGTGAAATGGTGTCAAGAATCTGTGTGTATTTTCACTTTTAATAAACAAAGTACTTACTTACAAACACTTGGTTGTAACCGCGGCGGGCCCGACCGGTTGGTGGGCCCGCACTGTGCCGTTCTTATACAAGCAGCGCTGTTACGTGACTTCTACACCTGAAAATAAACAAAAAGATGTTTAAACTGTGTATAGCAACTTTAAAAAACCGCTTTACAGAACGAATACTGTGGAATATGCCAGTCCTATCTACTAAAGAAAAAATAAGATTCTGTCAATTTTCGATGTAGGTACCTACCTAATGGAGAAGTTCTTAAATTTTTTAAATTTTCTATGATCTTTTTATATCTCCGCCATTTCTTGATCTATATTACATCGTATTATATTTAATCATTATCATACACATAGTCCACCACGCTGGTCAATTGCGGATTGGTAGACTACACTCGCCTTTGAGAATACTAAGGAAAAGTCTCAGGCATGCAGGTTTCCTCTCGATATTTTCCTTCACCGTTAAAGCAACGTTATCACTGCTGTAGATTACAGCACCGTGGTGAGTCTAAACTCTAAATCCCTCTCTCATAGGAGAGAGGGCTGTGCCCAGCAGTAGGATTTAAAAATTGGTGGTAGGTGGTGGGTTATATTGAACATTCCTAGAGGGTATTTATGTTGAAAATGCGATTATCTCCGCTAGCGAATGCCACATGCATCCGGCGTGATGCCAGACGTCGCTGCTCTACGGAAGTTGGTATCTGTTGAAAGAAACGCTAACTGTATTGCCTCTGTTACTAGCACTCGTGCACTGGGCAATAGTAGTTTTCCATTTTTAGCACAATCTCACTGAATGCACGAATGATATATTTACAATACAGTATAGTGCATGATTGTACATCAGGAAATACAAAAATAAATATTATAATTATAATACAATACAAAGCAATTCATGTAATATAATTGACTAAAACGCTGTGATAGCCTAGTAGTTAGGACGACCGACTTCTAATCGGAGGTCGTGGGTTCGATCCCGGGCACGCACCTCTAACTTTTCGGAGTTATGTGCGTTTTAAGTATTTAAATAATATCACTTGCTTTAACGGTGAAGGAAAACATCGTGAGGAAACCTGCATGCCTGAGAGTTCTCCATAACGTTCTCAAAGGTGTGTGAAGTCTGCCAATCCGCTTGGCCAGCGTGGTAGACTATGGCCAAAACCCTTCTCACTCTGAGAGGAGACCCGTGCTCTGTAGTGAGCCGGTAATGGGTTGATCATGATGAATTGACTTCCTCACTTCACAATCATTACAGTCTTTTAACGTCCCACAGCTGGGCGTATACCTCCTCTATTATAGGAGAGATTTACGCCACGCTGCTCCAATGCGGGTTGGCGGGCTATAACCACTCTTGTCCCATGATAATGATAATAACCGGGATCGACGACCGAGGCGCGGTGGTCAAACACTGCCAGTATCAACTCCGCGCTTCCACTCCTTTTGATAGACAAACTCAATACCTAACAATTTTTGGCCCAACCTGGGAATCGAATTCAAGAGCTCGCGGCCACAGTAATTGAACATGCTACCCGCTAGATCCTCAAGACAGTTACTTCGTCTATGTATAGCTATAGTGTAGCATTTAGAAATAAATATGTTGGGCCTAAATTGTATGGGTATTGTCTATGCGGTACCCTTTCTTTAGAAATAAGTAAATTATCTCTCGCCGAAGGTTGTCTGGTAGAAATCGCTTTATCGATGAAACTGCCTTTGCACGCTAAAATGTCTATACTAAGTTACTTTTCTGTATTTTTGAATTATAGAGTTGTAGACCAAAGACAATTTAGAAATTATAAATATCCGAATTGCCCCTACCGGGAATAGAACTCGGGAACCACTGCGAAAGGGGAGGTTGTCAAAAAATAGAGGTGCCTATGTCCAAATTTATTTTCGTTACTTAATCAGTGTGATTTTTTTAAAAGCGGAAAATATGGATTTTTTGAAATCCTGTCAAAAACTAGAAAAATTAAACACTTTCGGAATGTTTTCGCAAGTATTTGGGTAGAATTTGCATTACAAAAGTTTGGCCTTTTTGTTCAGTTATTCAGCTAAGCCGAAGAGTAACTTCTGGTGGCATTAAAAATGAATTATGCGGAATTAAGTTAATTTATTTTGTCGCGTGTATATTTCATTCTAACAGCTTTAAAACGCTTTAAATTGCTATTGTTGGTTTTGGAAATGCGGCTACAAACGAGTCGCTGGCGGCCGCTCGATACATTTTTTTATTCAACTACAAGTCAGCCCTTGACTGCAATCTAACCTGATGGTAAGTGACGATGCAGTCTATGGTGGAAGCAGACTAACTTGCCTATCGGTTTCTGCCGAAACGCTAAATCGCTTGGCGGCACGGCTTTGCCGGTAGGGTGGTAACCAGCCACGGCTGAAGCCTCCCACCTGACCAGACCAGAATAGAATAGAATAGAATAGAAAAGTTTTTTATTCAAATAAACTTTTACAAGTGCTTTTGAATCGTCGATTGAGTCTACCACAGGTTCGGAATGCAGTTCCAGCCGAGAAGAACCTGTAAGAAACTCGGCGGTTGCTCTTTTTAAAAATAACATTATAACAATTATTATTATTAATGTACATGATTGAAATGCCGTCTCGCGCATGCCGCAGAGACAATTTTAGAAATTATAAAATCCCAAATTACCCCTGCCGGGAATCGAACCCGGGACCTCCCACTTATAAGACCACAGCGCTCACCACTGCGCCAGGGAGGTCGTCAACACGCGTCACAACATCGTGTTCTGTGACGATCCTTGCAAGAGACCTATTTCCAGTAGACAAAACGCCTGATTAAATTCACGCAAGAAAGCCGTAACCAAGTTATAAAATTAACTGCCAACCCTGATCTATAAAATATAAAACAGTAGTTACTGATAAGAAAGAAAATTTCATACTTTAGCTCCCAGCAACGGGTAGCCTATCGACTCGGACCTCCGGGCACACTTATCTTGAATTTCGAGTGCTTAAAAGGCCTGAAACCGTCGAACCCTTTGACGCGTCGGATGATTTATTTAATCTGAAAGGGTCTGGAACGATATTGTTTCTATCTTGCCCCATTTAACAGAGGGTGGAAAATAAAACAGGAACAAAGCTGCTTCGCCACGGGGATTTGTGACGAAGACATGCCGAGAAGTGATATAGCATTCCAGAATATTGCCACGTTTAAACGATTATGTTAATATTGCCACGCCATGCCATGCATTGTGTAATATTGCCATGTTTGACGGGGGTATGGATCTCTGAAGACATGCTGAGAAGTGATATAGCATTCCAGAATATCGCCATGTTTAAACGATTATGTTAATATTGCCACGCCATGCCATGCATTGTGTAATATTGCCATGTTTGACGGGGGTATGGATCTCTGAAGACATGCTGAGAAGTGATATAGCATTCCAGAATATCGCCATGTTTAAACGATTATGTTAATATTGCCACGCCATGCCATGCATTGTGTAATATTGCCATGTTTTGCGGCGTTTGTATTGTTGGAACGAAGATTCTTATCGCTCGTTGCGAAAGGGGGCTAGACGAAAAAAATTAAGAGAAAAAGTTGTAACGACACTTTTTGCTACAGTTGTAAGCCGTGCGGCGCGGCGTGCGCGTTTCTCTGTCTGTCTCTCTTTCTCTCTCTCTTATAGAAAGCAAGCCAGTTATTTTCGTTTCGTCTTTCTATTTCGAATTGAACAGTGTGGTGTCGCGACGATTATTTTTGTTGAGTGTATACAGGTTTTTTGTACATAATAAATAATAAAATATAATAACTTTATACTTCACACCTCTGAAGTTATTTATTAATATACCTAGGCCTAAAATAAGATAAAAAATAAAATAAGTGTACTCATTCATTCATTCATAAGTTTATCTCCTAGCTAAAAGATGCATGAAAAATCTAAGCACAAACACATTCCTTGTGGAATGTAAGCTTTAGTCTGAAAGCAATGCTTTCAATGCTCAGGAAAGCATTGGAAGCATTGGTTCAGGAGAACCGATGTTAATTCGTGTTCACGGTCATATATTTCTATCGAATACAATTCTTTATGGTAGAGGTATTGTTTGAAAAGAAATAGCGGCTGTGTTGTATTATGATTGAAAAGAATTTTCTCGTACTTAACACCCTTTCACAAATATTGTATGTTGTGAGTATTTGAAATATTTGTAAAAGTATTTTTTCCAAAATTACAGTTGAAATACACTGGTTAGGTTTAGGTTAAATAGGTAACTACACTGAAATAAGCTAATTATATTTCTGCAAAATCTAATCGATACTTTTCGATTTGCTTTTCGGACGAAAATTCTAATCGATTTACAATATTCTGCTAGTTTTAAACTGGAACCATGTTTAAACTGATATTACAATCTTATCAATATGCTGTTCCGGGATAAAAGTTGCCAATGTCAATTTCCGGCATGCAAGCTCACTCTGTACCAAAAATATAAATAGTTTAAATGGATGGACCCTTAAGAATCCCGTGGGAACTCTTTAATTGTATGATATCAAAAGTAGCCTATGTCCGTCTCCGGGATATGACGTCGGGCCATGAAACGCTTGCAGACAGACATCCACTTTCGCATTTATATTATTAGTATTGACAAGCGGACATCCGCGACTTCGTTCGCGTGGATATATTATATTGGTTTTTAAAAATCCCGTAGGAATCATTTTGTTTTTCCTAAGCTCCTTTGAGCTCATATCATGCTAAAAACTGTTAAAAGTTCACCGGCGGATGTTTAGGTAGATCAAAATGTAAACATCCGCCAGTGAAAGCCCCATCAAAATCGATCCAGCCTTTTAGAGATTAGTTGGTAATGGTAATATTTAAAGTATCTACTTTCTAACAAAGAATAATGAATGAAATCGGACCATGCGTTCATGAATTACAGCTAAGTACACATTTTAACTTTCATCCCCTCTCCCAAGGGAAGCCGTTTTCTGTTGAGGGAATAAAAAGTATCCTATAGGTATGTTACTTTGTAGTATGAACTTAAATCAAGCCAAGTTTCACTTCAATCCATTCAGTAGTTTTTGCGTGATGCGTGCACAAACATACAGACAAACAGACAAACGGATAAACAGACAAACAGATAAACAGACAAACAGACAAAAATTTCAAAAATAGCTTTTTTACGTTCTATTACTTATCCCTAACATCCCCCAGTAATTATTTTGCAAAAATCTTCAATGTACAGATACGGCAAGTCTACGATTTTATTATATGTATTATGTATAGAATAGATGTATAGATAGAATAGATATAGATAGATAGATTTCGGCGGTAAAACATTTAACATGAAATTGCTCGTATAACATTTATTTTCTTTTTTTTCACGGGAGTGCCTCTTCACTGTTTTCCGAATCCCACCACGGATAATTAACGTACACTACAAAATTGCATCGAATTAATTTACGAAGGCTAAACAGTTTAACTACATTAATTGAAGCCTTTCATATGACCCCAATTTCATACGGAGAGTCAAAGAGTGCGAAGTGTCATGGAAAATCTTGTCTCTTTTAGTTGTTTGGAAGCTGGCCAGATTGTGAGCATCTCGTCGGAACGTGATTGGAATTAGTTAATATTAGGATAGTTCGCATGACTTGTATATGTTGCGTATATGTTTAATGAGTTCCATAAATAGCCTGTACTATAATTAGATTTTATTTGTTACTAGCTTATGCCGGCGGCTTCGCCCGCGTGAATTTCGATTTTACACAAATCCCGAGGGAATTATGGATTTGCGGTTCCCGTTCCCGCTCCCTTTTCCAACCTTTACACCTACTTTCAAGGAAGTTTGCTATAGTAATCTACCTATAACTGTAGCTATAGATTTCGGGTTGTTCAAAATCCCGTGGGAACGTGGAATTTTCCAGGATAAAAGTAGTCTATGTGTTAAGTCAAGGCATAATCTATCTACATTCAAAATTTCAACCAAATCGGTTTAGTAGTTGTGGCGTTAAAGAGTAACAAACATACACACACACACACACACACACACACAAAATCCACAGTTTCCACGGGATTCGAAATATTTTAGAGCTAGAATTAGAGCGGGAACGGGAACCGGAAATCCAAGATTCCCTCGGGATTTGTGAAAAACCGAAATTCACGCGGACGAAGGCGCGGACAGAAGCTAGTAATGATATATGAAAAATATAGCAGCCGGACCCGGAATTTTAATTTAAACCATGTCTACCTTTCTATATACTAGCTACTCTTCAATTTTGATTTAACGTCCAATTGTGTAGGAAATGAGCGAAATAAAATGGGAACTTTTGCATACCTTTTGCGTAAACCGTTTTATGGATCTTAAAAGGGGAATAAAACGGCGATTTCAAAGAAATAGCTCAGTGGGTATAAATCTTTGTAGATTAGGTACGTCGATTTAAGAATAGCAATAAAAGATATCAATACGAGTGGCCCAACCTCTAAGAAGTTAATAATCGATTTGTTTATTTTATAACCTTGCCGTTCTCAAATTAATAAACACAAAATTTAAGTGATAAAGTATACCTATATTTTTATTAGCTTCTGCCCATGGTTTCGCCCGCGTGAATTTCGATTTTTCACAAATGCCGAGGGAATCGTGGATTTTCGGTTCCCGTTCCCACTCCCTTTTCCAACCTTTATACCTACTTTCAAGGAAGTTTGCTATAGTAATCTAAGTATAGCTATAGATTTTTCAAAATCCCATGGGAACTGTAGATTTTTCCAAGATAAAAAGTAGCCTATTTGTCAAGTCAGGGCATAATCTATCTCCATTCAAAATTTCAGCTAAATCAGGTTCAATAGTTGCGGCGTTCAAAGAGTAACAAACATACACACACAAACTTTCGCCTTTATAATATTAGTATGATTTCGATTAAAAAGAGCTTTGTGATTTAATTGATCAGTGTCATCATTAGCGATCGTTCATTTAACTATCTCAATCACGAAAGATCAACCTGTACATTTTTTTTTAATTTCCAAGTAATCCTTTGAAATTATTACAAGTACTTAAGGAAAAATCCACTTAAAAAGTTGTCTTGTTTAACTCTCATTTTTATTATAGTGCCGTACAAAAACAATTTACTTTCATACGACAACAATAACAGTTTAAAAACGTTGAAACGTCCTCAGCGAGCGGCGCAACCGACGGCTCGACGTTTGAAACTCGGAATTACTTCTGCAAAGTCCTATAATAAATTCTCGCGCAAAGTTTCAAAGTATTTAATAAGGAAAATTGTAAATAAATTCACTCCGAACTAGGGTTGGATAACTCGGAATAAAAAGCAGCTTGAATACAAAAGGATTTTGAATTATTAAACGCTTGCGAACTGTTTTTAACCCCCGACGCAAAAACGACGGGTGTTATAAGTTTGACGTGTCTGTGTGTGTTAATCGATTTTGATGATTTTTTCACTATAGTAATTTACATGCTTTTAGAAAGGTTTCAGTATGTAACACACCTAGTTATCGTTCTTATATACGAAGTTATACGCATAAATATGTATCCATATTATACACTAATATTTTTGATTGGTATACCGATTACTCTAAGATTACTGGACCGAAGTCGATTTAATTTTTCCTAAAAAATAGCTTGTTTAATAACTAATTTTCTCAACAAAACAAGAAGAAGTCATACCTATTAAGTATGTTTTTATAATTTCCTCTCACCGCACTCGCTGCTCTGTGGAAACAATTCCATTAACTTGAACTTTAATCTCGGCAATTAAGCTCCATTTGGGATTACTTCAATATAGCCTATTGTTCAAAATTTTGTGTAATATTTTGTAAGTCATAATTTATAAAAAAAAGGAATATTTTGAACTTTAACACTCAAGTAAAGTAAAGCAAATACTAATTCTAACAGAACGTAACAGTTGTCATACAGACTTAACTACTTACTCCTAAGTTCTAACAAGAATACAGCCGAGCAGAAAAGTGAAAGTGTATCAGAATTTCATTCGTTTAATGCCGTCGTAACGCTTTATCGACAAGGGAGTGTATCGTAAAACTTAAGTTCCCAGTTAGTTAAGCGATAGGAGAAAGGTCTGAATGAATGCCTTTGTTTTATTGCCTATACAATTTTTTCTACCAGCTCTGAAATTTTATGTAACCTACTCAATGATTGCTTGGTACAGTAGCCCATGGCCGCTCTCTTCACGCGCTTCTCCATACAAACGTATTACGCCTATTATTCTAATATTTGTCGCAATAAGTCTAAAGTTAACCCAGATATCAATTTATATCTCCATTATCTATGCCATAAAATAAAAATATTAGTAAAATTATATTTATTTTGAAAGTTATGACGCTTGAAAAATCACTATTTTTGGGCAAATTTTGGGGCAACTTCGTGCGTAAATAAACTACCTATATAAGAAACTAGAAAATTGAAAAACGACCGAAGTCTTATCATAGGTTACTTCATAATAATTACAAATGTCTTTAAAAATTGCCAAATATTTGCTAAAATAGGCGAAATACCAAACCTAGATTTGCATCTTTTTACTTTGCCGTTTTTCACTAAAAATCATGATATCTCAAGCAAATTTTATTTATTTAATTAATTTATTATTTATTTATGTATATATTTTTAGTACTCTTCTTTACTGAAGACGTCTCGCTCTCTAAATGCAGAAATCACTGTTTTAGACTCCACTCACCATCGATTTGTCGATGCCATGGAGAGGACCTATTAAACGATAGGTTTTGCTGTCATTTTTATAACAGTCACTGCTGTAACCTTCTGGCATATCGAAAATCAGCTTCGTTGCTCGAAACGGACCTTTCGTATCCAGTAAATCTAAGAGTTCTGTTTTTTATACATCTACAAGTTAGCCTTTGAGATGATGAAAGGGGGCTAACCTGGAAAAGGTATGGCATTTTTTTACTAAGCCAATACTTGTGATCGGTTACGACGCGACATCGTATACCGGAACGTGGACGCGTGGACTGAAGCTTCCCACCAGACTAGAACAGAAACAATTAAGAAATTATAAATTCCCAAATTTCCCCCTGCCGGGAATCGAGTCCTACTTATAAGAACACAGCACTTACTACTGCGCCAGGGAGGTGGACAAAATGTTCGCACGGGTATTTAAAAGAAATCTGAACCCACGCGGGCGAATTCTATCTTATTCTATAATCGAAGCTATTTCATTTATAAAAGTCGCCTTTTTCAATTCCTATACTCGGATTGCAATTGTTTCTCGAGACATCTTTTTTCTTTTTTTTTTCGTCGATAACAATCTACAATGGGCGGTAGACGGGCGCCCCCTCGGATATATCATCCGGAGCTTTCCGGATCACTCCGATAACACTCTTTGTTATGTAAACTGTTTATCGTATCTGTGGGGCTCGAGTGGGAGGATTCTTAAAATGTATTGTCATGTTTTTTTTTCTGTTGAGGGAGTATAATATTTTTTTTATTCAACTACAAGTTAGCCCTTGACTGCAATCTCACCTGATGTTAAGTGATGATGCAGTCTAAGATAGAAGCGAGCTAACTTAGAAGAGGTATGCATACCCCTGATCGGTTTCTACACGGCATCGTACCGGAACGCTAAATCGCTTGGCGGCACGGCTTTGCCGGTAGGGTGGTAACCAGCAACGGCTAAAGCCTCCCACCAGACCAGACCGGAGACAATTTAGAAATTGTAAAATCCTAAATTGCCGCTGCCAGGAATCGACCCCGGGACCTCCCACTTATAAGACTATAGCGCTCACCACTGCGCAAGGGAGGTTGTCAATTAATATCAATCTAATTAGTAGTAATGTAGTGATAATCTAAAAGATTGAAAGGTAAACCAAACCGACTTCACCACGAACTTAACAGTTAATATCATGAAAACTATACAACTGATTTTGATAAAACTTACACTGCTTCCTAAGTTGAAGTAAATGTAAGCCAATTAGAAAAGTGCCAATTACAATCGTATTCATTGTTTCGGAGGAATCCGTGGACAAACATACGTACACACATACAGATACATCTATAAAATTTTGTACATTTTATTGGAAGCCCTTATAGATTATTATCATAATTATGTGAATATTTTGCAGTTCTCATAATGGATATAATAAAGGATATAAATTTGATTGGGAACTCTTTGGTTATATCATATCTCTACGTTTGCCTGACTGCAATATAGTTAGTGTATAGTCCGTTCGGTAACATAGTGTCGGTACAGGCGCAGGTGCTCTTAGTATTCTGCCTTTTTTTTTCTTATTTTTTTTTCTGTTTGTAATTTTTTTTCAATTCTAACAGAATCTCCGAATAGTCTGCCAATCCGCACTTGGCCATCGTGGTAGACTATGGTTAAAATCCTTCTCATTTTGAGAGAAGACCCTTATTCATGATAATATTATATTTTATGTTTATGGTTATATTGTAATAAAATACGAATATAAAAAAACATAAAAAGGAAAGAGAATTTTAATAAAAAAATATGAGTAGGTATAAAACGCCAAAATCCCTTGTGCCTGTACATCCCACGCGGCATCTTTTGAAGTCACCGGCGGTCCCTTTGCGGCGGCAAAGGCGGCGAGAGACAAAGGTGACCGTAAGAAAACGAACAGACTTTATAAACAAATTATTTTTATATACTTGCTTGGTCGTGAGGTTTGGGTTTATTTTTTTTTAAGAATTTTCATTGTTTCCCGCTCGCCGCCCCGCTCGCGGCTTTGCTCGTCGCACCGCTCAACCCGTTGTCCTAACGTGATCAAGAAACGCGATGCGACTCCATAGAGAATGACGAACTTACCTACGCGACAACGTAAGCCGCGTGAAGGCTCAGCTGCTGTTTGATATTTTCGCGTCGCGTCGTATTATGTCGCGTTCTCCTGTTTTTCGTTCACGTAGGACAACGGGTTAGTATACCAAAAAGGTATAAACTTCGAAACCCTGCAATGAAGTACCACGTAGATATTAGGGATATTTACTCTTGTGGTACATAGTTTCAGTAGCCAAGTAAGTTTTATTTATTTATTTTAAGAGGCCGTATTTTAAGAGGCTATACACATAAATACTTTTAACTAACAGCGATAGGAAAATAATGACTCTCGTAAATCGTAATAACGTAATATTATTTATTGACAGGTGAATTTTAGTAGACATATTCGTATTTATGATAACATATACTGGCCCTAAATTCTTTCCCACCTGAGTGAATATTTGACGCCTACTCTTTAGGATCTTGAACGATATATTTTGATTGGTATAATAGGTAATAGGTAGATAGTTTTTTCAACATATCGAAAAAATCGATTAAACTTTCGTGCTCTCACGGAATTTGTCACGGCCGAAGAAGCCTCTTTTAAGACCAGACCAGAGACAATTTTGAAACTATAAATTCCCGAATTGCCCCTGCCGGGAATCGAATCTGGGACCTCCCACTTATAAGACCATAGAATACGCTCATCACTGCATCATCAAAAAATTGGTTGTCTGTAAAGTCGGATTACGGACGATAACGTGACGATTTTACGTGATAATGTCTTATGAAAACAAAGACATAGATGCGTCACAAGCCGAACACAGGCCGATCGTGCCTTCTCTATCGCTTGTTCCGCGCTTTTGCTTGCACGCGGTTCGTGACAATGAGTAATACTTTTTCGTGCGTATAGCCGGCATTCATAGATATTATAAGACCAACACTAACAATACTATAACATCAAAAATATTTATTTTATCTTTGTTTTTATTTAACTTTAATTAAAAAAATTCATATTCTCCTAATATTACCTATATGTTACCGCTAAACTTTTATTAGTTTTGGCGTAAAAGTTCAAGAGTTAGTGGAAATAATGAATAGTCGATAAAACTGTACAGGTCGGACCGCCCTTACCGTTTCCCAATAACTTAAGTTTTACGATACACAAGGTTTCAGTATTACGATGGGATCAAAGGAAACGCGAGGCAAATATCCATTTTCATGCTCGATAGTAAGTACTGCTTCTTCTTCGGGTGCCATTTCTTTTTCTATTTTTAAGGCTAAGCCATTCTATTTTCGAAGATTTTACGTTGCACTGTATTTTCTTATAGTTTCTTTAATCTTGAGTGAGTTGTTTGAAAATATAATACTTCTCCGTTCTTGCAATATGATAAACTTATTGCAATAATTTTCATCAAAATCATCTAAGTCATCACTCATCAATCATAAAAATTTCGCGGAATTTTTATGATCAACAGATTTTATGTATCAACAGTTTTTTTATATTTTAAGCCTGAATTATTTGGGAATAAAAACTAGTATATAGATAACTCTCTATTTAATCTAACCTGCCTATGAAATCCCGTCAAAATCGCCTCCAGTTCCAAAGTTTTGTCCGAACAAACACACAGACAAAAATGATTACTGCATAAAACCTATCGTTCAAAAAATCATACATGAACTATATCTATATTCTTTTTTATATTTTTTATTTTATTTTTACCCTTTCTGTTTCTGTCTGTAGATTCTAATTTTGTTCTGGGTTTATCGAGTTGCAAAGTAAATCGGATTATCCTGTAAACAGAAACGCTGTTATATTATTATCTCGAAAGACATCCGCTGCGAAACTAAATTTTGCTTTAAATGTTATAATCTTTTATATTTGAAATGTTTACTTAGTCCTTAGAAAAGAGACTCGTAGTCAATTCTATGCTTTAGAATCACAGACTTATAGTACTTTAAAAACGTGTTATAAATCCGTCGACACAAAATAGCGCGTGTTCATTGTGATGTCTAGAGTTGTACATCTGTGAGTGTTTATATATACATTTTAGGGAGGACATCTTGTGTGACAAGTCTGTCGCAAAATGGCCGACACTTTTTATATGGAAACAGGACATTATTTCATCTCTATTAAAATATAACCCATTGGTTAGAACAGGAAGTTTCACTCATTTTGTTTGTCATGCAACGGACGTCGGACATAGCAGGAACTTCCTTAGTTCCACTCAGGCGACGCAAACTTTTAATAATATAATATAATATAATATAATATAATATAATATAATATAATATAATATAATATAATATAATATAATATAATATAATATAATATAATATAATATAATATAATATAATATAATATAATATAATATAATATAATATAATATAATATAATATAATATAATATAATATAATATAATATAATATAATATAATATAATATAATATAATATAATAAAATACAATATAACTTTTAATAATTATAATTTGTGGCGCAGCGTAGAACTGCTGCACTCTCGTAGCTTTCATCTTCAGGCTCAACGGATAGACATCCACTGCTGGACATAGGTCTCTTTCAAAGATCGCCACTAAACCCGATCTTGTATCGTTTGTGTCCAACGGCTGCCAGCGAGTCGTTTGAGACCGTCAAGCTCGAAGAATAGGCTTAATTAGAGGGTAAAGTGACATTCTTGAAAAAAAATCCGCGGTTTTTGTATTTACCTATTAATTAAGAAAATTCCATTTTCAGGAATGGAGGGCTCTCGAGCGGACACATAAAAATTAAAATTTTATTCCAATTTAGCATAATTTGTTTTTTGTTGGCGAATTTCAGTCCAAGCCTGTAAATATTTTACGAATTCCTGAGAGGAGTTAAAATGTATACCAACTCTCTCGCCATTTGAAACATTTATAGGCCCTTTCCCTAGATTAAGGGCCCTCCCCGATGATAAAGCAATTGGGGGGTTTACGGCCCTTTTTTATGAATCCAGCACTTAAACTTCTGTTACCAGATAAGAGATATTAGTGGCCGCTCCGTTTTGAAAATGATTCTCGCTTGAATGCCTTTTTCTTATCGGAATTGATTGGACATTTATTTTGTAATTTATTGATATTGGTTACAAAATTTTGCTCATTCATTCATATTATAATAACATTTTGGGATTTGAAAATTGTAACTGTTGAATTTCTTGCTAACTTTTCTCAGTAGAATCTGTTTTTATAACCGGTGGTAGAGTCTCCACTTATAAAAAGAGCTAAGAGTGACCTTACAGATATCTAAGGATCATTTTGGATTTGAAATTCAAATTCTTTTAAAATTATACTACATTTCTCTTACTGCATCATTTTGTGAAGAACGTCAAATAGACACAGAACTAAGTATATAAGAGCTGTATGACTTCATAGTTTTATACCGTTGACTCTTTGGCTAGCGTTCAAAATTTGGTTCTTATTGAAATGTTAACAAATCAAGCTCAATAACAAAATGTATACGCTCTAGAAATGAACATCAGTATTTGTGGTAGGTTTGTGGTTTGGTAGATTTCCGTAAAAATCTACCATTTCAAAGAAACACGAGCTCAAAGATTTACATACAAATGGCCTGCGCTCGAAAACGCTCGAGGTTGACTTGTCTCTACGTTTGTCGATTGGTTTCTCCCGAAAATTTTGTTGTTTCGTCTCTCCGAATTCAAGACGGTGACGATACAATATAAAAAATGGAGTAAGTAATCTATATATGTTTTTTCATTGTTATCATATTTGGAATATTTGATGAGTGATGAGAAATACGTTTTATAAAAAAGGCGCCTCATCCAATATTCCGAAAACCTATTAATTTGTTGAACCGAGAACTTCTCGCATTAAGATCGCGGAAAACAAAAAGCCTATTCAATTTGGCGCAAATTCGGAGGCCGCGGGGAATTTTGTAAGGATAATAAAGTAATCCTTTCCCGCGTCTCTCGAAGATGCGGATTTACAAAATATACCTACCTTGTGGAAATGCCAGTGATGACCTGGCTGTATTCGGTTATACTTTGACGGTTCTTGAAGATCGACGGTTAACATTCTAACATTCTGGTGTCAGAAGTGGGATGCTGAGAAGGTTCATCGAAGAGAACCCTTGGCATCCAAAGAACAGTGAAGGCATCATCTATAACAGTTCGCTCACTTTATTTTGGCATACCATCGTCGCCGCGTGGCATTTGCATTCGCAGAGGTATGTCCATAGGGCACGTAACGCCCCAAAGACTACTCAGCACTTATCTCATTTACGAAGCAATATTCTTGAAAATAATATCTGAGCCGAACCCGAATCAATGTTATTTGTAAGCTCCTTGTTCAATCCCGAGATTGTGCTGAATTCGTCTTTGAAGATTTCTCATTGTTTTGAATTTATCCATTCATCAAGTTTCAAGTAAGGAGATTATCCATACAACACCTACATACTTATATACAAATAATATTTTTTTTTGTTAGTGAGATTACGATTTTTAACCGACTTCAAAAAAAGGAGGTTCTGTATTCGACCCGTATGTATGTATGTATGTATGTATGTATGTATGTATGTATGTAAGTATGTTCGCGATTATCTCCGCAACTAATGAACCGATTTTGATGATTGTTTCACTATCGTTATCTACATACTTTCAAGAAGGTTTTAGTATATAACACATCGAGTTATCATTCTTACGTACGAAGTTATAAGCATAAATGTACACATATGTCACTAATATGTTCTCTGAGATTGCCAGACCTATTGCTGAAGTCTGATATAGCTATTCTGTCCAAAGACTTCACTCTGCTACGCCTACGTAACATTGACCTTTTGCAAAAAGTTTTGGGCCGAAATCAGTACAGTTGCATATAGAGTGATTCCTTGGAGTTTGTGCATGGTTACGTGTATTTCCATTCTATACAAAGCCAAACCGCAAGGGTGTGAAACTAGTCGCGTATAGATTGTAAATTACGGTCTATCCAAATTATACAAGAGTTTTACGCATACAAACTAATCTTGTATAGATCAGAAGTTAGGTTAGGTTGGGTTAGAACATAATAAAACCACTCACCTATAGTATATGACACATAAAATGTATATGTCACAGGATATTTAATAATAATTAATAATATATAGGTCATAATCTATTTTACATAGTTCTCATTTATATTATTATTATTATTACCTAATATAAAGAAAACAAATCACTAAAAAGCATAAAATAATTTTTTTCAAAGAAAAATGAACCGACTTCAAACGAATCGAACTAAAAAGTTTAAAATAATTTTTTATTCATTTAGATTGACGATTAAACTACCTAACTCAAATGATATATAATTTTTTGAAGTCGGCGCCAAACCACATTCAATTCGTGTAAGTAAAATCAGAATATACACTTTTGAATGCGAGCGCGGTGAACCTAGTCGCGGAGGGTGAGTCTGGGACCCGGGGGGCACATTTTCGACTTGAAGTGAACTTGAAGTCATTTGGCGCCGACTTCAAAAAATTATATATCATTTGAGTTAGGTAGTTTAATCGTCAATCTAAATGAATAAAAAATTATTTTAAACTTTTTAGTTCGATTCGTTTGAAGTCGGTTCATTTTTCTTTGAAAAAAATTATATTCCAAAAATTTAATAAAAACTGAAGCGGGATACACTACTTTTCTACCTACGCCGCCTGCTGCACGGTGGTTATTATTATTACGTAAGTACTGTGCACAAGTCTAGCTAAGGAAACTAAGGAAGCTAAGGAAACTAGACCTGATGAACAAAAGCGGTCTATTTTCATTAAAAAGGGGATAGAACCAGTTATGAGTGACAATATTCCCATTCTATTTTCATTTATTTTCTGGTAACATCGAAAGGAATCCAGTCATTTTTCTCCTACTTGTTCCTAGTTTTTCTCTTTATCTCTTGACAGCTATTTTGACATACGTTTAATGATTAGTGTTAGTCGAAATCATAAAGTTCGACGCACACTGCTACGCAACATTATGTAGCTACAGCAGTCGTATAACTTCTTATTTATAATTAATATATATATAGCTGCTCGTGCTGATTCACTGACTGATTGATCACCCCTCCTGTAAAATTTTGTATGAAAAATTTTTTTTTCAATAATGGTTTCGTATAGAGGACAAAAATTCATTCGGAACAAAAATATGGAGAGAGCTGATGATTGAGGATTTGGGAGACGGGTGAAGAGCACGCTTAAGGTATTGAAGATAGGTGGGGGGTGCTCGAGCAAATGTCACTCAAAACGTCATCCAATTGGCAGTGAGCCGAAACAAAATTCAAAATGGCGAAAAAAAGATGGCCGCCATACAAATTTTGTCCGTGTCCATCTCGGAGGGTATAAAAGATGGAAGAGTGGTTTCTTCGGAAAAGATGATCAGGAGCCAAAGGTCTACTCGATGAGTAGAAAAAAAAATCAAAATGGCGGAATTTATTTTTCCAAAGAAAATGTATGGCGAATATTGAGAGAGAGAAGTTGTGAATTATGCAAGGCTTTCAATTAGGCAAGGCAAGGATGCGATTTTTTGGAGAAATCTCAAAGAAAAATATGGGAAGACATGATGATTGAGGGTTTGGAAGATGGTTGATGAGCCCGGGCAGGGTATTGTAGATAGATGGGACTGGGAGGTGCTCAAACAAAAATTGCTCAAAACCTTATCCAATTAGCACTGAGCTGAAAAAAAACAAAATGGCGGATTCAAGATGGCAGCTATACAAATTTCGTTGGTGTCTATCTCACTAAGTATAAAAGATGGAAAAGTGGTTTTTTTGGCAAAAGATGATCAAGACGTGGTTTACTTGATTAACAGAAAAGAAACAAGATGTTGGAATTTATTTTTCCATACAAAATATATGGCGAATATTGAAGAGACTACACGTTGGGAACTATGCAAAATTTGATACAGTTGCTTTTCAAAAAATTTTTTTTATGGAAGAACTCTCATTCTGACAAATTATTCGGAGAAAAATATGGAGAGTGATAATGATCGAGGGTTAGAAATATGGCAGAGATAGGCTGCTCAAACCAAAATACCCGAAAGCAAAACCTCGCGGTCCGCTTTAGCGGGCCGCGCACCCACGCGCCATACTAGTATCTTAATAGAGCCGAAGAAATACGTTCTCCGTAAGTCCAGAGCAATGGTAACTAATATATGAGAAACTAAGCAAAAAATGAAGATTTACCTAATAGTAACGCACGATAGAGCAAAGTAAGTCCTTTCAGCTTTATGAGACGGATTAACTATTATGACGGTGGAAAAACCTTTATGTTTGTTCTAAGTTATTGTTGGACGCACGAATATCCCACGGAAGTTCCTCATGTGTATGATATATTATGGCGTATAAAGGTAGGAGCTTTTTGCGTGATCTCGGGTCACCTTGGCAAGCGTCTACGCATTGTTATAAAGAGATGATCAATAAAAGTAAAAGACATATTACCTTTGCACATTTTAGCGCACAGACAAAGCGCAATCTTGCTAGAGACGCAATAACCCAGGATTTGAGATTAACATAGCCTGGAAGTAGTATTATTTATTATACTTTAGTACGGAAATCTCTTTTTTCATTCAATAAAATCGAAATAAAATTATATTTATTGAATCAATCTAAGTAAATCGTTGTAAACGCTCGCGCTGTAGGTAATAATAAAATTAATGTTTAGTATCAAAATATTTATCAACTTAAAAATATGGTAAAAATCAGTTCATTAGTATATCATTTAGATGATTAATTTAGAAATTTCTCTCCTATACATTTTTTTTAAAGTTTTTTAGCTTCTTACGAAGGAACATAAAATCTGACAAGCAAATCAAGTACTTAATCTTCACGTTAAATATCCATCTCAAGTGTACCTATTACTTAGTTAAAATTTTAGGAAGGAAAAAATCTCAAAAAATTGTTAGCCTTACATTATTACAACACAAATAATTTACACACAAAGAGAGACCAAATAAACATTTTACTTTATGAACGGTGTGAAGTAACTTTTTATTTAAGTCAGCCAATAAACTAGAAAGAGCATTGCATATTTTTATCCAGGCTATGTGGGACAAATATCTTGCCAAAAACATGTATTCTCCGCAGAAATACTTTTTCCTTGTAATTTAGTTATTTAATTTATTAATACAACTAGTAGCTTTAACCAAACACGTAGTACAGTCGACAGCAAAACTTGAGATATGTACACATTATTCTAATAAGTAGATTGGGTTAGAAAACGAGCACATTCCATATTTGCTCACACACTCGTGGTTTGTGTACGCCGCGGAAACAGATTTGAATGTAGAATTCTTGGATAAATATAACTTACACTAGCGGCACGCTATGATGGCCGGTTTGACACATTACAATAGTGATGTGGAATGTCAATTTATTCTCGAACAAAAAACAATTAAGTTTTGTTTTTGTACCTGATTAAATAGGTTTAATAAAACAAAAATGTATATGTTTATTTAATTTATTTGAACGAACTGAATATTTGAACGAAAATGAATATACATACTTTATATGCACACAAGAAACATATGAATACAAAAGATACCAAAAAAGGTGCCACAAAAGGCCATAATTAATCAGATTCGTCCATACTACTATTTTCACTGTCGTCACTGCTATCATCACATACATTAATAATTATATGTTCGTTTTCTATAATATTATCTATTTTCACATCTCTTTCATAATCTTCCCTTATTAATTTAACAGTTCTATTCACAACCTTTTCCCAGTCTCCTTTAGTCACATGTTCACAAGCTTCTTCTAATAATTTTAGCATTTTTTTTGTGGTAAATGGGGGTTCTGTATTGTGTCTTGCAGCATATCCCTTAATTTGAGCCCACACCAACTCAATCGCATTATACTCACAATGGTAAGGCGGTAACCGTATAACTCTGTGCCCATGTTCTAATGCTATTTCGTCAATGACGTATCGGATCTTGGTTGGTTTGTTTTCTTTTAAAAGACGTACTAATTCCGCTTTTAACATATTCATGTTTGCATCTACGCCATTTTTACGAAGCCATGCGACGATATCAGCTTTCTTTTGGGATTGGGCAGGTGGCTTGTCAATTTGCATCGAGTGGTATGGGGCGTTGTCCATAATTATAATAGATGGTTCAGGGAGGCTACACAACATTGAGGTAAACCATTCAGTAAACTTTTCTCCATTCATGTCTTCATGATAGTCTCCAGTGGTTTTTGACGCAAAAGCCATGAGAGAACCTTCGACAAACCCGTTGATGGTTCCGGCGTGACAAATTATAAGTCGCGATCCTTTTCCTACAGGAACTTTGGAAGTAGATGCTGCTGTGTCATCGTTCCAAGAACGGCCTACAGTATGGTTAGCATTAAGCCATGTTTCATCCAAGAACACAACATTTTGCCAATTTTTGATTTCTTTCACTTGCCGTAAAAAAGTATACCTTGCCATCGCTATATCAAATCTTTCCATCAATATTTTGCGTTTGTTGCATTTTTTGTATCGAAATCCAATGGTCTTCAAAATCTTCGTTAAAGAACTTTCCCCACCGAAGAATAATCCAGCTTCCTTCAGTGAATGCACCAACTTTTTTCTTGTTGGATACTCCTTCTGTAAATAGTAGCCGTAAACATGTCTTCGGATAGCATCGGCATCAAAGCTATCGATGCCTACGACTGGTTTTGCTCGTTTTCTCTTTTTTGGTGTGTGAAGTTTATTTTCTTCTGTGCCAGTCTCGCCATATTTTTTTTTAGTTATCCGTCTAACAGTTCGTTGTCCAATATTAAGCGCATCAGCTACGCGTTCAACCACTGACGTTATAGGTAAAATTGGCCCTCCATTTTGAGCTTCACGATCGAAATAGTTACGAAGGCGTATTACGAACTCACGTGTCTGACTATTTAGAACAGTTCTCTGCGTACGTTCGGTCATATCGACGAAATCCACAACAAAGGGCTTGAACAGAGTCCAAATTAACGAGCAAGGGTCAACAGTAATGCAGTATCAATATTTGAAATCCAAAGCCAGGTCAAAACTATATCACAATCGCATTGCACTGACAGTTTATACTTTTCGAAGCAACGTCAATTCGAAACTGCTTTGTTTTGCATTGAGCATTGACGCGAGTTTGCCGGAGGTAGTAGTTGTGCTAGCCAGCGATCCTATGTGACGATCGTATTAGATTCCATTTTTAAAAATTTATTGATATTTTTTTGCGATTTCAGAGGTTTGTCCACATAGTGAAAATTGTTCATATTCACAAGTACATTCACCCCTTAAATGGTGCAAACTGATTTTTCTACACTTGTATACATTTAAGAAATCAATTTAATAAATAAATTTTGAGTCCTAAACCTAAAACTACATTCGATAAAATTTATGAATCTCTGCACATCACTATCGTCAATAAAGTAATACAATTATTTCCTTCAAAGTCGTTATCAATTAATACGGAACTTCATGAGCGGACAAACGTCAAACCGGCCATCATAGCGTGCCGCTAGAGTAGAAATAGGTATTACCTTCATGATACACATTTATAATATAGACGTGTGGAAGATTGTGTTAAAAATTGATTTATTTTAATAAAAAATGTTTTATTTGCATGTGGTTACATTATCAGACCTTCAAATTTAGAATAATTTTGAAATAGGTAAACATTAAACACAATAATACTCGTAAACTCTCAAGCAAATTTTCATTTTTTTAAATTTTTTCCTTTATTTTCTCATAAACAACCAATCATCTCAGTATCAGCTATAAAATTGAAGATTGTTTGAGAAGATCTTATTTACGATTTAAGTATTACTTATATCTTCTATAATATAATAAAACTGTAACAGATCCAATTCTGTACATTGAAGATATTTTGAAAATTTTTATTGCAGGGCACTCTATAATCGATACTGAAGCCAAAACTGCAATTTTTTTCATTTTTGTCTGTCTGTCTGTCTGTCTGTCTGTCTGTCTGTCTGTCTGTCTGTCTGTCTGTATCTTGGCCGCGCATCACGCCGAAACTACTGAATGGATTCGAATGAAACTTGGTACGATTTGAGTTTATACTCCGAGGTAGGTTATAGGATACTTTTTATCCCGAAATTCAACACGGTTCCCTTGGGAGAGGGGATGAAAGTTAAAACGTGTATTTAGCTGTAATTCATTAACGCGTTGTTCGATTTTACTCATTCTTTTTTTGTTAGAAAGGTAGTACCTTATATATTATTCCATAAATATTTCAAGGTCATAGGTCTTTTAGTTTAGAAATGACAGACATTACAACCCTCAGTATTGGGTTCAAATAACTTGGGAGCCGGATCTTTGAACGTACGACTTATTTTAAACTGGTATGCGTTTAAATTTATGTTTATCGGTCTGTCTATTTCTTCCAGCTAATCTCCGAAACGGCTGGATCGATTTTAATGGAACTTTCAATGTTATAAGGAGTAACTTAGGCTACATTTAGTTTAGGTACATAAAAGAATTATGGGATCCGATCCGATCCTATATAAAAACCTATATCTACGCGAACGAAGTTGCGGGGTTCAGCTAGTCGTAAATAAGTAGTACTACTAAAACGGATCTTTTTTGAAAGCTCTTTAAAAGATACATTCTGCGTACAGGATTATAAAATATGGATATGAAAAAATGCATTTTAAATCAACGCAATACTAAGCAATTGGAATACATTCACATGAGAAGGTACTCCAAAAGATGTAAATATGATCATATTTGCTTTTTTGGTTGATTAAAAGCAAGCATACAAATAACTAATATTCTGTGAATTAATTACCTATAACTACATTTGCAAAATATAATGTCCTCCCGACCGAATATCGGCCACGGCAGCCAATCTCATCCGAGGCGGAGACTAGGCATCTGCGCAGGAGATATTATAGTGCATAAGTGTGTGCGCATACATCACAGGTGCACTCTCCATTCCCTCACTCTCATAGTCCCATGGGACGCCAATGCGACACGACCGGAGAGAGTTCAGGCGCAGTACTGATGGCGTTACGTGCTCTCCGAGGCACGGGGGTGTGTCTAACTTCAGGCTGGCACTGAGAATTTCTTGATAGAAAAACCCAATACCTCATAACTTTTTTTTTTGGCCCGACCCGGGAATCGAACCCAGGACCTCGTGATCCACAGTCGAACGTGCTAACCGCAGACCAACGAGGCAGTTATGATATGAATAATATACATAGTATATAACGGTTCTACGTATAAGTAACAGGAAATAGCTAAGATCTAATATTTGATGCCGACTGTAGACTATACGGGGCGTTGCAGCAACTCCACTCGTGCCTCGAATCGAGAAACTCATTACATTCATTGAAAACTCGCAGTCTGCCAACTTTGAACTCCCTACGTGGATGCTGAATTGTCCACGAACATGATCTATACTTACTCTGATTTTTAATTCCATGGAATTCTGACGTTTCGTAATGTTGCCAGAGATAAAACAATTCCCACAAAAAAGATAAAAAATTCAAAACTTATGTAAATACAAATCAACTACCTCATGTAGATATGACAAATGCCTGACAGATACTTCATGGTGATAATGTCATTCGACTTCCATTTTTGAATAAATGTTTTCAATGTGCTTCTTTTGTTTTCTATTGCTGTGCTATTGCAGTTATGGTAGCGATTCCACTGTTTCTAGTTTCCACTGTTAGCGATTTCTATTTTAGGGCGAAATGACATATTATTACGCGGCTTAGGGTTTTTTTATGTTGACAGGGTATCAAAGTAGTTTGGTCAAAAAATCGTACTTCGTAGATGTTAACCCTGTTTTGATGATGATGATGATGATGAAATTATAATGACAGCTGTCAGCATTCCACCGAATTAAAAATCAGAGTATATACTTTTAGGAATCAAACGTCGAAGTGAGAATAAAAATAATTTTAATGAGGTAACTTTAACATACAAAGCATTAGATGAACACATGTTTTACTTCACAACAAATCAGCACTAAACCACAGTTATACAATAAGAAAATAGTCAAAGAATGAGCAAAACAAAGTTGAGCAGCGTAACGTTGCCATTGTAAAATTGGAGGTGAAATGTGTCACTACACAAAGCGCTCCGGCCTTATATAGGCTATGGTTGTTGACGATGAATCGGGGAGGTGACGTAATGCTTCTTGCACGTCGAAACACGCTCGTAACGGGCTGCATAGCGACGGCCGTTACTACCCGCGGCTATCACGGCCAGCCCTGACCGGAGGCCGCCCTCGGGCTCCTTCGTCGATTCTTGAACAGCAGTAGAGCTGCTCTCGCAGCCGCTCTCGCTCACGGACCAGCAAATGCCTGCATCAACGATTAGGCACATTATCTCGTAACCTGTAACCAGTACACCTTTGAGATCACATACCCCATCACAGTTTAAGAAAAGGGTTCAAATAATTAACTCTTTCATAGATGTACCGAACAACTCAATGATATAGTTGCACACAGCAACTTAACACCAATTCTACATAAGGACTTAAAGTATGACACTGGCCACTAGGCCTACCAACCACAAGTTAAGTTTACCAAGAGTCAAACTTGGCTTTACATGATGACTCAATCAGTGTAATCAAAAATTCGCATAAAAACAATCTTTCCACAACTAAAATTGTAAAAATAATTGCGATTGTTTGGTACATAGTCTAAAAGCATGCAAAATAAGGTTAATTTTAACATTCAAGATCAGCTCTATCGCCTCTATGGAGCTTTTTGTCTCTACAGAGCTTTCCTGGCTCTACTGTCTTTACAAGCTCTATAGGTGTAAAACACCAACAGTGAACCGTTGATTTTCATCAGTATGTTATTCACTAGGTAAGTTTTGATAGAACTTAACCGCCAGTCATAGGTCAGATAAAAAAAATAAACCGTCAATGCACTCTATAGTTGATAGAGTTGATAGAGCAAAGATTTATTAACAACCCTGCTCGACCCATTCTGACTTTAAATGATTTCAAAGATCAAAATCAAGAGTTCAACATTTCTTTTACGTAACATAACATAAC
This sequence comes from Melanargia galathea, assembly GCA_920104075.1. Classification (NCBI taxonomy): domain Eukaryota; kingdom Metazoa; phylum Arthropoda; class Insecta; order Lepidoptera; family Nymphalidae; genus Melanargia; species Melanargia galathea. Next base: position 2,660,474 of record OV049871.1, on the reverse strand, counting down.
CAAAAATGTAAGAACAAACAAGATTGTTCGTTTCTAATTGCGTCAGTCAGTAACTGTAGGGAAATGTACACACAAGCACTTTAACTTTTTGTTGAATAGCAAAACATCCGATAACACTCAATATCTCTCAGATACATATGCTAACTCGTCAAAAACATCATTTATTCTACGCTTGTAGCTTAATTCATGCAAAAACAAATTAATATACGTTCCGTAGGAACACAGGAATGTACCAGTTGGTACCAGTGCATTATTTACTTTTTGTAGAAAATTAATTGTTAACTAGTAAATGTCAAAATTGTAAATGAACCGCTAACCGCTACGGATCATCATTCAACTCTAGGTTTAACTTAGTAGCGTCATGATTTTAATCTCTACCTTCGTTCAAGAATAATTTATAGACGAGTTCTTTAGTGAACCAATTAGTAGAGTACCCACACTACTTTTATATTTTACACCGTCTAAATCTTTGCACAAAAATGTGCGGTAGTCACATTTTAAACATTTGGTAAATGTTCAACATTCCGTATTGGACATTTAAATAATAAATTGGAAAAATCTCACCAATGAGCCCAGTGATACTTAGGCTCAGACTTCTCATATGCAGTACGGTGCATCTCTGCAGTCGCGTTCACGCTGAAGTGTCGTAGCGGCGAAGAGACACGCTCTTGTCACCCGCTGACGTCGGAACGGAAACCTCGTGAACTCGCGACTCGAAAGTTCACCTGCATTTTTATGACCAAAGCAGATTCCTCATCTGTGGGAGAAACAACGTGTTACTCCTATGTTATTTCTAGACGTTGTCATCTAGGAACAAAGTTATCATCTAAAGTTATCATGGACAGACATGTCACTCTCCTTTCATTTCAAATAATTAATTCATCTTAAAATTCATTTAAAAGATTTAACAAGTCAATTAATTTCAAAGGTTTAACACGTCTACAGAGACGTACTATGAAAGTAATAATAAAAAAATACGTAGGTTAGGTTTTACGTGAATTCCTCGGTGTCCCGAACCGGACACAACCTGGGCGCGACCTTGGCGCCAACCGGATGCAACCTGGATGCGACCTCGGCGCCAGCCGTCACCCGCCAGCAGCAGCAGCCACCTTGTTGCCGCTAGCCGTTCAGCACCGTACAGGTGCGCAGGCCGGAGCCTCTCGCACCATACAGGCGCGCAGGCCGGAGCCTCTCGCACCATACAGGCGCGCAGGCCGGAGCCTCTCGCACCATACAGGCGCGCAGGCCGGAGCCTCTCGCACCATACAGGCGCGCAGGCCGGAGCCTCTCGCACCATACAGGCGCGCAGGCCGGAGCCTCTCGCACCATACAGGCGCGCAGGCCGGAGCCTCTCGCACCATACAGGCGCGCAGGCCGGAGCCTCTCGCACCATACAGGCGCGCAGGCCGGAGCCTCTCGCACCATACAGGCGCGCAGGCCGGAGCCTCTCGCACCATACAGGCGCGCAGGCCGGAGCCTCTCGCACCATACAGGCGCGCAGGCCGGAGCCTCTCGCACCATACAGGCGCGCAGGCCGGAGCCTCTCGCACCATACAGGCGCGCAGGCCGGAGCCTCTCGCACCATACAGGCGCGCAGGCCGGAGCCTCTCGCACCATACAGGCGCGCAGGCCGGAGCCTCTCGCACCATACAGGCGCGCAGGCCGGAGCCTCTCGCACCATACAGGCGCGCAGGCCGGAGCCTCTCGCACCATACAGGCGCGCAGGCCGGAGCCTCTCGCACCATACAGGCGCGCAGGCCGGAGCCTCTCGCACCATACAGGCGCGCAGGCCGGAGCCTCTCGCACCATACAGGCGCGCAGGCCGGATCCTCTCGCACCATACAGGCGCGCAGGCCGGAGCCTCTCGCACCATACAGGCGCGCAGGCCGGAGCCTCTCGCACCATACAGGCGCGCAGGCCGGAGCCTCTCGCACCATACAGGCGCGCAGGCCGGAGCCTCTCGCACCATACAGGCGCGCAGGCCGGAGCCTCTCGCACCATACAGGCGCGCAGGCCGGAGCCTCTCGCACCATACAGGCGCGCAGGCCGGAGCCTCTCGCACCATACAGGCGCGCAGGCCGGAGCCTCTCGCACCATACAGGCGCGCAGGCCGGAGCCTCTCGCACCATACAGGCGCGCAGGCCGGAGCCTCTCGCACCATACAGGCGCGCAGGCCGGAGCCTCTCGCACCATACAGGCGCGCAGGCCGGAGCCTCTCACACCATACAGGCGCGCAGGCCGGAGCCTCTCGCACCATACAGGTGTGCAGGCCGGAGCCTCTCGCACCATACAGGCGCGCAGGCCGGAGCCTCTCACACCATACAGGCGCGCAGGCCGGAGCCTCTCGCACCATACAGGCGCGCTGACTCAATCAATCCATTACTTAATGCAAAGTCAATCACCATCCACTAACTAACAGTATGCCTAACAGTATGCCTAACAGTATGTCTAACAGTATGCCTAACAGTATATCCTAACAGTATGCCTAACGGTAAGAAGCTGTTAAATCCTACTCTGAGACCTATGCTAGCCTACCTATGTACGAATTTTATTCTAAGAAGGATGGCAACCAACTGAACAATAAGCAAGGTTTTATGATCGAGACAAAACAGTCGAATTGTCGAAGAACGCCTTGCACGTCTTCAGACACCACCCGCCTCGCCAAGGCGCCATGCACTGCGCTGCCACGAGCGTGGACTCGCTGCAGCTCCCCGCAACAGCTGGAGCTCGCAACGACCACCCGGCAGCGTGCTGACCACTCCATAGTGGCCGCGCACTCACAAATCTGCACACAGAACAAAAGGCAGCGCAAGTAACATATTCAAATCAAAAGAGCAGCAAATAATGTTTAAACAACAACAAGCAATCAGATCATAAACATAGTACCGTCATTTAGACAGTGATGATTATTTTTCTAGTCTCAGATTCTTTTGACATATGGCATAAAAAAGTGTAAGTTACTGAATACGTTTACACTAATACACCGTAATAACGGTAAAACTTTTCAACGATGTTAACGTCATAAGTTATGGTTAGACGCGGTTACTTCGTAACCTTCACGCTTTATGTAGGTAGATAGCGACAGTCCAAAAAGAATTTAACCAAAATTCAGATTTTCAATGTAACCGCACGGGTTCATTATAAACTTCAAAATTATTTGAACGTTAACATAAAATAAAAAAAAATTAGTATTGAGCGCTACTAGGTAGACGCTGCACAAACCACGTATTATAACAAAAATAATTCAAGCTCATACCGACCGTCGACTTTATCGAATTTTCCACGAATCCACGCGATGCTCGCTATACAAGCAGCGTCGCGGCTATAGCACACGATGACAGGCACAGACACACGTTGCGCACACCAGCGCCGAAGCAGGCGCAAAGACGTCACGACGACCGCCGCAGTCAACAGCCACAAAGCAGGCGGCACACGGCGAGATGCCATGGTAGACGTTGCGCGGCCACAGCCTCGCAGTAGACAGCTCACGAAGACGCGCCAGGCGGGCGCTCATATCCACGTGGCGGATGCCACGCAAGTAGCGGCGCGGCGACTGCACAAACGCGGCAGGCGTTGTAGCAAACGCCTTGCAGGCAGGAACACGGCCGCCATCACACGATGATGAGACGAGGACAGGCACAGATGCACCAGGCGGTGCATGGAGAAATGCCGTGGCGGACGCTGCAGCCGGCAGCCCATAGTAGGCGGCTCACGATGAGACGTCCAGGCGGGCGCTGTGGCCCACAGCCACAGGCGGCGCGCACATGAGCGCCGAAGCGGGTGCTGCGCATGCAGCTATGCGCTCGTCCGAGCGCCGGCAAGGCTTTGCGCTCACTCAGAACGCTGAAGCTCGTGGTGACGTGCTCAGCAGCACCAGGTTGGCTGGCGGCATACCCGCACCCACACTCACGCTCGTCACTCGTTATTGCCTCGCTCACAGCTCGGCACCCACAAGTAACTTTTTTTTTTAACTACCTGCAACTTATAAACTTTTTCGAAACTATTTAGTGGACAAGGTAGTCCGTAAAAGGACTCCTCTCTTTAGATCTACTGCTAACAAAAAGCACTTCTACTCTGCTCCTGCTCTGCTCTGCTGATTAAAATCTCCAAACAAAACTCCAAAGGGAAAATTTAAGTCAACCTTAAATTTCCAAAACCAGAACTGGCAATCGAGCACAAAAGGCCTTCAATCCCACTTCTGATTTTAGGAATCAAACGTCGAAGTGAGAATAAAAATAATTTTAATGAGGTAACTTTAACATACAAAGCATTAGATGAACACATGTTTTACTTCACAACAAATCAGCACTAAACCACAGTTATACAATAAGAAAATAGTCAAAGAATGAGCAAAACAAAGTTGAGCAGCGTAACGTTGCCATTGTAAAATTGGAGGTGAAATGTCCCACTACACAAAGCGCTCCGGCCTTATATAGGCTATGGTTGTTGACGATGAATCGGGGAGGTGACGTAATGCTTCTTGCACGTCGAAACACGCTCGTAACGGGCTGCATAGCGACGGCCGTTACTACCCGCGGCTATCAATACTTATCCTCTATCTATAAAAATTGCAGAGAATTCTAAGAGGGTTAAATAGGGGATGGATATTTATAATATGTATGAAAGTCTGTTATTTTTCAAATTGATGAAAATTGGCATTTAAACTATAAATAAAAAATATAGAGTTACGTGTTCCAGGATGTGTAGAAATTTTGCCCGCAAGGGAGTTAAGGGAGTTAAATAGGGGATTAGAGTTTGTATGAAAATCCATTATTTTTCAAGTAATATCTATCCATAAAAATTTACAGATTTTCATGGATATGGGCTTATTTAATTGGGCTTTATAATTGGTTATAATACAACGTGTTGGGTAAGTCCCATAACATCCCGGCAGGCTGAGGTTAGGACTGATGTGTGTATGCCCGAAAAAATATAACGACCCTCGTAGCGTGATACCAGTGGAAGTTATGAGGACATTCAGAAATTTCTTAAAACTCCTCGGTGACAACCCTTAAACAGCTGCTAGAGTCATTGATGACATTGAACCTGACCTAATTTGAGTAAAACCTGACCTACTTTGACTGTAAGGTCAAAGACCACCTTTAATTTTACGTGATTGGTGAACCGTTTTCCCGCCAAAAAATTATCGACCAATGAAAAATCTTTACCTATGAAATAATAATAATGCCTACAAAATGGGCGTCGCTGTAACTGTGTAAAGCTGCGTACACATTCAATTTTTTTTCTTGTACATTACCTAGTTTCAAATACGTGCATGCTATCTACCACCCCACTACAGCCCATTAACGTCCCACAGCTGGGCACAGGCTTAACGTGCTAACCATGCTAACCGCTAGATCAACGAGGCCGTACTTGCACGTAAATTATGTTTACTACTTTTATTGCACCCGAATTTGTTACTGTATGTCGGATAAATCGTAATTTTCTAGTGTAAGCCCTGAAAGCCCACCGCATAATAATCTCAAAAAAACCCCTACCATGGATCACGACCCTCAGCAATGAGTATGACATTAAGAAATTCTCGTGCATGATAGATTGCATGCGATGGGGCAATGGTACATGGGAATAAAAAGGACTTGAGAAAAAAAAAACCACCAAGGCAACAGCAGTGTTGAACGTTTATCGAATTTTGATCAGTGTAGACACAGCTTAGCTTTAGGATAGGTGTAATAATTCCGAAACGATATTATTTTCTATTCATTCTATTCTTAGCTACTTCAAGCTAAAGATAAAGATATGACTACAGTACAGAAGCGAAAATATCGAGTCGATGTAATTTTTAAATAGCTATTCAATTATTGCATTGAAATTGATAAGAATGGAGAGATAACTCGAAATTTATGTGAAATTCTTCTTAAATCTTGATTTTGTTTCTGCGAATGACTCTTTTCTTTTATGAGATGTGGTCTGCTGTAGAAATGAATTGTGAGCCGCTTTTTACTAGAGTCAAATTCGAGCCGTTTATCGTCAAAGTCGAGCCTAACGCTAAAAGATTTAACATTCTGGACTGTAATGGAATATGATCATGGTGCACAATATCCAAAAAGATCAGCTCAGCGCGTTCCATCTTTAATTGCATTATTACCGCTGATGCCGCCCGTCTTACTACCGAGAGATAAAAAGTCGATAGCAGACTTATTAAAATTATTAAATACTTAATACATTTCAAATGCATTGGTCTATGTTATGCGCTGTTTTGTCGTTACTAGAATATTTTATAGCATCGCTGTCGCATAGCTATTATTTGAGTCGTAGCCTAAATACCAGGGTCAGCATAAACTGGTATACCTAAACACAGCGTTTTAGGTACGAACATTGACGAAGCTTCGTATGACTTAAGGTCGTTTTACACTTTGTTTAGTGATTATTGCTAGTGATCAGTGATTACTGATTAGCGAAGTAGAATAAAAAAGAGCGTATTCTTATTCCACGTATTCTTCGATTTCCAACAGCGCCACATTTGATATTTCTTTCATTACTTTCTGCAGATCCAAATGCGATTAGACCCGTTTGCAGAAACGCCAGGTTATCCTTTTAACCCAGACTTAGCTGCTACTTATAAGAATTCGTATAAAACTACAACATTTCATAAAACGGGGTAGTAACCCGTTTTAGCCAATTTTAATCGATAATCGAGAATCGATCTAGTGGATTTCAGCCTAGAAAATCAATTCAGTACTACATTTCGATTTAAAAAATCGATTTTTTTTTCAATAAATCGCGATCGCGAATAGAGGTCTTTGAGAAATTGATCAAAAATTTTTTTTCAAAAATCGATCTTCTTTTATGAATCGTTTCATCAGACTTCGATTCAAATCAAGTTAAAAATCGATCTTTTTTGGAAAGAATCGCCATTCCTTAGTCCTTATAAACTGACTTACATACGTTAGTAAATCATCAGTCGAGTCAGACCGAGCGCACTAAATCACTGAATAAGCACTAGTCAAAGTGTAAACGGGTCTTAACTTCGTTTTGTTCTTTGAAGACTTCCGAAATCCGAAGTTCATATTAGCTATTTTAATTGTTACTTTTTAGTTTCTCATTGAAGTTTGAACTGTGAAGTCGTCATACAAGGGTGAAATAATGAGTTACACTAATGCGCAATATTATGACATGATTATGTGTGTGGGTGCTTGTAATGGTGTATTGATGGACGCCCGAAGGTTGTACGATGAACAGTATGTTTCCGGTAGACCAAATAACCCAAGAGTTCGAGTTTCGTCGCATACGTGTTTCCGGAATTTAGTCCATAGACTTCACACCACCGGTTCCTTTACCGGCGCGATGGTGAAGGACGGCCTTCAACATCGACTACTCGTTTGGAAGAAGAAATTCTGCAGCATTTCGAGGAAAACCCAACCGCTAGTAGGTACTCGCCGTGCTGGAGCAGTTCTTGATGTCAGTCATTGGACGGTGTGGCGAACGTTGAACAGAGATGGAGTTTGCACGATGGTTTTGCGAGCGAGCTGGCTTTGTTTGTTGGCACTGTACGCATCGCTCGTATTCCAGCACACTTTTCGCGGCCGTGCAGGGACTACCTTAACCAGTGATTCGGCCTACCTAGGTAGGTACCTACCTAGCCCGAGTTTTTTTCGTTTTTTTTCGAGAGTTAATTTATGAGTACCTACCTAGGTACCTAGGTAGGGAATACTCGTACACAGGCCAGTAAACCTTGAACCTACTTCGTAAAATACAATAATTATTACAACTTTCCGAAAATAATCAAATTGAGTATTGGCATCTTGGCGGCATTTGTCAAAGGCGGCGCGCCGCCTTACAACGTTTGTAAAGAGTCTTTTTATGGGTAGGTAGGTAGTCGGTACTAGGCTAACATAAAAATTGGTACCTACGTAAGTTTTCTAGTGATTTTCGGTTGCGAATCTCGGGTTCTCGGTTTGAGTTCTGCGTCGGTCATTCATATCGTAAGATTTTCAGGTTTGAGTTTTATGTAGGTAAAGAAACTCTCAGTAAGTACCTACGTAGGTGTACCTACCAGCCAAGAGATCGATCTCGTTTCACCCTGGTGTTTCGGCAAGTAGGTACCTAAGTAGTTGACGTTAAGCCGTCGGTCCTGGTTATTACTTATTACCAATAGCATGAAATGATAATAATCGAAATAACCACCGCAACCCGCATTTTCTAAGTTTTGAACCGAACCAGGAATCGAACCCACAACCTCGTTATCATCCATGACAAGTTGCACTACTTGACGTGTACGTCAGTGTCGTCACTTAGGTACCTACTTAGGAAAGACGGCGCGCCAGCCACACGACACCACACGAGTAGTTAGGTACTCTGTGCGCCAGCCGCGTCATTGTACCTATTCGTTTTCACGTCTTGTAGTTTGTACTAGGATATCAGGAATTTAAATGGAATTGATGTTGCGCGGGTTGTAAGGGTTGCCAAAATTAATTTTCCTTAATTAAGTAATTAATTTTGTATGGAAATTTTTAATAATTAATTTTGACTTTTTAATACCACCAATATGTTTACAAGGTCAAAATTACATGGGTAGCCGCGGGCATGTTATACCACTTACCTAACACGTTGTATAGACAAATTTGTGTTTCAGTATTTTCGTGAATTAGGTGATGAAAGTTTGTATGAATCTACGCGGACAAAATCGCAGCATCAACTAGTTATATCATTAACGTCAACATAAATGGAATAACTAAAATGATAATATTCTTGACAGTTGTGCCCCGTGGGATATATTCTAAGAGGTCGTAACGAAGATAACGATTCCAGCCATTTCGGAGATCATTACCAAATTGGTTATGAGCCCTTAGTATAATAGATACCTCACTGAATTTAAACTGTTGTGAATAATTTTACAGAGAGATAAACAATAATTAATACTTGAGTCTTATTAATGGGCTAATAATAACCATTTAACTTTAGGAAGCAAATTTTTCAAACAAAGAGATAACTTGATAACAAGGCTCTCGTATTTACGCTGTCTTATTTTTGTTGCACTAAGTAGTATCAAGTGGGTCTCTGAAACTATAATTTACTTCGAAACTTCAACAAACTTGATTTATTGTGAGCTTTTCCGTGTTATGTTTCAAGTCTGTTGCTAGCAGTAAATCATGCTTGACTGCGCTTATTAAATTAAATTATACAAAAATGAGCTTAAAAATTGTAAAATTAAACTGTAATTAACGAAGTATTCATTTTCGTGAAATAGTAAGAAAATAGTTATCCGTACACATAAATACTTAAACAGAATTAGCCCGCAATAAGTACGTGAAAATTAAAACACGGTCCGTAGCATCCGGACGCCATGTCCCGTGTGATTACATTTCTTTGTGCCTTTCATTTATTTTAATGTTATTTCCCTTTACCCGAACTCTACACGCCTCTTTAATCTAGGAGCTGGCAGACAGTATAAGTGTTCCATTCAACAATCCATGTATCAATCTTTTTTCCGGTTTACATTAGATAATAACGTTACTATGGACACTGCAAGTTTAAGTCCAATCTATAATAATATAAAAAAGCTTGTCCTGACTGACTGACTGACTGATCATCAACGCACATCCTAAATCATTGAAGCTAGAAACTTGAAATTTTCACAGTAGCTTCCTTTTATAACGCACACTAAGAAAGGATTATTGGAAATTACATCCAAGGAGGTTAAATAGGGGATGAAAGTTTGTATGAAAGTTCGTCATTTTTCAAGTTATATGCATGAAAATTGGTATTTAGGTTTTCAGTTAAAAATAAAGAGTTACGTGTTTAAGGAATTTTGAAAAAACTACCCCCAAGTGGGTTAAATGGGGTATGAAACTTTGTATGAAAGTCCGTCATTTTTAAAGATATATCAATGAAAATCAGTATTTGTATAGTCGGTTAAAAATAAATAATTACTTGTTTCAGGAATTTTGGAAATCCCACCCCCAAGTGGGTAAAATAGGGTATGAGATTTGTATGAATCCACGCGGGCGAAGTCGCGAGCATCAGCTATTACTTTATACAAGCGTACCTACTACTGAAAAGAACAGCGCTATACCTACACAAATGGGATAAGGACACTATTAGGCGTACTTCCAGGTCGATGAGGATAGGCGGAGGGATTGAGTGTTGCTTTTTAACGCAGGAATAATCAGTATGTTTAGCTTTAACATAGCCATATGCGTGCATAGTGATGTGCCTTGCCTTGCCGTTCATTCGTGCCTTTTTCTAATAAATATGCTTTTACTATGTGAAGCATCCATCAATTGAGACAATGAGTCCAAAACTCAACTCGTACAAAATCAATTAACAAATCGTTTAAAGCTCGCAGCCTATTTATTTTGTTTGCCCTAAGTCCACAAGTCCCGTTAAACTGCCGTGTTTTATTGTCCACTTCCATTACAAAGAATTTGGGCGAGCTCTTTGTTTAGGTTAAACTTATTTAGGTTATGGGACCAGTTTTAATGCTTTTAGATTATTATATTAAAAAAATAACATCTCATAATAAGAAATGGAACCGCTAGTTTATCCATTGTTATTAATGCGAAGGTGTGTCTGTGTGTGTCTGTCTGTTACTTTTTGACGGGGCAACCGCTCACAAAATATTTTGTCACAGTGATAATCTTGGATCCGGACAAAGTGGATTTTTTATCCCAGAAAATTTCATTTATCCAATCAATCAATCAATATCAATTTATCCAAAAAAAATTCTGACGAGATTAAAACGGTACCTAAGTGTTAAAAAGGCCTAAGAACATCATTCCATAAAAAGGTTATTTATTCCATGATTGTTTTTATACCAATTATTCTAAAATTCTAAAACTTTTATCTTGCAAAATCCCATAAAGGGAAACCAAAAGTAGCACTCTCCAAAAGCCAAGATTCCACAATAAAATGACATAAAGTGAAAAAGCATTTTCGTTGTGAAATTGTTACGCGAAAACACCAAACAACTTAACCGACATTAAATAGGAAAGTTTTGAACAAAACAATCGCACCGCGCATTCTGTATCACCATAGTTTAGCAACCATACAGTGTGAAAATGAAGGTTTTAACGTGATTTGAGTTTTGTTTTGTTACGGGGCACTGTGGTTATTATATTGTTGTTAAGACCCCTCTCCCAGTTTGACGCTATGGAAGTTTAGGTATCTAACGGCAGGTAGGCTGGCGGCCAGTTACACGGACGACTACTTGGATATAGCGCGACTATGACTATAGTTTTGGTACTTGTATTAAATATTAATTTATAAATTATTTATTGGATATTGTAGTATTATATATTATATATTTACTATAAAATATTTTTAAAATGACTTCGCGTGGGACTTTATCGAATAAGTATTTCATTAATCTACGTTCAACTTACAAAACAAAAGCGACCAGGATAATATGATGTTCTTCTCTATAATGACATGTAGGGTTCCGTATTTATATCATAGGTATCACGCATATTTAGCCTTCAACCATTTTTTTCTAAACTAACTAATAAAAGAAACAATCACCTTTTTAATTATTTAACAATTACCAATTATTATCATTATTATACATATTTCAAATCATCTGTCTGAAAATAACATTACAGAGCTGTTGCATTGCACCTGTTGAAGTTCTTGAATACATTTTCTGATAAGAGTACAATTATTTAAAGTTTACCAATAGAACAATAAAAAGTATGCAATCTTTGTTTACTGTTAAAATGTCGGTTTAGTCAGAAGTGCAAGTGCGACTTTTATTACAGTAATGAGTAATAAACTACAGGTGTTTGTAGTCATTAGGTAGGTACCTAGTATATTTTTTTGGGAGGAGGGGGCGAATTTTGCTATTTCGTATAATTTTTTTTTCTTCTTCTTTTGATTTCTTCCTTAAAAAAATACAACGGCCATATTGGATTCCAAAATGAACATCATTTTTTATGTTCAGTCCCCCAAAAAACTTCGGAAATGAAATGACACCCATATTATAAACAAGTGGATAAACCCGCGACTTCGTTCGCATGGATATTGGTTTTTAAAAATCCCTCTCATTGAGAACTCTTTGTTTTTCCTAAGCTCCTTTGAGCTTATACCTTGCTTAAAACTGTTGAAATTTCATTGGCGGATGTTTAGGTACATCAAAATGTAAACATCCGCCAGTGAAAGTCCTATCAAAATCGGTCCAGCCTTTCAGAGATTGGCCGGTAATTTATAAAGTATCTCCTTTCTAACAAAAAAAGAATGAATGAAATCGGACCACCCGTTAACGAATTACAGCTAAGTACACATTTTGACTTTCATCCCCTCTCCCAAGGGAACCGTGCTGAATTTTGGGATAAAAAGTATCCTATATATTACTCCGTAGTATGAACTTAAATCATGCCGAGTTTCATTTCAATCCATTTAGTAGTTTTTACGTGATGCGCGCACAAACATACAGACAAACAGATAAACAGACAAAAATTTCAAAAATAGCTTTTTTATGTTCTATTACTTATCCCTAACATCCACCAGTTATTATTTTGCACAAATCTTCAATGTACACATATGGCAATTCTACGATTTTATTATATGTATAGATATGTATAGAAGATAATTTCTTAAAAAAAAATACGACGGCCATCTTGGATTTCAAAATGGAATATTAGTTTATAATATTATATTTCCGTGACTGTCCTAGGTGCTATGCTGTAATTTCACTTATTTAAAAAAATACGCACTATTACTTACTACTCACGCATATTTTTTAGAAAAATATTCATGCTCAAAACTTTGCAGTCGTTGTATAAATTAGTGTTTACACGACTCTCGTACGTGCATCTGGATGGTGGCAAAATTGGCACAGGTCCTTCCCCAACGAGCGCCGGGCGCATACTAAATAAGCTAAGACAATGCGTAGCTATTTATTGTAATTTAGGGTGATGTTTAATAAGTTTTTATGTTTGATCAAATAAATGGATTGTTAATTAAACTATATACATAGATTCGATAAAGAACATAGTTTATTTCTACATAAAAATTTTATTGAATTTATGCTTTTTTCAATACAAAAAATCGTGTTAAAGTAACCGTATAATTCGGGAAATTTGGCGGAAGTTCTTTTTTTTTTACCCATTAATTTGATAAAAAATCTATATTCTGGTCTATAATGTGTCAATAGGACTATATGTCTGATATTTAAGTATTTTTTTTAAGTAAATCAGATGACTTTAAAGGACAGATATAGAGCTTCAAAGTTGAGTCTGTTATTTATTTTATTAAAACGAGGTGTGGGAAATTGATCATTACAAAATAAATAAAATAGTTTTTGTAAATATGGTCTGACAAATGTCAATATGAAGGATTAGTTTATTTAAAACATGTATTGAAATATGTGAAAGTCTCTCCTAGGATGCTAAATTTGGAGCTTGAAATCTCAGATTTTTCAGAGAAAAGGTCTTAATCAATTTAGTAGTCACCTAGTCGCATGGAAGCAATCGGCGTTGCATTCACCCACTTTATGAATTGTTAATAGAGGCCTATAGCACATCTCCGCCGCTGTATACCGAAAAAGTTCCACCATGACTTATTATACTCAGTTGTATTTGAAGCTCATGCGCATATTATATTATTGCCGCGCGTAAAAATGAGTATACTTACGCAACTACAAAAGCTATCTTTACACATTACAATATAATTAAAAAACCTAACTCAAGTTAATGTCATAAAAGGTCGAAAAGACAAACAAAAGACAAAAAGCAGGGAAAGAGGTACTTTTACAGTGGTATGGCATTTTTTCCGCTACAACTGTTAACTGTACGCTTACTAAACTGTGATATCAACAACAGGGAAACTCAAAACTTCATTCTAACTTTGAAACGAACTTTAGGGGCTTTTTCCTACCTACAGGTAGATAGAGGTAAATTAAATATTAACGCATTTGCGGAAAACTATTTTATCTCTAAGAAAAGAGCTTACTTTGCTGTAATAATAAAAAATAGTCTACAAAAGAACATAAATTATACAAGTGTTAATTGAAAATTTAAAAAACCCCCGACATTCGCTATTTTTGGGCGGCGGCCATCTTGGATTTGCAATAGTGCTATTCTACTAATCAAGCCCTTTCATTTGATACCCATATTAAGGGAGTTGTGAAAAAATATGTAATCCGCTATTTTGTAGCGGCGACCATCTTGGACCGATTTTCATCAAACATAGCTAACAAAACTCTCGACTAATTCACCTTTCAAACAAAAAAACCGCATTCAAATCGGTCCACCCGTTTGAGCGCTACAGGGGAACAGACAGACACACACACACACACACACACACACAGACACACAGATAACCCCGTCGTTTTTGCGTCGGGGGTTAAAAATGGGGTATTTGATGTACCTACTGTAGTAGACTGAATTTCATGAGAACACTCCGATAGACAAGTAATCCGTGCGTAGTTTTGCTTTGGTCGGGCAAACTTCGTCACATGATCAGAATATTTTACTCATTGTCAGAGCAATGTATGGCGACATATATTGCTTACATCATCGCTTAGAAACCATTAAGCGGAGAGGAGATTTGGATAGTAAAACTTATTTTTCTTGGATTTTGAGCTGGCCTCTATAGAGGCTACACTGTAGCCTCTATTACATCTACATACTGTAGCCTCTGTAGAGGCTCTATAGAGGCTACATACTGTAGCCTCTATAGAGGCTACAGTATGTAGCCTCTGTAGCCGCTACAGTATGAAATGGTAACGGGCTAACTTTGAAAGGTTATTGAAGTTTTATTGAACCCATATGATGTTGTATCGGAGCGCTGAGAATTGAACTGGGAAAATCCCACTAATAAGATCACAACGCTAACCACTGCGCCAGGGAGGTGGCCCCAATAACATAAATTTGTTAACAACACTATTGACTTTTTGTCTTGTAATTTTTTGTTTCGTCGACTAAGACACGACTCAGCCCTTGGACGATAATAGCGTTAATAATGCCTAAGTTGACAAGACAAAAGTTTAAGAAAAATCCCTAGTGTTATGTTTTCTAACGCTAACGAATTTTTTCACTAATGCCTTCATTTATTGTAAATATAATATCGTACCTTTTCAGCCAAATTCCATTCTGGCCCAACCCGGGATTCGAACCATGGACCTAACTTTAAGTTGAATAAAAAAAAACATTATGGTCCGAAGCCGCACGCGCTATCCACTATCTATATTCTAGACTTACTAGGCGGTCGTGGGATAGAGAATAATTAGATTCGTTCTTGTAATTATTGAACGATCATAGCTTCAAATAGTTCATACTATTGTCCGTATGCTCTATAAATTAGTTAGAAGCGTCACATTTAGTTCGCAACTCGTCACATACAGTCGACGGGCAATAAATGGCGGAAGACGCAGGTGCCAGGTCTAAATCCGATGTGACTCATTGCTCACGTGCGTATGATATACATTCGGGAATATATTAGATACGGATGCACGTATACTGCAATATACAAACATAACTATGTCAGTTGATGATTGACGAAATAATTTTATATGTAGCATTACTCATAATGATGGCTCATATAATATCTAAATGTTCTTTGTCATCGTGAATTGAACGAACTCATAAAACCAGATAAAAGAGTTCGACTTTTCTTGCGCATCAAGGAAGACTTCACGTAGTCACAGTATCCCAGCATCCCAGCTTCTTCATCAGACAAATCTCTCAGGGCGATAGGAAACTTGGAAGTTGCCGAAAATTATTCACCACAATACTACAAAGCTATTAAAAAGCTAAGTAAATATTTATATATAAAATAATAAATATAATTATACAAAATCGCTTGTCTTACCTTAAAACAAAAAATAGGAACCATCTTGGTTTTTATTTCACTCACACATCACTTTAACGGCGGCGCACCTGAAAAGAAAAGCATTCCAGTTTACTTACAAATTCATATCTTAGTTAATCCGGGTACCGGGTAAGCATCTACAACGCAACCCACCCTCAATATAAATAAGTTCTCTCTCCTAGCCCGGAACACAATACTGCAAACAGAATAAGCGCAAAGGCCGAACGAACATCTATAAATTTTCATAATTATCCTCGCATAAATCACAAACAATACACCGATTTTCCGAGGTTATTTCCTCGTAGGAAATACGCTACGGAAGCGAATGTGATTCCCTTAACTTTCACGCGAGAAATTCCGAGAGCAATTATTATCCAACTCGCAACGTACGATAGGGGAAAATGTTGCTGATTTTCTTTAACAATATCAAAAGAGAATTGCGTCAGAAGTATCGCAGACTACCGATAACAGTCGATCCGCTTGATTAAGTAATTTGATTTTAATTTTGTAAATTATTTATTAAATAATAATAATATGTTCTTTTATATACGTACTAGCGACCCGCCCCGGCTTCGCACGGGTAGTAGAGCATATTATGCGTAGGTACTACCCGCTCAGGGATTAGGCAGCGTTTTCGATGAAAGCTCCCAGGCGGCTTGACTTTTTACGATATTTTCCACAATGAACTTACTATATCTCACCTTATAATTACTAATTCCGTGGAATTCTGACGTTTCATAATGTTACCAGAGATAAAACAATTCCCACAAAAAAGATAAAAAATTCAAAACTTATGCAAATACAAATCAACTGCCGCATGTAGATATGACAAATGCCTGACAGACACTTCATGGTGATAATGTTATTCGACTTCCATTTTTGAATAAATTTTTTCAATGTGCTTCTTTTGTTTTCTATTGCTGTTAGTGTGCACTTTCTAGTTTCCATTCTTAGGAATTTCTATTTTAGGGCAAAACAATTAATATTATTAAGCGGCTTAGAGCTTTATATGTTGACAGGGAATTAAAGTAGTTTGGGGTAAAATCGTACTTCGTAGATGTTAACCCTGTTTTCCATATAAATAACTCACCTGTAAATGACAATGACAGCTGTCAGAATTAAGTCGATATTAAGTCAAAAATAAGGAGAAAAACTAAATATTTCAAATCAAATAAACTACAGTGTATTTGGGACATAAAAAGGTAAGTTTTCACCAGATTCCGTGAAAAAAAATATATTTATTTTAAAAGATAAAAATAAAAAACCAAAAACTTGGTTTTTTGAACTTTTCACATAAATTTTGAGGTTATGTGAAAAAAGTGTAAATACAAAAGTAGATCTTTTTATTACCTACAACTTTGCTATTTGATTTTTTTCCATAGGACTTCTAGTTTTGTCGGAAATCGAGATAAACCGTTTTTTACCCATAAAACTCCCCCCTTTTTTTCCCCAGCTCAGATCGCCCGTAAATTATTTTTCCTTGTATTTTTATAATATTCTCCTCCTTTTCCAATGGGTTTCATCCTACGTACTGTGATTTTTTTTTTGGTTTCAAAAATTATCGACACTGGGCTATATAATAGGGAGAACCGCGGCCACCGACGCGCTTATAGGCACGCTCCCGCCGCCGCAATTTTTAAATCTGTAATATCTTCGAAAGTATTCATTTAAATCATATGCTGTAAAGGGCCATATGGATTTATATCAAATCAACAATGTATTTAAGGTATTTAATTAGATAAGGATTAATGCTGTATTGGTTGAAATCGCTTCGAAAATTAGCCATTATTTGTTGTAAAAAGTAAATGACAAAAAATGTTATTGTGGGATATCCATAAGAGATAAATATATACCATCGCGGACTTTTCTGTAGACCTTTTCAATGTGTACAATACTTAGTACATTATTTTGATAAATCTCGTAGGGTTCAGCCTGCGTTTGCAATGTAAGCAGAAATCATGTAATTATTTACGACATCACATTAGAAACCTCAAAAATAACAGTATTTCTCCACTATTTAATGGATGTTATTATACATATAAACCTTCCTCTTGAATCACTCTATCTATTAAAAAAAACCGCATCAAAATCCGTTGCGTAGTTTTAAAGATTTAAGCGTACAAAGGGACATAGGGACATATAGACATAGGGACATAGGGATTTAGGGACGGAGAAAGCGACTTTGTTTTATACTATGTAGTGATAGTGGACCCTGCAAACTTCGTCCTGTCCAATGACATACCGACATCGGCGCCATCTACTGAGACCCGGTAGGTTACCTGTAACTACTCGGTAATTGTGTTTTCAAACCATCCAGGAACCCATTGAAATATACACACAAAATTTCATACAAATCGATCCAGCCGTTTAGGAGGAGTTAGACATTTGTCAATTTTAAAGTTTATGAAAATGGAATGGCTAGGACACTACGGTAACACAGAACGTAAATACTTTAAGACTCCGTTCCCATTACAAGCGTTTAACACGCATTTTGCGTTTACAACTACATGCATTTTATATATCCTACTTCCTATTAATATTATAAATGTGAAAGTGTGAAAGTGTGGATGTTTGGATGTTTGGATGTTTGGATGTTTGTTACTCTATACCGTCGCAACTACTGAACCAATTTGGCTGAAATTTGAATGGAGATATATTATGCCCTGACTTAAAACATAGGCTACTTTTTTATCCTGGAAAAATTCACAGTTCCCGCGGGATTTTGAAAAACCCAAAATCTATATCTACAGCTATAAGTAGATTACTATAGCGAACTTCCTTGACAGTAGGTATAAAGATTGGAAAAGGGAGCGGAAACGGGAACCGGAAATCCACGATTCCTTCGGGATTTGTTTAAAACCGAAATTCACGCGGGCGAAGTCACGGGCAGATGCTATAAAGGTACATATTTAGTTCGATGCGTATTCATGCTAACCCGCGTTAATCGCGCGTTAAACGCTTATCATAGGAATGGGGTCTAAAGCAGACAGACGCATCGTTAAAAAACGTTCTTACAAAAATCACAGTAAAGTACGACCAAGACAGTTTCGTCAAAGCAATCTGATTTTAGAAGGCATTATGCGTAGAGTTGGAAAACTTCTTACCATCTAAAGTCAACCATTGTTCGATAAAAATCGGTCACAAACAAAAAGCGGGCGTTTGCGTTAGCTATAAGCAGAAATAAGTATGAAACAAAATCATTTGACCTTTTACCGGGTATAGATTGTGGGTGATAATTATGTTGCTTAGTTTATTTAGCTCCTAAAATTCGGGAGTTTATATAAAAGTATAATTGTAATAACAGTGGTAAAGATTTGAATTTGACAAAGATATGCTAAGTATTATGGCTGTAAAATTTATTTTGTAAAAGGTTTTGCAACCTATATCTCATCACTGCTTTCAATAAGGCTTGTTTGTGGTCAAGCGAAATCTCATGCAAGAAGATATTATAAGGAAATTCTCAAAAAGCAGTCGATCTCTAAACCTCATTGATTATATTACCGGTATTCTTTTAAATCACGTGGGAACTTTTCTATTTTTAACCCCCGACAGAAAAACGACGAGGTGTTATAAGTTTGACGTGTCTGTGTGTGTGTGTCTGTTCCCCCGTGGCGCTCAAAGAGGTGAACCGATTTAATTGCTGTTTTTTTTTTGTTTGAAAGGTGAATTAGTCGGGAGTGTTCTTAGCTATGTTTGATGAAAATCGGTCCAAGATGGCCACAAAATGGTGGATTATATATTTTTTCATAACTCCCTCAATATGGGTATCAAAGGAAAGGCTTGACTAGTAGAATAGCACTATGCAAATCCAAGATGGCCGCCATCACAAAATGGCGAATGTCGGGGGTTTTTAAAGGACATTGCTCTGTTCCCATACAAAGTTCGCCTAAAGACCAACAGTCATAAAATAATGATAATTCGATTGAAAATAACACCTATATATCCTTAAAAGCAGATTAAAACAACGGACACTTCTGAGTATTTTTTAATGCTCAAAAATATTTTCGAATTTGAGGTTATCTAGAACAGTCGAATCGCTACTCACTTTTCGGTTTTAGGTTCATCAGAATTCTATAATTAGAGCGTTAAATATCTTTGAGTTTATTTTTTATTTCAAAATATCTTTGATTTATTTTATTTGGTATCTAGGTACCTACATAAGTAAGTACGTAGTGCGTAATACCATAAATATTTGACAGCGCCTTCTCGTGTGGCATTTAGCGCTTTAAGCTGCTTTAACTCTTGTCTCTTACTTTACGAATCGAGCGCTCAAGCGATGGTTTTGGATATTATTCGAGGAACGCGCGGAACGGTATAGTATGTTAGTCAATGAAGCATCCATTTATTTATTTTATAATATTATTAAGAAGTGTCCGTGAAATTCTATTATTTGGAATAAAGAATATAAATTATGCTAAGAATTATGGTATATGTCAAACATATGCTGATTCTTAGGCGAATTAGGTCATTGTCCTTTTAATGTATACTTGTCTATAGCATAAATACTGTTCTATTATGTAGGTAGGTCATAAAGATGCAAGCCACGCTTGTGCGAAGCTTTGTCAAGATTGCTTCAGCGTATAGTCCATGAAAAGGTAACACATAGAAAGAGAGACACACTTTCATATTTATGAATGAATATAATATGGATGGAAAATCATATTTATACATATTGAATTCATAAACATAGATGCATGCAAAGAAAGAGAGTGCTTCAAATATACAAATCTATCTATACATAATAATAAAATCGTAGACTTGCCGTATCTATTTTTGCAAAATAATAACTGGGGGATGTTAGGGATAAGTAATAGAACGTAAAAAACCTATTTTTGAAATTTGTGTCTGTTTGTCTGTTTATCTGTTTGTCTGTATGTTTGTGCGCGCATCACGCAAAAACTACTGAATAGATTGAAATGAAACTTGGCATGATTTAAGTTCTTACTACGGAGTAACATATAGGATACTTTTTATTCCGAAATTCAGCACGGTTCCCTTGGGAGAAGGGATGAAAGTTAAAATGTGTACTTAACTGTAATTCATTAACGCGTAGTCCTATTTCATTCATTCTTTTTTTGTTAGAAAAGAGATACTTTGTAGATTACAGGCTATTCTCTAAAAGGCGGGATCGATTTTGATGGGACTTTCACTGGCGGATGTTTATATTTTGATCTACCTAAACATCCGCCAGTGAACTTTTAACAGTTTTTAGCGAGGTATGAGCTCAAAAAAGAGCTTAGGAAAAATAAAATGATTCCCACGGGATTTTTAAAAACCAATATCCACGCGAATAAAGTCGCGGGTGTCCGCTTGTCACACAATAAACACAATTGAGCATAGTGGAGTGGCCTTTTAGTACTAGACATATGTAAATATTTTGTGCCAAATGAGCTCCATTCACCGCCTCCAACAACAATTCAATTCATGAATACATAAACAATTCACGCACACTTCACGATCATTGACATGTATGCACGCTACACATTGCCATCACATAAAGCTCATTCAGACGACCTACCGAAGTAAGCCCACAGTTTTGGACAGTTCGGCGTTAAAGAGGAACAAGCACACACACACACACACACACACACACAAACTTTCGCCTTTATAATATTAGTGTGATTTCCCTGCCACCCCCGTCTCAATTTGTCTCAATGACAGAAAAATATTGTTACTATTTAATGGAATACATCGACAATTCACGCACACTTCACAATTATTATTGACCATGTATGCACGCTAGACATTGCCATAGGCTCATTCAAACGACCTACCCGAAGTAAGCCCACAGTTTTGGGCCAACAAAGACAGACCTATCAAGTACCTAAGTGAAGCATAAAATCTCCACTGTCATTAATACTCGTTTATTATTCCCAATCGATTACAGCTTCATTAGAAAGGGTTACAAAGGGCCGGTAGGGACGGCAACGGCCGTTCTAGGCTTACCGCCGGCTTAATAGATCCTGATGATTTTGCGAAGGACACGGTCACAGACCGTTTGAGACCTGAGCAGATTTTATTTAATATCACGGGGTATTAGTTGTTAAATATTCAGGATCACCAGAGGTACTATTTCGACTCAACATAATGTTTCTAATATCTGTTTTTAATACTGAAACGACAATAATTCAGTGGGAGCCAGAAGTTCGGCTCAACCTGTACTCAATATCATGTTACAAACACAATATCTTGCCAATATTATACCGAAAAGACAATACTAATACCACACGTTCGAGCAACGAAATTGAATTATGTCGAACAGATAACTTCCAAGGCCTACAAAACAATATTATTCCAACTCCTAACAAGTTCCTTTATTCAATTTATGAACACGTAATATTAATCTGTTTTCCTTGTATCCCCCTCCCCCGGGGAAACCGGGGATGTTTCTTAGGTTATTTTACAGCCGTACCGTTTAAGAAACTTGATTTACCTACTGGTAACAAACCTCTGAACTCCTATAAAAATCACGCTAATATTATAAAGGCGAAAGTTTGTGTGTGTGTATGTTTGTTACTCTATAACGCTGCAATTACTGAATCGATTTGGCTGAAATTTTGAATGGAGATAGATGGTTTAACACATAGGCATAGGCATAACATTACTTTTTATCCTGGAGAAATCCACAGTTCCTACGGGATTTTGAAAAATAGCTCAACGAAATCTACAGCTATATGTAGATTACTATAGCAAACTTCCTTGAAAATAGGTATAAAGGTTGGAACAGGGAGCGGGAACGGGAACCGAAAATCCACGATTCCATCATGGTGAAAAACCGAAATTCACGCGGGCGAAGTCGCGGGCAGAATCTAGTCTATTCTATCTTCTATATCTATATCTATACATAATACATATAATAAAATCGTAGACTTGCCGTATCTGTACATTAAATATTTTTGCAAAATAATTACTGGGGGATGTTAGGGATTAGTAATAGAACGTAAAAAAGCTATTTTTGAAATTTTTGTCTGTTTGTCTGTTTATCTGTTTGTCTGTTTGTCTGTATGTTTGTGCGCACATCACGCAAAAACTACTGAATGGATTGAAATGAAACTTGGCATGATTTAAGTTCATACTACGGAGTAATATATAGGAAAATCATTTGTCAAGTTTCCGTAAGTAATTATCACCATTGCCTGTTCCTAAATTGACGTTCAAAAAGTGTACAGTGTACCAATTTTGAATAAAGTCTATTTGATTTGATTTGATTTGATTTGATTTGATACTTTTTATCCCGAAATTCAGCATGGTTTCCTTGGGAGAGGGGATGAAAGTCAAAATGTGTACTTAGCTGTGGCCTAGGCCGCACTGCGAAATTTATTCGCGCGAATTTTTTCGCAAAATTCTGTGACATATGGGAATGTATGAAACTGCACGCACATGCGATTTAATATTCGCGAGAAAAATATATTAAAATGCGGAATATAAACCGCGCGAATAATTTTCGCAGTGCGGCCCCGCTCTTATTCATTAACCCATGGTCTGATTTCATTCATTCTTATTTTGTTAGAAAGGAGATAGTTTCCTATCGTAATAGATGAAAAGAGCAAAATAATCATGTGCCGATAGACCCAAATTTATAAGTTCTGTGTGCTTAGTCTAAGATCGGAGCACTCGAAAACGAACTCGAAAACTATTGATCGAATCACAAGTGAATTCAGAGCAAAATGAACTCAAATACTCGTTTTTTAAAGTCGTAATTCCATAGTTCGAATATGTATTTTACAACATTTCTGCTTGGGGCGCTCGTTGTGTTCGAATGCTGAATGTATTGGCGAACTCAAACCTTAATAAAAGCCATTTTAGGTCTATTTTACTCTGAAATCGATCAATAGTTTTCGAGTTCGTTTTCGAGTGCTCCGATCTTAGACTAAGCACTCAGTACTGTCAAAGTACCATGTTTTGAGCGGCAGGGCAGACGTTATAGTGACAACCCGTATTTAGTAAAAACTCGTTGTAACTGACTGTTATTTAATTAATCCAGCTTTAACTGAGTGGCTTAGTTAAAACTAGAATTACCTGGAAATAGTTATAATAATTTAGTGCTACAGGAAATTGTTTGTATGGTTGAAATAGTTTTAACTTTACTATAATATTTGAAATCCCTGATCTCTGTTAATTCAAGTAGGTACGCTGGATTAGCTATCGACCGAAGTAATTTAATTATAGCCATTTTGGCTTAGCGTAAAGTGAAACTGAATTGAAACTACGGTATTACGGTAAAGTACGTAAAGGACTATTTGACTTCTGTTCTACTTATTGCTAGCAAATTCTAGTTTTAACTCAGGCATATAGTAAAAACTAGGTTTAACCGGGGAAAAGCGTTTTTACTTAATACGGGCTTTCAACTTTGACACAGTTAAATAATATAGTGAGTTGAGCACATATTCTCCTTGCGACAGACACTTTGAACTCTGTAAAGTCATTAAATTCTAATGTCCCTTTATCTCGCTAAAGTTGTGAAGCGAGAATGAAACATTAGATTATAATTCTTAATTAACGTTTACGTCTACGTTAACGAGGTTTGTCAAGTAATTAAGCAATTTGCAAATTAACACGATAAAGATAATTTAATTATTAATTTGACATAATTACTCTGGCATGTAATTTTATTTATAAACGATACAAGAGTGGTTATAAGACGAATGGCTTCGCATCATTAATCGTCGTAGTCGTCATCAACCGAGCGTCGCGCGTCGTCCACTGCTGGACATAGGTCTCTTGTGTGGACTTCCACGTGCCGCGATCTTATATAATAACACGCTGTAGGTATATTATTATGATTAGTCAACAAGAAAAAGTTCGTAAACTAAAACCCGACTACGCTTAATAATTTAATATAAATTAATAATTTAATGCGAAAGCGCGGGGCAAGCAGCTAGTGGCGTCATCTGTTATGTCTATCCGAACTAATTTCATAATCTAGAAAGCCGCGCGAAGGTCACATCTCAATTTTTCCGTAAATAAAATCTAGTCTATGTCACCCGGACCATAATAACGAATCAATTGACACCTCATTCATCAAAATCGGTTCAGTAGTTTATGCGCTACGGTGGTACACACAGAATCTCACACAAAAATCGGACACATACATACATACATACATATATACATACATACATACATACATACCTACATACATACATACATACATACATACATACATACATACCTACATACATACATACATACATAATAATATATCCATAGACTGCTAAAATGCAAACCCTTCCTTTTGGCTTTGTCGTAGTTGGGTAAAAATTAAAACAAGCAAAAACTATTCAAAAACTGTCAGCATCACTGATGCCAGCCATTGCGAAATGATTAAAAAAAAAAGAATATTTTACTTCAGCCAAACTATATCTTCACTCCAAATTTAAAAAAACACACACCATTCCAAATAAAAAAATCCAATAAGCGACGTAAAAATACCTCATGAAAGGCCAATGTACTTTTTGAGACCAACAAAAACATGAACCAACACAAACCAAACACAAAACGATTTAAAATTAGAATTTAGAACACTCAATTTTCCGCTGAACTCAATAATTTCACGGTCACATTCCATTCCAAATTCAAACGTTACTACTTTTTAAACATCAACCAAGGCAAAGGATTGCTAACGCGATGCCAAATTTTTTTTGTACTTACTGCAGTGTGCGCTAAACGCCGCGATACTGAGGGCTGATCTGTTAATTCGTTTGCTGATGTTCTAAAAAAAGACAATATGAGTGTACTGTCTTTTTTTAGAACATCAGCAAAGTCGCGAGATTTTTGAGTAGGTGTAGCGTCATAAACCATTCTTTAAGTATCTTTACAGATAGATAAAATTGAAATGTCTGTCTGTAATTTCGAAATATATGTCTTTTATTTTAATACTAGCTGACCCCTGCGACTTCGTTCGCGTGGATATAGGTTTTATATAGGATCAGATCGGATCCCATAATTCTTTTATGTACCTACTTAAGCTAAATGTATCCTAAGTTACTTCTTATAACATTGAAAGTTCCATTAAAATCGATCCAGCCGTTTCGGAGATTAGCTGGAACAAATAGACACACCGACAAACAAATTTAAACGCACACCAGTTTAAAATAAGCCGTACGTTCAAAGATCCGGGTCCCAAGTTATTTGAACCCAATACTGAGGATTTTAATGTCTGTCATTTCTAAACTAATAAACCTATGACCTTGAAATATTTACGGGACAATACTTAAAGTACTACCTTTCTAACAAAAAAAGAATGAGTTAAATCGAACTACGCGTTAATGAATTACAGCTAAATACATGTTTTAACTTTCTTCCCCTCTCCCTAGGGAACCGTGCTGAATTTCGGGATAAAAAGTATCCTATAACCTACCTCGGAGTATAAACTCAAATCGTACCAAGTTTCATTCGAATCCATTCAGTAGTTTCGGCGTGATGCGCGGCCAAGATACAGACAGACAGACAGACAGACAGACAGACAGACAGACAGACAGACAGACAGACAAAAATGAAAAAAATTACAGTTTTGGCTTCAGTATCGATTATAGAATGCCCTCCAAAAGAAATTTTCAAAATATCTTCAATGTACAGAATTGGATCTGTTACAGTTTTATTATATTATAGAATAGAATAGACAGTGTTATTAAGTTTACTTAGATGATTAAATAAAAAAGCGTAACCTAAACTCACGTTTTTTTAAATTTCTGTCTGTCTTTTTGTCCTGGCTATCAGCTTAACCAATTTCTTCTTTCTTTCTTTCCAACTCTCATATTTCAATGGGATGGAATTTTGGAACGACCGGAAAGGGCTGAGGTACAGGATTGACGGCTTTACGTGCTCGCCGAGGCACGAGGTTGTTACACCGTCAAATTCTAAACTCCGGATTGTTAAAGAGTATTTCTTGACAGAAAACCCTTTTTTGACCCCACCAGGGCCTCAAACCTGGGACCTCATGATTGGCAATCGAATAAGATAACCACTAGTCCAACGAGGCAGTTGAAGACAAATAGGTATTAATTAAAAATTTTAAAAACCCGCGACATTTCGCGAAAATTCGCCATTTTGTGGCGGCGGTCATCTTGAATTTGCATAGTGCTATCATTTGATATCCATATTAAGGGAGTTGTGAAAAAATATGTAATCCGCCATTTTGTAGCGGCGGCCATCTTGGATCGATTTTCATCAAACATAGCTACCAACACTCTCGACTAATTCACCTTTCAATTAAAAAATACCGCATTCAAATCAGTTCACCCGTTTGAGCGCTACAGAGGAACAGACAGACAGACACACACACACTCACACAGACACGTCAAACTTATAACACCCCGTCGTTTATGTTAATAAATTAAAAATAATGCACATGATGCTAAACTGGGTATCCACGCTGTTCAAGAAATATTTTTATTTTGTATTGACATTGTGAGGGTCATCCTACATAGTGCTTTTAAATTCCACTTCAGAAGAGTTTATCTCGAGCGCGCTCCTTACAAACAAAGTTTCATTATTACATCTCCATACAAACGAAGTTTGATATTAACCAGTCAATCTCTACGGAACTTTTAATTTTCATTATAACTGTACTTGTTTATCGAATTTCCATTATAATATGGACCTACTAGTCCTACAACTAAGTTTCAAACATGGTCTCAAATACGAGTATTTACATCCTTGAGTCCGCAAGTTTTTACCACAGATACAAAATGTTAGGTTCTAAAGGAATTTATTTAAGTGCACTTTAGCGCGCAATTCATTGAGATTGAATGGCTACTAGCAAGGGCGTCGCCAGCCGATGGCCAAGGGGGGGGCCAGTTGATGATATTATAGTATGGGAAAAGTACAAAGTATTGTTGGTACAGTCCAGAACTTTTGAAGCTGGTTACGAGCTCTTAATTTATTTTCGAATTAGAATTTTTCATTGATCTCGTTTCCATTTGCGCCAGGTTTAATTTAGATAGGTACTTAGTGCAAAATATAGCATATTTATATTTTTTCAAATCTCTAGGGGGGGGCAGCTGCCCCCCCCCCCTGCCCCTACCTGGCGACGCCCATGGCTACTAGTACAATAAGAAGAAAACTTCGTTTGTACGGGCCGCGCTTGGGAGCTCGATCTCTCTTAAGTCGTCATAAAACATATAGGATTATTATGATGATAACATCGTTTTGTCTTGGCAAGTGATTGCCGACGGCTGAGACGTGTAGGTGTCAGCAGAAATGATTCGAGATTTCTGTAAGCATGAGTTTGGTTTTTGTTAGTCTTCAATCTTGGTTTCCACACTTAGAGGGTAGGTTGAATTTTATATAACCTTGTACTTCTTCTTTTAAACAAATTGAAACCACTTACTTTCTAGCTGTATTTTTATTTAGGAGAAACAGCGGAGCGGTTTTGTAGGTAGAGAAATGGTAGAGTTACTTTGACCTGATTTGATTTGACCGAACCAGTGGTAGACTCAATTGACCATTCAAAAAAGCTTGTAAAAGTTTATTTGAATAAAAACTTTTCTATTTCTATTTCTATTCGAGAAAAGTTCAGTTAGAAATATGCGGCAGTATGACGATGGCATTCACGTTTGATTGGTCGACACTCTCTCGCTATTGTCTAAAATGCACTGTTGCAGAAATGTACCATAAATTCTGCGGATCACCACGATTATTTCTGTATTCGTAGCTACACAGCTTTTCCGCAATCGACCAGCAGGTTATAGCTTATAACGTAATTACGAAACAAAGAGTATACCTACCTATGTGATTTATTTTGCAATTTATGTGTTGACACAATATGAGTTATGAAAACGAATAATTATGATTCATTCATAATCCTTAATCAAATAGGAATAAGTAAATAAATTATTCAATATTTTGACAATGCTCTAATCGCATTTTGCCATCAAAAATAAACAAATATTTGTAAAAACCGATTATGACACGCGATATCAAATAACTTATAATATTTATTTGAAATACGAATAGGTAATTCTGAATATTTTCAAATAAATAACAAATTCAATCGATAGACGTCCACTGCTAAAACAAGCTAAAACAAGACTACCACACGTTGCGATCTTGCTTCGCTTGTATCCAGCGGTGACTCGTCTAATGTCGTCAGTCCACCCATAGGCCAGACCAATACTGTACTTTGCGATGCGTACCCACTCCTAATACATACTTAACTTATATAGCAGGCAACGCTGGACTTTGCCGGTAGGCTGGTAACCAGCCTCGGAGAGACAGACCTCACATCAGACCAGCCCTGAGACCGTTTATTCATTAAAAATTACGAAATTACCCTTACCAGGATTCTAACCTGAGACCTCCCACTTATGATACCACAGCGCTGACCAGTGACCACTACACCAGAGGTTGTCGTCATCACCCAATTTATAATTTGGCATAGAGAGATATAGTCACCGAGTGTGATGATTTATTTCTTGTTCTTTCTGCCAGTTTTGTCTTCCGGGACGAAAGATGACTATTAGAATCTATAATTATCATTAAATGACCTTGGTGTTCGTTTGTACGTCACAATTTAAGATAGTTAACTCCTTTGTTAGTTTTTTATGTTTGGATTTACCGACGCTACGGCTGTCGGGTGGACAGCGCGTGCCCCAGTTCTAAAAGATCATATCCTATTATGCTAAATGCGCGTGAATACAACTTACAAAATCTCTAGGATGGAAATGCCATCTATAAAAAATAATATACTTAATCTAAAGTTATAAAAATAGTTGGAAAGTTGGAACAGCGCAGCCGCGTGTGAAGAACCCTTTTGACGTTTATTGATATAATAAGTAAAGTGGCATTAACCGATTGCACCAATAAAGGGATATACACACTTTTACGGAGAGCGCTCACGGAGCGGTTTGGAATCGCGCCCGCCGCGGCTGCGGGAGAGAGGTTAAGAGAGAGCGCGCTCACGAGCCCGCTTGTTTTTGCGGGACCGCAGCCGCCGCGGCTGCGGGCGTCGCCCGCCGAGTTGGCGGGCGACGCCCGCAAGACCGGCGGTTATATTTATATATGAAGAGCTGGCGAACAAAATGTTATATTTTTTAATCCGATGGTCTTTGGCTTGCTGAATAAGAATATCAACTTAATTTTACTTAAAACGGCCCGCAACTGTATCAAAATTGCATCCATAGGTCGTGGTTTCGATCATAACGGCATAATTACAATAAAGTTTCGAAAGATTTGAATAATCGAGCACGTTTTCGTTCAATATGGATTAATTTCCATACTTTGTAAGATTTCAATAAAAATGATTATTTCTTTTTCAGAAGAAAAAATTGTTTTTTTTTACTAAGAATTTTTTTTTTAATTAAAAAGTTTATCATTTAAAAACTTTATTCACTAATAAAGTTTTTAAACAATTTATGTTGAAATTGGCCTAAACTAACTTACAAATGTCAGACTGACTTACAAATGATAAATTATTGTTGAAAATTAATTAGAATTTTTAGAAATGGTTTACGAATTATTAATTTCATAATTGAAATAGGTTAGAATTAACTGACATTTGATTCATTCAGTGGCGCCGAACCGCCATCTTGAATTATTGGTATAAATACGGGTACTTCGAAGCCATGAATTGAGTCTCCTCCAAAGACTCAACCGACTATTAAATGCTTCAGCGTCTAGGTCGTGATATTTGATTGAGGGCTGCGATAGCAATCACACCCTCATCGAATAAATGCTGCCATTTTGGACTTGGCTGAGTGTAATTAATTAATTAGTATAAAATATATTTGAAAATAGATCTCAGTTAAACTAATCTCTGAGTTGATATAAATTGAGTTATGTGCGGGTGATAAACGCAGATATTTTAATAATAGTTTGATTTAGTTTTAATATTAATTGATAGTCTGCTTCTGGAGTTATGTGTTTACACAAACAAGTTATTGCTTGCAATATTAATTAATGATTGCTTCCGTTAACTTATATGAGATAGCAAACTGAATTTAACATATTATTATGTTCAATAAAGTCACAAACTACATATGGGTAAATAAAAATCCACGCCAAAAGCTCATTGTAAGTATGTCATTCAGTTTAATATTAATATTTAATAATTAATATTTAATAGGTTACCTGAATCAATACAGGCCATGCCTCTCCAAACTGGCTCATGGAGAAATGTTTTTACAATTTAAAAGAATATACCTATGACATAAATTCTATTTATTGCAATTAATTTTATATTTATATCTTTAGAACGGTGACATGTATGCTACTTACGTCATTTTGTTTAGTCTTAAAATCAATAATTCAATTTGCACACTAATTTATTAGTTAAATGTGTTGGAAGACAATAAGCTTTAAGATCCATAGTATTTGTACCACATTTTTGCAAATAAAGACTCTTACTCTTTAGTTTGATGCAACTATACCGTTTTGTTCGCCAGCTCCTCCTATAAGAAAAATGCGATCGCGCCCGCCAAAAAACCGCAGAGCTTGCGGGCGACGCCCGCAAAGCTCGCGGGCACCCGCTGCCCGCCGGTTCTGCGGGAGCCGCGAGCAACCGCCAACTCTGCGGGAGTAAATCGCGTCGTGAGTTTTGCACTCGACATTTGTATGAATTTCGAGTATTGCGGGCCCGCAACCGCGGCGGGCGCGGGTGCGAACCGCTCCGTGAGCGCTCTCTCTTACGCGTTCACTGTACCGATATAATCAAATGAAAGTCGATGGTTGGTTTGTGATTTTGCGAAATGTACGATAGAGAATATCGAATTTCTTTTCCACTTCTATTATTTTATTTTTCCACTTCTATTATTCTGGATTAACGATGTACTTGGTAAATAAGGTCTATTATTTACGACAATTTAGGTAAAAAAACCAGTAAGGTAACAAGGACTCAAGACTTGAAATGGTCTAAGAACAACCAAAGTCAGCCGGGTATTCTTTTAATCATTACCATCACACAATATCACTCGATCAAATCGTTCCCAAGATTTCCTTTTAGAAGATTTTTTGACGTGATTACTTTTAATAAAAAAATCATAACTTCATTGCTTTAATATCTGCTATGTGATAAAAGTAATCTATCATAAAAAACCAAAACACTTTTCCTATAAAATTTTCTTATAGATTTTTTTTTTTCTAAAACTCACATGTTTCTTGGTATTTCTATACACGTCATACTTAATATACATTTTAAGAAATTAGTTATACTCTGTCATAATTTTACCTCTTTCTTATCTACTACCTCCGTTCCGACGCGGTAGAAACCAAACAACTCTATTAACCTCGTACATAATGTTGCGTAACGCTGCGTAAAAACGTATAGGAGCCCCCAACACCGCATTAGTGTTGGTACATTAACTTACGATTAAATTCACCGTGATAACGTCTCCGCTGGGATGATGGATGCTCGCTATGACTTCATCACATGTAGCTCTTACATTTAGACAGGGTTTTTTCTAGTCCACTCGGTCTTGGATCTCTATATCAGAGGTCTTATGCCGACTTTGTACATAGTGGCAACGATGATCGAAATTCGAGTATCGACACACAATGACTTCAGAGCAAAATTAACCCAAACGCTCTTATTTTAAAGTCGTAATTCGATAGTTCGAATATTTATTTTACAACATTTCTGCTTGGAGGGCTGGCTGTTTTCGAATGCTGAATGTATTTGCGAACTCAAATCTTATTACAAGCCATTTTAGGTCCATGATACTCTGAAGTCATTGTGATTCAATCAATAGTATACCATAAAGTTTTGGAGCGCTCCAAACTGAGACTAAGCACTCTGATAAGGGTCGGATAGCTTAAACGTCAGTTTTGTCACTTAGTTACTTTACGTCAAAGAAAAACGTTGTGAATAAGCTATCCGACACTTATCAGAAGGTGATGAAACACGCCCTTGGCTTCTAAAAATCTATCTTCTTCTTCTTCTATCTTAGATACAATTATAAAAAATCGTAGACTTGCCATATCTGTACATTAAAGATTTTTGCAAAATAATAACTGGGGAATATTAGGGATAAGTAATAATAGAACGTAAAATACCTATTTTTGAAATTTTTGTCTGTTTGTCTATTTATCTGTTTGTCTGTATGTTTGTGCGCGCATCACGCAAAAACTACTGAATAGATTGAAATGAAACTTGGCATGATTTAAGTTCTTACTACGGAGTAACATATAGGATACTTTTTATCACGAAATTCAGCACGGTTCCCTTGGGAGAGGGGATGAAAGTTAAAATGTGTACTTAACTGTAATCCATTATCGCGTAGTCCGATTTCATTCATTCTTTTTTTGTTAGAAAGGAGATACTTTGTAGATTACAGGCTGTTCTCTGAAAGGCTGGATCGATTTTGATGGGACTTTCACTGGCGGATGTTTATATTTTGATCTACTTTAACATCCGCCAGTGAACTTTTAACAGTTTTTAGCGAGGTATGAGCTCAAAAGAGCTTAGGAAAAAAAAATTCCCACGAGATTTTCAAAAACCAATATCCACGCGAACGAAGTCGCGGGTGTCCGCTTGTCAGAAATAAATAGAACAGATCCTATTTAATTTTAACACTGGGTAACGAAAATGCAAAAACAATTATTCGAACTTTAAAACGTAAAATTGCCATTACCCGAATAAATACGTCGACGGCTCGTGTGCGCCGCCACCACCCGCCACGCTACGCTTCCGAAGTCAAACATTTATTACCACTTTTATCGACGTCAGTACTTTAGGGTGGGAAAACAATGACTTAAAGCTGCATTTCTATCAGGAGCGAGGCGTTGTAAAAAAGTTTACCTACAAGATTATTATGTTTATTTGAATAATTCATCAATGTACTCGTCATTTCCCTTTCCACTTGTAGATTTGAGATTATTTATTTAAGCAATTTAAGCAAATCACAGGGTATAAAGGGACCGCTATCGAAAATTTAGCACTATTATTATTATACTATACTAGCTTCTGCCCGCGGCTTCGCCCTCGTGAATTTCGGTTTTTAAAAATCCCGAGGGAATCGTGGATTTCCCGTTCCCGCTCCCTTTTCCAACCTTTAGGGACCGTTCAGATAGACCGGCGCGGAGAGCGTCGGAGAGCATTTTTTTTCACACAGACCGGCCTTTCAAATTTGCTCTGCTCTCCGCGCCGGTCTGTGTGAACGGACACGTGGATGCGTTCGGAGCCGAGCGGACGCTCTTGGGCCGGACGGCAGAGCAATTCGGCCTACGGTCGGTTGCGCGAGCATGAAAGAGCACGCGAACGGAGCCGGTCGGATGCTCGAGCGCGAAAGAGCACGAGCATAGAGCAGCCGACCGGCTCGATGAGCAGCCGAGTGGCTGCTCTTAATATTTGACACCGAGCGTATTGGGAGCATCCTCGAGCATCCTCTTATCATAAAAGAGATAAAATGTAAAAATGAAGCTTATTTCAATGTCTTAAGGTTCTATTTTAAATGCGATTAAAATTTGCTCTGCTCTCCGCGCTGGTCTATCTGAAAGGTCCCTTATACCTACTTTCAAGGAAGTTTGCTAGTATAATATTAGTAGTTTAGTATTTTTCAAACCGGCAATGTAAAGCTTGCAAAACGCGGCCACAAGCATTTACCCAACGTTCATTAACCTGTAGCGTCAGCTGATTACATTACATTGAGAACTTTTAAAAAATACAGGAAATATTTTAATTTTATTCGTGTTTTTTTTGATATCTTGTCAGTAATAATCACTTACCTGTCTTCGTTTCCGATAGTGGTCCCCTTACACCCGATATATGAAAAGGCTTTAAAAACACCTGGTGGAAGGGCAGCTTAAGCTTACGCTACCTGGTGTGTGCCTACCGGTGAAAATATTTATACGGCTAAAATTTTTACATTTCACTTCGATATTATTACTGAGTACTTTGTTCTTATATAAAAAATTATTTGATTAACAATGTGAGGGTAGGTTAAAAATTTCTGGTCCATTATAATTCAGTCGAAATTTTGTATTCGAGATTTAAAATTCCGCTTAAAATATTTAAAATACTTCGGTATTATGAATTATAATTTTGCCTTGGTGTACAAATCTAATGATTAAATAAGTTAATTAACATAAAACCTTTTAGGGATAAGAGTGATGTATTAATAATTATGTAGATCCCCCGTCCACATATTTCTATGAATACCCAGCACCCCTGCTAAATCGGGATTAAGGAATTGGAAATTCAACAATTATTAATAGCTGATGCTCGTGAACTGAACTGCCCCGAGCCTCGGAGAGCACGTTAAGCAGTCGGTCTCGGTTATTGTCACTGTCATGTGACAATAGTCGTTAAAGCCCGCTAACCCACATTAGAGCAGCGTGGCGGGTCGAAGCTCTAAATCCCTCACACCTATGACAGAGGAGGCCTGTACCCAGCAGTGGGACGTTAAAAGGCTGTAGTGTCAGTGGTGGTGGTGAATGCTCGAGACATGGATTTAGGTTTTTTTAATATCACTTACCTACAAGTCACGGCAAATAAGTCTAGCGTTGACCTTTAATGCGCAGTAGTCGAAAATGAGGTATCTTGGGGTGTGAGGGGGTCGCGGAGAGGGCGTGGGGATCGTTCGTAAGCACTGATTAGCTCCCGCGGATCCCTCGTAAGCGCTGATTGGCTCTCCAATCGTATTGTGTCCCGCTCACTCGTACGACGCTGCGCACACTTGAAGGTCACCGCTTGACTTACATGCCGGGGGTTATAGAAACTCTTCGATTATCCGGGATACAAAGTAGCATAAAAGTTACTTTCCAGATTCTCAAAGTACCTATATATCCATGCAAAAAATCACGTCGTTCCTTAGCTCTGCTGTGGCGTGATTGAAGGAGAAGTTATTGAAAAAAACCGGCCAAGTGCGAGTCGGACTCTCGCACGAAGGGTTCCGTACCATTATCTATAAAAACGGCAAAAATACGTGATTTTTGCCGTTTTTATAGGGGGCTCCCATACAACAAACGTGTTGTATGGGAGCCCCCTTAAATATTTACTTTATTCTAATTTTTTGGTATTTTTTGTTGTTATAACGTCATCTAAAATACATCATCTATGAAAATTAAATGTCTAACTATCATGGTTCATGAGATACAGCCTGGTGACAGACTGTCAGACAGACAGAGGGACAGACAGACAGACGGATAGCAGAGTCTTAGTAATAGGGTCCCGTTTTTACCCTTTGGGCACGGAACCCTAAAAATAGCGTGCAACTGTTTGATTTCTCAGAACATAACAAGTAGAAACAAGTTATTTGACTTGTATGCAGAAAAACAATATAACTATACCCCTGCGTTTATTGAATATGTTAGAAATTATTCCAAATTATTTCGAAATGTTTGCATACAAGCAAAATCTCTTTACATAAAACAGAAAATCATTCACTCTGATAATAAAATAAAAGCAACGTGGGATATCATCAGTAATGAAATGGGGAAACATAAAGTGCATAATAATAAACTGGAATTAAAAATTAATAATCATATTATTGATTCTGATACAGATATTGCAAATACTTTTGAGAAGTTTTTCCAAAATGTTCCAGTTACCACGACTAGTTCCCTAAATTCCTCGCCAACAGAAGCCTATAGTATTTTAAAGGGCAATGTTTCTGAGTGCAATGTATTATTTCGATTTAAATACGTAACCCCATATGATGTTATTAAAACATTTAAGTCTTTACAACACAAAAAAACAGGAGACTTATGGGGAATATCAGTAAAAATAATCCATAATATTATTGACGTTATTGCACCATATCTTGCTGTTATTTTTAACAAATCCATAGACTCGGGATCATTTCCTGACCTAATGAAATGTAGTAAATTAATACCTCTATTTAAATCGGGAAGCAAAAGTGACCCAAATAACTACAGGCCGATCTCGATTCTACCAACTCTCAGCAAGATATTTGAGAAAATGATGCTCAACCAACTGCTTTTGCACTTTAATTTAAATAAATTACTTCACTCTGAGCAGTATGGTTTCACTAAGGGTCGTTCTACAACCGATGCGGCCGCAAGGCTGTTACGGCATATTTTCGATGCATGGGAGAAATCACAGAATGCCATTGGTATTTTCTGTGATTTGTCAAAAGCATTCGATTGCGTTGATCATGAGACTCTCTTACGAAAATTAAGCCACTATGGTATTAAAGAAACTGCACTCAGTCTTATTGCCTCTTATCTCAGTGATCGCATACAGAGAGTATGTATCAATGATGTTAAGTCGTCCGGATCAGCCTCAGTAATGGGTGTTCCCCAAGGCTCTATTCTGGGTCCATTCATGTTTCTGGTTTATATTAATGATTTACCACATTTTGTCAAAAATGCTTGCGATATTGTACTATTTGCTGACGACACGTCTTTGATTTTTAAAGTCGATAGGACTAAGGACAATTTTGACGATGTAAATAATACATTATCTCAAGTTTCACACTGGTTTACTACAAACAATCTACTTTTGAATGCAAAAAAAACCAAGTGTGTCGAGTTTCTATTGCCCAATACAAGGGTTACTAGCAAAAATTTGAAGATAAGTGGTGAGCCATTGAAAACTGAGGACACAACTGTGTTCTTGGGAATAACCCTAGATGCAAAGCTTCAATGGGGCACCCATATAGCAACACTTGCTGGCAAGCTCAGCTCTGCTGCTTACGCTGTTAGGAAGATTCGACAGATAACAGATATAGAAACTGCAAAAATTGTTTATTTTGCATATTTCCATAGTATTATGTCGTATGGACTCATACTATGGGGTAAAGCGGCTGATATTGAAAAAATTTTCGTTTTACAAAAAAGGGCAATTCGCGCAATTTATAATTTAAAACCGCGGGATTCCCTTCGAGAGAAATTTAAAGAAATAGGTATTCTTACGGTAGCTTCTCAATATATCTATAACAATATAATTTTTGTTAGGCAAAACATTCACAGTTACATTAAAAAGTGCGAATTACACGACAGGCAATTAAGAAATAGAAATAGGCTCGTGATTCCTCAGTTACGCCTCAAAAGGGTCCAAAGGTCATTTGTGGGAATGGGCGTAATGTTCTATAATAAAATTCCACAAGCAATCTTAGACTTGCCTTTACACAAGTTTAAGAACTCTATTAAAAATATGCTCATAAAAAAAGCATATTATACAATTGAAGATTATATAAATGATAAAAAAGCATGGAGCAATTTCTCAATGACAGGTTGCTTGGAAACAATCTAAGAAAATTTAACTCATGTCTTAAAACGAGTATTTGATTATTGGTGTTCAATTCGATGCTTTGATCATGGGTAGCCTAAGTATGTCACGCTCTCTTTAAACATTTCTGTGGTGGTGTCGTGTGGTGCGGGTTGTTACGTTCCCTCGAATATGGTTGAGCGAAGCAATGGCTGGATCATGCGTCATGCTCGTGAACGGGTGCCACCGTCGGAAATGGGGCTACTTTTGTCTGCCCTTCTTCACATGTGTAGAATTGTAAGCACCATTCCGAACCTGTGGTAGATTCATTTGTCGATTCGTAAACGCTTCCGAAAGTTTATCTGAATAAAATTATGATTACTTATATAAATGATAAAAAGGCGTGGATTTGACTCGTTCCAGCAATGCGCGAGACGGCAATTCAATCATGTACTTAACATAAAATTGTTATATTGATATTGTAAATTTGGAAAAGAGCAACCGCCGAGTTTCTTGCTGGTTCTTCTCGGTTGGAACGGCATTCCGAACCAGTGGTAGATTCATCTGACTATTCAAAAGCACTTGTAAAAGTTTATTTGAATAAAAAACTTTTCTATTCTATTCTATTCTATTCTATTCATACATACATACATATATACAAACATACATACATACATACATAGACTGCTAAATTAATCATCATCGTATGACATAATTCTTCATAGATTGTCAATTTTACATCCCTACTAATATTATAAAGTTGTCTGTTGGGCCGTATATTTGTCTTACAATCGCATCACAATAGAGCTACGGAACGACGTGATTTTTGCACGATAGTTGACGATCTAGGGAGAGTGACATCAAACATAGGTGACTTTCTACCCGACTACGGCAAGGCCAAAAGGAAGGGTTATGACTTTAGCAGTCTATGTATGATTGTGGCAGTCTATTTAACCCCCGACGCAGAAAAGACGGGGTGTTATAAGTTTGATGTGTCTGTGTGTGTGTGTGGGTGTGTGTGTCTGTCTGTTCCCCTGTAGCGCTCAAACGGGTGGACCGATTTGAATGCGTTTTTTTTTGTTTGAAATGTGAAGGTCGAGAGTGTTGTTAACTATGTTTGATGAAAATCAATCCAAGATGGCCACCGCTACAAATTGGCGGATTACATATTTTTTCACAACTCCTTTAATATGGGTATCAAATGAAAGGGCTTGACTAGTGGCCGCTGCCAAAAAATAGCGAATGTCGGGTTTTTAAATTTTTAATTTACACTTGTGTATGTGTGTTTGTATGTGTGTATTTAAAGCTGTGATAGCCTAGTGGTTAGGACGACCGACTTCTAATCGGAGGTCGTGGGTTCGATCCCGGGCACGCACCTCTAACTTTTCTGAGTTATGTGCGTTTTAAGTATTTAAATATCGTGAAGAAACCTGCATGCCTGAGAGTTCTCCATAATGTTCTCAAAGGTGTGTGAAGTCTGCCAATCCGCTTGGCCAGCGTGGTAGACTATGGCCAAAACCCTTCTCACTCTGAGAGGAGACCCGTGCTCTGTAGTGAGCCGGTAATGGGTTGATCATGATGATGATGTGTGTTTGTATAAAGGTAGGTAATCGCAATAGGTAATATTGCCCAGGTAATAAATGTTAGTCCCTACTCCCAACCAAGTTCGACTTGACAAGACGTCTCCAAGTTTCTCTAACCGCGTAACATATTAAACACGTAATTATCCCCGAGTGAATGACAAGGGACTAATGAGTGGTCTAGATGTGATGGATTAGCCAAACGTTTGTCTCGAGCTACAATTGATAGCTCGGAGGACTATTGTTTGCCTTATTGTTTCGGAAATAAGAACTATTTTCAATTATTCTTATTCAATTAAATAATGGATCTACAAATTAAACTATTAATGGTGGGTGGGGATATAGTGTAGGTAAGTTTTAAAGTTGACGTTAATTTTGCGTAAATCTGTCCTTTAGTGTAGACGGAAAAGGGATGGTAAATTCGTTCCCGTCCCATCAGAATCAGTGGTAAATTCACTTGACGATTCAAAACAACTTTAAATAAAAACTTTTCTAATATTCAGTTTGATTCAGGTACGTTCAGTTTACACACGTTAGATTTGCGCAAAGTTAACGTTACCTTATAATACAATAGGAGCTCAGATATAATTATGTACTCAGACGGAATTTCAGAATTTATTTTTTCACATGAAACCATGTTTATTTATTGGTTTGTGCTTAAATAACTCTGTTACGGGCAGCTGCGTAACAGTATTTTCAGAAGAGGAAGCCTGGTTGACTGGAACTGTTCTGACAAGTATAAATTAAAAATTTAAAAAAAACCCCGACATTCGCCATTTTGTGGCGGCGGCCATCTTGAATTTGCAATAGTGCTATTTTACTAGTCAAGCCCTCTCATTTGATACCCATATTAAGGGAGTTGTGAAAAATATGTAATCAGCCATTTTGTAGCGGCGGCCATCTTAAACCGATTTTCATCAAACATAGCTAACAACACTCTCGATTAATTCACCTTTCAAACAAAAAAAAACCACATTCGAATCGGTCCACCCGTTTGAGCGCCACAGGGGAACAGACAGACACACACACACACACAGACACGTCAAACTTATAACACCCTGTCGTTTTTCCGTCGGGGGTTAAAAAAACGAAGCTATTGACGGAGATGGTGTGGATCGGTACGGCAATAGTACAGCATGTGGAAGGCAACGGGAAACCATCACATACAAGTCCCCAGGAAGATGATTATGGCTGAGAATAACATACGAATGGCCCTCAGTCCCCGGCAGACCTTCGATGGTCAGAGGGTGCGAAAAATCTCCGGGTCAGCCATCACGATTGCTACATGCAATGTCAAGAGTATGTACCGCAGCTATAAGATGGTGAATATCGAACGGGAGATGCTAAGACTTAAGATAGATATCCTTGGAGTGAGTGAGTCTAGACACCAGGGAACAGGAGTCTTGTTACGGGATGACAGGGCAAGATCCAAGGAAAACGAAGTATGGGAAGAAGAAGTACATCTTGACTGAAAAACCTATACGCCAATGGTTTGTAAAAAGCACCCGTTCATTATTCAGAGCCGCGGTATCGAAGATCCAAGTTGCCTTAATGATCGCCGACCTTCGAAAGAAGATGGCACTTTAAGAAGGAGAAGCTTAAATAACGTCGCAACAGGCCTAATAATCAACGTGATTTTTTGCATAGCTAGGTGTAACTGAGAACATGGAGAGCGATAGCTACTTTTACTCCCGGGAAAGCAAAGAGTTCCCGCGGGATTTAAAAAACTTACCTACATACATATTTTAACCCGTACGAAGTCGCGGACAAACAATAAAAATAATTAACTGTAACTACAAACTGGTTGTATTTATATTCTAAGTTTTCCGTTACGTATAACTCCGCGCAAGCAGCCTTGCAATCTTTTGTATTGCTCTCCACTTTTAAATCCGTACTGATTTGAAATTCTAGTGTGCTCCGTAATATGGACTCCTTCTACAGCACAGTTATTTCAGCACAATTTTGTACAATCTGTATATCTTTAAAACAAGAAAGAATAGACATCTTCTAGGCAAGCGAGTTCTATTTTAGGCAACACAATTACTTGCCCAGGTACGATAGCGGTAAAGTGTCTATATCCTTAATTTTGTACCTAACTACAGTAAAGCCAAAAGGAAGGGTTATTATTGTAGTCTATGTATGTATGTTTGTATAACGTATGTTCCTACTAATCCGAATACGATACGCATTAACCAGTGAGCCGATTTTCATGAATCCTTTTCCGCAGGGAACATTGTGAAAGAGATAGCAATACATTTACAGTTCAAATATAATACACTAGCGGTCCGCCCCGGCTTCGCCCGTGGTACATAATATATAGCCTATAGCACTCAAGGATCACGTAAATATGCAACGGTGAAAGAATTTTTGAAATCGGTCCTATTATATATTCTGTGCCAGTAGTTTCCAAGATTAGCGCGTTCAAACAAACAAACTCTTTCGCTTTATTATATTATGTATAGATAGTATAGATTTCAGTTTATTTGGAAGATTATGTTTAACAGAATGAGCCCCAATATTTACGTTTGTTGATATGTGCTAACTTGTACTACTTGGGTACTGGAGACCGAATATCCGTCGAAAAATGTTGAGCTTCTATAACGTGCCATTGTTTTCTCTACCAAAAGTACCGACGACTCAAAAGGGGTAATATATTTGCACCGCAAAGCGCGAAATGCTCACGGAAGAGTCACTAGTGGCGTCGACGTATTTATTCAAGTAATGGCAGTTTTACGGTTTGACTCTAAATTGCTTTTGAACGAGGTGAACAAGGGTAGACCTGTTAACCTTAAAGTGCGGTTCATGGTTTACATTGGTGAAGTAACCTGTGAAGGTTGAGGACCATTGACGCAAGTACAGACTTAAGGTCGAAGGCTGAGATCTACATATACAGAGTTTACGGAGATCGCTTTCGAAAACTATTTTATTTCGCTATTATTATACTAAAACACAATCCAATACCAATAATTTTTTGTTTTGTAATATTAGTGGTTTAGTATTTAGTATTTTTCAAAACGTGGGACATTGCCCTCGCGAGCGGCTGCCGGCCCGCAACTTTATTTAGGCGTCAATTGATTGCGTTATATTGCGAGCTAACGAACAATACTGAAAACTGACACTTTTTTGTAGTATCTTGTCTTATTACCCGCCTTTATTTTCAAAAGCGGTCCCCTTACACCCGTTACAGCATACAGGACCCTTTTCCGACTTGAGACAGTGTTATAGCGAGATAGATTTAGAAATGTCCCGTTTTAACATTGTCTCATGTCAAAGTAGAGTGAGTACGCTCTATAGATATATCAGCCAGGGTGAGATCTACAGAACGTACCTAACTACTCTGACTCTACGCAGACTCAAGAAAGAGCTCGGTACGTAAGTGTGTCCCTGACATCTCTCTTGCTTTAACTGTCTAAGTCCACCTCGAGAGAGACTTGTCCTAAACGAAACGTACAGACGTCTTGTTTGAAAATTGACCACAACAAGCTATAATTTAAAAATTAAAAAAACCCGACTGCCATGCTAAAAACGAACTAAAAAATTAATAAACTACCACCGTACCACTTACAGTGTAGTTGTTATTTATTTTGTTTTTCATGATTTGTCACTCCAAATTGATTTAAAACATATAGATTGTATACATTTTCGTACTCGCCTTTTAAAGCCCTTTATTTTGATACCCCACTCGAGGGTCTTGAAGAAAAAAATTTTTTTCAGCCCGCACATTAAAGCGCATAAAATCCGCCATTTTGATT
Source organism: Melanargia galathea (assembly GCA_920104075.1). Taxonomy (NCBI): domain Eukaryota; kingdom Metazoa; phylum Arthropoda; class Insecta; order Lepidoptera; family Nymphalidae; genus Melanargia; species Melanargia galathea. Next base: position 2,617,272 of record OV049871.1, on the reverse strand, counting down.
TTTTATGAATTTTATGTACCCAGTAACATTTGCGCCGTCAAGACAAATCTAATGACGTATAATTTATCAAAATAGGTTGAGCCGTTAAGTAGTTACGAACTGACATAGGAAACGGTCATTTTCTACGATTTATCACTCCAAATTGTTTCCAAATATATAAATTTATACATTTTCGTATTTGCCTTTTGAATCCCTTTATTTTGATACCCCACTCGAGGGTCTTGAAGAAAAAAATTTTTTTCAGCTCGCACATTAAAGCGCATAAAGTCCGCCATTTTGATTTTTTTTAAAATTTAGGTACCCTATAACACTCGCGTCATTGAGACAAATCTAATGACGTATCATTTATCAAAATCCGTTGAGCCGTTGATTAGTTACACGCGGACATAGGAATGGACATACATACACACAGGTGAAACACATAACCCAGTCGGGTAAAAAATACTGTACAAATAAAACGGTAAACCAAACACGACCGCAAATTTGTAGGCGGCTGGCAGCCAAAAAAATACAAACAGAAGCAAAAATCCGAGAACTTTCTTTGGGTTATTTTATTTTCGCCAGTTCTCGCCAAACAGAATTTCCGATTTGCCAGCGAGATTGACGCGCCTAATTAGTCGCCGGGCCTCAGTGGCCGACAATTGCTAAATACAATGGGTCATTAGGGAAATTTGGCCGTTTTTGTACCCTCCCTGAAACAATGGAAATTTCTCCGAATTTTCTTTCAACAAGAATTTAGCGGAATGCGAGCTGCAACTTGAGAGTCCTGTTGGGAGGATTTTTTTTGTTTCGACGATTTTACCCTTGACTTTGAGTCGTTGACCTCCATAGCGAAGGTCAGATAGCAGTGGGGTAAGGTCCCCAATAGGCGAACAGTAGCGGCTAACTGTTTGCTTCCAGTTAGCCGCCCTATAGTTATTAAATGGAGTGTCCAATTTAATGATATCCTCCAAGTCCTCTTTAATTATATCATTAGTTATTTATCATTAGTTATTAATTAGTTGTTAAATATCATAGGTAGGTATTTATATTAATAAGTATTTTAACCCCCGACGCAAAAACAACGGGGTGTTATAAGTTTTACGTGTCTGTGTGTGTGTGTATGTGTGTGTGTGTCTGTTTGTTCCCCTGTGATGCTCAAACGGGTGGACCGATTTGAATGCGGTTTTTTTTTGTTTGAAAGGTGAATTAGTCGGAAGTGTTGTTAGCTGTGTTTGAAGAAAATCTGTCCAAGATGGCCGCCGCTACAAAATGCCGGATTACATATTTTTTCACAACTCCCTTAATATGGGTATCACATGAAAGGACTTGACTAGTAGAATAGCACTATTGCAAATCCAAGATGGCCGCCGCCACACAATGGTGAATGTCGGGGGTTTTTTAAATTTTTTATTTATACTTGTGTTATAGGAGACTACTACAGTCAAATCGAGTTATCGATTTTGTTGGAAATTATAAGTTACATCATAAGTTATTTTATGTAAAAAAAAGTGCAGTTTGCGACGTTTCGCTTGCCAAGTTATTCAGTGAATTCAGTGAGCGGCTGATTCGCCTCCAAATGCCCCCAAAACTATGAGAGATCCAGAGCTATGGGTTGCGTGCGATACGCCGCTTAGTCAGCCAGCGGACAGTCAGCCGCTCACTGTTCGCCTAATCACAGAATATATAATAAGTACTTGGCCTAATGGGGACACAGCCTAATAGGTATGACTTATGCCGAGTTTGCACATTGCGGCAACGTTGATCGAATTTGAGAATCGAAACACAGTGATTTTAAAATGTAATGGACTTAAACTGGCTTATTTTAGGGTTTGAGTTCGTCCATACATCTACAGCTAGCGCCCCAAGCGGTAACTTTCCAAATCAAATTTGGAAGCACTGAATGTGCGACTTTAAAATGAGAGGCTTTGGGTCCATGTTGCTCTGGTATTATAGTTTTTGATATTCAAAATCTACAGATGTTCGGTGTAGAACAAATTATATGTATATTTTCCTTGGTTCCACACGTTGTTCCCAACGCTGGGTCTGATAAAAACTTTGAACTTGTTGTGACAGGCATCTCCAAATTGTCACCTTGTAGTTTACTATAAATACCCTAATTAGCGTACAAGCGATAAAACGCTGGCAGCCATACAATATTATTTATATTATACAATAAAGAAAGCTCTTTACACTTTAAACTCAGTTCAAGTTAAAGTTAAGCTTTTATATAAATACACAGTCATCTCGGGAACAAAACGTAGGAAATGTGAAATTTCTATGCGGACCTGTGCTTCGAATAAAGATCATTATAGAAATGTTGTTATCTGACATCTGCAGACTTTGTATTTTTAGAGCAGTTTTCGTTCGTATTATTACTATTACGACCACCCTGACGCAGTGGTGAGCGCTGAGGTTCTGGGTTCAATTCCCGGCAGTGGCAATTTGGGATTTTATAATTTCTAAATTGTCTCTATATTGTGTCTATATTTGTTTGGAAGCCCTTGTAGATTAATTATCAGTGAATTTATTTTGCAGTTCCAATAATATTACATACCTACACACTGTCAAATTGATAACCTCCTTTTTTAAACCCCGACGCAAAAACGACGGGGTGTTATAAGTTTGACGTGTCTGTGTGTGTGTGTGTGTGTGTGTGTGTGTGTGTGTGTGTGTGTGTGTGTGTGTGTGTGTGTGTCTGTCTGTTCCCCTGTAGCGCTCAAACCGGTGAAACGATTTGAATGCGGTTTCTTTTATTTGAAAGGTGAATTAGTCGAGAGTGTTGTCAGCTATGTTTGATGAAAATCGATCCAAGATGGCCGCCGCTACAAAATGGAGGATTACATATTTTATGTAATCTTAATATGGGTATCAAACGAAAGGGCTTGACTAGTAGAATAGCACTATGCAAATCCAAGAAGGCCGCCGGTACAAAATGGCGAATGTTGGGGGTTTTTAAATTTTTTAATTTATACTTGTTTTGAAATTGGTTACTAAAATGATATTTTAAAACTGTATACGTTTTTGATAAATAAAGGCCATTAAAGGAAGGTCCTGAGACATAGATCACCGTTTATCGCTCACACAGATCGTTTGATTGAAGTATGTTTACGTTACAGTGTCACTACCCGTACATAAATTGAGGTAGGTAAATGACGTCATTTATATACCATAGACGCTATTGTCAGGGGAATATAACCTTTAAGAGTCAGTTATTAAGGTGGGTAAATAACAGGAGCAGGGTTAGTTTTCCACGATGTGATCTAAGAGCGCCGTTTTGTGGGTTAATTTGGGGTAAAGGATTACTGTTTATGACCCGTTTAAAACTTATTTGTATGCCACCTTATATATAATACATACGTATAGTATTATGATTAAAGATTGTATAAGTAATTACTGCATGTCATACATAAAATAAAAATGGGGAAAAAAAGGGAAATAAACTTCATAAATATACATATATTATGCTACGAAAACATTGTTTATCCTTGTATGGACGCATAAATAAAATTATTATCTACTAACTTTTGCCCGCGGCTTCGCCCGTGTGAATTTCGAATTTTCACAAATCCCTAGGGAATCGTGGATATCTGGTTTCCGTTTCCGCTCCCTTTTCCAACCTTTACACCTACTTTCAAGGAAGTTTGCTATAGTAATCTAACTATAGCTGTAGTTATAGATTTCGGGTTTTTCAAAATCCCGCGGGAACTGTGAATTTTTTTGGAATAAAAAGTAGCCTATGTTTTAAGTCAGGGTATAATCTATCTCCATTCGAAATTTCAGCCAAATCGGTTTAGTAGTTGCGACTGGACGGATCCGGCTAAAATTTGGCATGCTATTAGATACAACGTAAGCATCCGATAAAAAAGGATTTTTGAAAATTAATAACCCCCAAAGGGGTTAAATAGGGGTTGAAAGTTTCAATGAGTTTTATATGAGTCCACGCGGACGAAGTTGCAGGCATCAGTTAGTTATTCAAATATAGGCATTATATCACTGAAAATCAGCGTTGGGACACCTGGAATCTCAGATGCGTTTCCAAAACGGTCTCCAGTCTGAGAGGCCCTGTGCTCCAACACAAGCTGAGTGACTTACTTGTTTGTGGCATTGCACTGCTGTACAAGACAAATATTACACTAATAATTACATTTTAATTGTTATACCTATCTTATTTTATGTTTTGTACAAGTGCTCTACTACAAATAAAGATTTTCTATTTCTATTTCTATTTCTATATTAATGAAAACAGAATTAAAAAAAGTAAACGGAAAATTGCAAGACACAGGGGAAATAAAAAGATCAAATTCTGACCTCCAAATTCACTCACTCATTCATTTATCGACTTCATTAATCGTTGTTTATCCAGTGCAATCGACGGATATGTTGGAGATATCGCTGACTTGATTCTACTAGATTCTATTTGATTCAACTAGACCATCACGATACGATACGATATCGGATCTGATAATATGAACACGCTCAAAATCCCACTAACAATGGAAGTGAACAAGTAGGTACCTATAAATTAAAAATTTAAAAACCCTCGATATTCGCCATTTTGTGTTGGCGGCCATTTTTGATTTGAATAGTGCTATTCTACTAATCAAGCCCTTTCATTCGATAGAATTGAGGGAGTTGTGAAAAAATTTGTAATCCGCCATTTTGTGGCGGCGGCCATCTTGGACCAGTTTTCATTAAACATAGCTAAGAACATTCCCGAAAAATTCAACTTTCAAACAAAAAAACTGCATTCAAATCGGTTCACCTTTTGAGCGCTACGGTGGAGCAGACATACAGACATACAGACATACACACACACACCCACACAGACACGTCAAACTTATAACACTCCGTCGTTTTTGCGTCGGGGGTTAAAAATTTTAGTAAAAGAACACCACCGTGTTAAAACTGCAGTAATACCTAGTAGCTACGATTCCATTCACGTTCTTTAAACACGGTTCCTGTGAGTTGCTCGCCCGCTACTCGTTCCACCTAGGTACCTCGAATGCATGAGTTCACACAATCCAAACGGAATTAGCAAACCATGTAAGCTTTTGTTCATATTGTACCTACGAGTTGCAAACGTTTTACTGATATGTTTTAATAAACTGCCTCGTTAGTCTAGTGGTTGGTATATTCGACTGCAGATCAGACCCGAGTTCGATTCCCGGGTCGTGCAAGTAATTGTTAGGTGTTGGGTTTTTCTGTCAAGAAATTCTCAATGCCATACCGGAGTTGGAAGCTGGCGGTGTTTCACCCCCATGTCCGAGGCACTTTAAGCAGTCGGTCCCGATTATTATCAATATCATTTTTTTTATTGAATAATAGGCTTACGCTTGACGACAATCATGCGTGAAAAGCCATGATGAGGTCTAAGCTGGAACGCGCTTGCCTAGAAAATGCCTATTCACTCTTGCCTTGAAGGTACTCAAGTCGTACGAGGAGGGAAACACGGAAGCCGGAAGGTCGTTCCACACCCTAGCGGTTCGTATCAGAAACGTAAACCCAAAGCGCTTCGTGCGAGCTGACTGAACGTCAACCACATAGGGATGCCATCGCTCACGACTTCTCGCTGCTCTGTGGTGAAATGGTGAAGGAGGAACTAGGTTAAAAAGTTCCTGAGCACACTCTCCAAAGTATATCCCGATTACCGACTAATCTCTAAAAGGCTGGATCGATTTTGTTGGGACTTTCACTGGCGGATGTTTACATTTTGATCTACCTAAATATCCGGCAGTGAACTTTTAACAGTTTTTAGCATGATATGAGCTCAAAGGAGCTTAGGAAAAACAAAATGATTCCTACGGGATTTTTAAAAACCAATATGTATCCACGCGAACGAAGTCACGGGTGTCCGCTTGTTACATAATATAGTACCTCGTTACTGCTTAACCGTAGAATCAATTCTGACGAAACTTGGCACAGAGATAGCCTGTATCCCGGAGATGAAAATAAGCTACTTCCTATCCCGATAAATCAAAGTCTTTCTATGGGATTTTAAAGAAGCCAAAATCCGTGCGGATAAATTCGCGAGCATTAGTTATTTCTCAATATACCTATTCCCACCGAGGTGTCTCCTTTGTTTCATTTCCAAATAGCGTATCGACGAGACGCCATTTGCATTTTATATAAGTTTCAGTCGCACCCATTGTTAGGAATACACAAACAGTCATGAGGTGTGTGCGAACGTTGATTGAGAAAAACGAGCTTTTTAACCCCCGACGCAAAAACGACGGGGTGTTATAAGTTTGACGTGTCTCTGTGTGTGTGTGTGTCTGTTCCCCTGTAGCGCTCAAACGGTTGGACCGATTTGAATGCGGTTTTTTTGTTTGAAAGGTGAATTAGTCGAGAGTGTTGTTAGCTATGTTTGATGAAAATCCATCCAAGATGGCCGCCGCTACAAAATGGCGGATTACATATTTTTTCACAACTCCCTCAATATGGGTATCAAATGAAAGGGCTTGACTAGTAGAGTATCACTATTGTAAATCCAAGATGGCCGCCGCCACAAAATGGCGAATGTAGGGGGTTTTTTAAATTTTCAATTTATACTTGTCTCATTTATTACCCTACTGCGCGACGCAAAGGAGTGGTAATGTGTTTACTATGTATGTATGTATGATTGTTCCTTTGTGACACTACGTCTACGAGACTAAACGCGTTGGCAGATTTTGATAAGTGGCACGTCGTTAGATTTGCCATACCAGCGCGAGTGTCAACAAGAACATAAAAATTTGTAAAATGGCGGATTTTGGACGCCATAATGTTTTTTTTTCCTCAAATTCTATCGAGTGGGGTACCAAATTAAAGGGTTAGAAAAGATGATTACGACAATATAATTATTTTGACTATAAAATATTGTGGTCATACATGAAAGTTACCAGCACCTTGCGACCATATTTTCCCTAGCTTCTAGCCGCGACTACGCCCGCGTGAATTTCTGTTTTTCACAAATCACGAGGGAATCATGGATTTCCGGTTCCCGTTCCCGCTCCCTTTTCCAACCTTTATACCTTTTTTCAAGGAAGTTTGCTACAGTAATCTACCGATAGATGTAACTATAGATTTCAATTTTTTCAAAATCGCATGAAAACTGTGCATTTTTCCAGGATAAAAGTAAGTGTGTGTTATGTATTAAGTCAGGACATAATCTATCTCCATTCAAAATTTCAGCCAAATCGGTTTAGTAGTTGCAACGTTAAAGAGTAACAAACACACACATACATACACACACACACACACACACACACAAACTTTCGCCTTTATAATATTAGTGTGATTACTATATTGACCCCCGAGTATAGTAACTCTGAGGTCTGTAGTTATCGACCATGTATCGAAGGCGTATGCCACCACTGGTAGTACGCACTGTTAGAAAATCTACAAGCACTGCAAGTTTTTAGGCTATTAAGGCGAGGGAACATACACATATCTCCCAAACAATACACTCTCTATCGATATAAATCTATTGAATAAAGAAAAATGCATAAATAAAGAAAAAATGCAATTAAATTCCGTTACGAATGGAACCGATTGTCCACCGCGCGCCGCATTCCAATGCGCCACATATTTTATTCAACTTCGGTGTGAATGACGTGCCTACCGATGCGTTTTATGGATTATGTACCCTTAGTACGAGTTTGCACATTTCGACAACGTTCGAATTCGAATATCAAACAACTATAATATCAAAGTAAAAAGAAGCTAGTAGTCGCTAGTTAAAGTCGTAGATTCATTACTTCTGATTTTTATTTCTCGCAAGTTCCGCTTGGGATGCTGCCTGACTGTATGGATGAAATCAATCTTAAAACAAGCCAGTTCAGGTTCATTATTATTAAGTTATTGTTGATACTCCAAATCGATCAACGTCGCCGTAATGTGCAAACTCGTACTAACCCTACAACCCTACAAACACAACGTTGATCGAGTGTCGATAAAAAATAACGTCAAAGTAATATGAACCAAAACTTCTTGCTTTAAGACTTAATTTTGTCCAAATTCGTAGTTCAACTGAATACACTGTGGATTACCCATTTTGATTGGGTACAGACTCCAAAAATACCCTTTTAAAGTATGAAAAAAGCGAAGACTGAATGTAGGGTTTACACAGTACATTAAGATTTCGCAACTCGAATTCTTTTAACGTTATCGAGTCAAATGAAGTCGTACTAGAGGTTTGCGTCAGGAAAGTACCGGCGCATGATTGCAAGACTTCTCGAAGCATCTCATTATGCGCTAAGGTTGGGCACTGGGGGGGTTTCAGTGCGCACAAAACCTACGTAACTCAACTCACCACCAAGATGTCGAGTAGGTATAAGATACTTTTCCGTCGAGTAGAAGATTTTCCCTTCGTCAACAAAAACAAGAGATAAAGTTCGTAAAGTAAAACCCGACTACGCTTAGTATATAAAATAATAATTTAGTGTGCAGAAAGCGGGGCAATCAGCTAGTGGCGCCATCTATTATGTCTATCCGAAACTAAATAATATTTTACTTTTGCCGCTCGGACGTCAATTCTCGATTTTTTCTTATATAAAATGTAGCCTATGTCAGCCGGACTATAACAAAGAATTAATTGACACCTCATTAATCAAAATCGGCCCAGTAGTTAAGGCGCAACGGTGGTACATACAGAATCTCATACAAAAATCGGCCACAAAGTACAAACATACATGTGTACATACATACATACACCCACACCCTTCCTTTTGGCTTTGCCGTAGTCGGGTAAAAAAGGTAAATGTCTATAGAATACTACAATGTTTTCAGGAGACCGACCCACCAAGGCTACGACTGAAAAATAAAAGTGCGATGAGATTCTATTACCCGGCGAGCCATTTGTCCGTCGCATTCGTCGGCGTCACATGTTTTATTCAACGCCTCGCATCGCCCCGAGCGCGCGGACGGGATGCATGCTCACTGCTCAGCCCATAAATGGAAACGAAAGAATGTAATGGAAAAGGCCAGTTTGAGTTGAAACTTTTCATATAACGCCAGTCAGGTAATTCAATAATGTGAAATTCTATTTTTCACAGCTATGTGCTTAGACTGCAAGTCGGTTCTTGGTTTCCGCTCTTGGTGTGATTATGTCGCACGTTGGCAACAAACGTGACTTAAACACACCAAAGGACTGATGGCGTCCTTTGTTATACATTTTAGAACGGCGATTTTAATTTCTTTTTAACCCCCGACGCAAAAACGACGGGGTGTTATAAGTTTGACGTGTCTGTGTGTGTGTGTGTGTGTGTGTGTGTGTGTGTCTGTCTGTTCCCCTGTGGCGCTCAAACGGGTGGACCGATTTGAATGCGTTTTTTTTTGTTTGAAAGGTGAGTCAGTCGAGAGTGTTGTTAGCTATGTTTGATGAAAATCGGTCCAAGATGGCCGCCGCTACAAAATGGCGGATGATATATTTTTTCACAACTCCCTTGATATGGGTATCAAATGAAAGGGCTTGACTAGTAGAATAGCACTATACCAAATTCAAGATGGCCGCCGCCACAAAATGGCGAATGTCGGGGGTTTTTTAAATTTTAAATTTATACTTGTTACAAATAAGCCCTTGGCTGCGATCTCACGTGATGGTAAGCGACGAAGCAGTCTAAGGTGGAAGCGGGCTAACCTGGAAGAGGTATGGCACTTTTTATTAAAACAAACAAAACATACCTGTGATCGATTTCTACGCGGCATCGTACCGGAACGCTAACACCACTTGATGGCACAGCTGTGCCGGTAGGGTGGTAACTAGCCACGGCTGAAGCCTCCTACTAGACTAGACCAGAGACAATTTAGAAAT